>JAYKKM010000054.1:0-557500 GCA_035772405.1 Chrysogorgia sp. JL179-B06 | reverse complement strand
TGTTGTTTTAAACATGTTACTTAAGCCTATACATCCATTACTGAACATTTTAGTCGGATCTCAGACGTTGGATGTCTCGATACTAAATCGTCGCACCTGGAGGTTGCTAAACATTGAATTTTATTTTGCAATTTCATTTAAAAAATTTAAAGCTTCTCGCGCCCTTCTGTCTATTTTTATTTTTTAATGTATAGAGTAATAGCACTTTGTCGAGATGACGTCAGTACCGATGTTTGTCCGCATTTACCCATAATTATTGCGCCCATAACAAAAGAAAATAGCTCATTTGCAATCATTTGTGAGTCAAATGTGGTTTGTTTGTCCGCATTTTGAGCTATTAATAACAACCGCTTATAGGGCCATTCTCTCTACTTCTCGTCTCTAAATCACTAAAGTCTACATTGTCTATCCTTTATTTTATATAAAATATCGTTATGTTTCTTGCAAACATACAAAACTATTTATTTGTAGCCTGACCTTGTAGGTTCGTGGCGAGTGACCCAATATAGTTAAACTGGTTGAACAGCCTTGCTGTAGAACAAGTACATATGACTAATAATGATTAAAACAGCAATAAGTAAGGTATAGTAAACTGCAGAAATGAACGAATGAGACATAGTGTTTCGAGTGAGGACAGTTTACTACATTTCTAGTTAAAAAAACTACATTTCTAGTTAAAAAACGTCATTTTGACCTTCGAAATTTTTGCATTCGTGTTTGGATTACCCTAAAGAAATGGAACCGTTCAAGTTAAACTAACCACAAAAGGTTAAATGCCATAGGCGTAGCCAGAAGGGGGACCGGGAGGCCAGGGCCCCCCTGGCAAAATTCCTGGCCCCCCTCAGAAAATGTGTACTCTTGGGTCTTCATTGCCTCAGCCCTTGACAGGAAATCCTGGCTACGCCACTGGTAAAGACATAGCTTCTCGAACAACAGATTTGATTGGTCGTTTTCCGACCTTTTTATCCAATCGGACACAAGAACCTAGTAAACACGCCCACAAGTTAGGATCTTGTTATACGATGGTTAGTAACGAACAGCCAACTAAAAATTAGCTTCTACCAACTACGTGATGACTCCAAATTTGGAATTTGTTTTAAATTAGAATAAAAAAAACAACTTACATAAAACATCGAGGTAAGCCTTTATGCTTGCATTTCCAAGTCGGTTCTTCGCAAAACAAGTGTAAAAGCCGGTGTAACTTCCACGAGGTTTGCAAATGACAAGCTTATAAGGGGAATCCTTGATGCGATAGTATCCATGCTGTATTTTATTACAATTGTTCACGTCCAGATTGTTCGGCTTAACCGACGTTCGACCGTTTTTGTACCACGTTACTTTTGGAAGCGGGTTTCCAGAAATATTACAAAAAAGAGAAACCGAACCAGTTTTAGGATATTCAGTAACAGTTTTATTTCTTAGCGAAGAGATCGTTGTCGGACGAAGTGCTAAAAGAAAAGAAGAAAAAATTACCAATTATGACACATAATTAGTAAGTAGTACAGGGTTGGAAAATACAAGGAAGAAAAGACGACGAAGTATATGCAGGCCCGCCGAGAGGCAACCGGAGGCCTGGGGCAAACTAGTCATTAGAGGTCCCCCGACTATCGGACTAAATGTACAATTTTCGAAATGGAAAATACTGCGATTTGTTGGCTTATAATCTCAGCCATAGGTTTTGCGGTGCCTTCGTGATTAACTATCCACCAATTGGCGGATTTCCAGTCCTAGCACGAAGCAACTCGCAGCTCGCTGCGGGTACTCGCATGGTTTCCACTGTATTTCCACAACATGCAGCTCATTGCGATAACTCGCGGGGGTTCAAGACTGATCGGAAGCGTTAGCCGAGTGTTTTTAAACAAACTTCGAGGTGTTTGGATATCCTGATGAAGCACTTTCTGAATGTTTCAGATATACATACAGTCGCACCTCAAACAAATCGGTATTTACGAGAAAATCGAGGTGAAAGTTCGATTAATTTATGTAATTTCTTCCTTCAATATCTATGCAAGTTAGGCCCGTTTCAAACGTCGAACTTCGCATGTGCCGAACTCAATGCAAATGAGAGTAGTCTTTTGTTTAAGCTTATTTGCATTCAGTTCGGCACATGTGAAGTTCCACGTTTGACCTAGGCCTTATGTAAATTAGCAAAACCCTTTGTTCAAGATCATTTGCATTAGATTCGGCTGAGAAGTTCGACGTTTGAAACGGCCCTAAACCACCGACACGCGGTAATTATGTTGACATAATTTGCTTTGATTGGTTATATTTACTGCGAGTACTTGCCGCGAGTAAAACTAGTTCAAAATTTCCAAATATGTGCCACGAGGGCTAAAACACTCGCAGCGGGCTTGCGAATGCCCGGAGCGAGCTGCTTCATGCGAGGACTGGAATGCGCCTTTACGTTAGCTAATTAAAATTCAAACTATGAAATTAAAGTCGTATGCCTTTGCCTAAAACGTGCCATTTCATTTAATTGTGGATATAGCAACTTTCTTTGTTACATAAAAATACAAAAGCGAATATAAACCTTAAATAATAATAATAATAATAATAATAACTTTATTTACGTGTCAGATTACATGTATAGCCGAGGAAAATTTCCTCTACTAATTGGGGACACCTATCTAATTACAAAATACCTAATAGAATCCTTATATAAAAGAGATATGAATAAATAATACTAATTAGTGACTATATCTGAATATATTTTATGAACTGCAAAGGGTGCAGCCTTTACCATTTTCATCAAGTAATGACTGAACGTTGAAATTACGAATATACTTCTTAAATTGATTTAGTGATGGCAGATTTCTAGCTTCCGAACTTAATTTCATGTTCCACAATTTTGGTTCAAGATAACTAATTGAATGTTTACCATACGTGATGGTCTTAAATCGAGGTATAGTGAAGTATGCCGATCTTAAGGCCCGGGTCAAACGTCGAACTTTTCATGAATCGAACTCAATGTAAATTAGGAAACTCTTTTGTTTAAGTTCATTTGCATTGAGTTCGACTCATGAAAAGTTCGACGTTTGACCTGGGCCTAAGTTATAAGATGAGTTATGTAAATTAAAAAGTTCACAAATGCCCTGAGGACAGAGTTTATGCTTAACTTTAAACATGAGAATAGCAATGTCCTGAAGTCGTCTATTAAGTAGCGTGGGTAATTTAGCTCATATATGTAGCAGATCCTGATACGTAGATTGTTTATCCCTAAAAACTTCTCTCAGTCCTCTTTCCTGGTCTTGTATCGCTGGCTTTACAAAAATACCAGGTAAATTGGCAATACGTTAAATATAGTAAAATAGCGGCTTTGTATATAATTGTAGCTTAGCATTGGTATAGGGATTAGGTTTTTGAGTCTCATAAGAACTCCAATCCTCTGACTTGCTTTCTTGCATATATCGTTAATATGTTCGTTGAAATTCATCCTACAATCTATAGTGATACCTAAAAGCTTGAGGCTTTCCACAGATTTAACTTTATTTCCTTGAATTCTTAAACAGATATCATTTCTCGACTCATAGCCTGCGTAGCGGCTGTATTCGATTTCTACCCTGCCTTGATTAACTCGCTAACATGAATTAAGTGGATAAAAACTTCCTTCTTAGAACATTTAACCTTTATGAAACCCTATCTTCTCATCTTCTGCAAGATACAATGATTCCTGCGCGCAACGCATTCTGTAACTTAAATGGACAAGTCGCCATATTTTCCCGTAAGTTCAATTGATTTTTCAGTTGACTTAGCAGTGTAGGAAATTCATATAGTGATAAATTTTCATGTTACCCTAAAGCCCGTTTTCCACTTCACCATTTCGCTCGCCGATGACATTTCGCCGATGACATAATTTTTTCGCCGATGACATAATTTTTTCCCGTTTTCATTTGTCGACATCTGCAAAAAATAATTGCATTGTTGAAATATTTCGCGAGCGGCGAGCGAAATGGTGAAGTGGAAAACGGGGGCTTTACGCTGATTTTGAAATAAGTATTATTTTCAGCGAGAAACTCGGCCTTATCCCGTTATACTCATTGCTACACGATATTTATCGACAAGTTATAGAGTAGCGCGGCCAATCAGATTCCAGAATTTGCATTCGAGTACTAGTAAGTTTCTGATAATGTAGCTGTTAGTAACTCCTTTACGCATGACATAACAAAAAACAACTGTACGGAAAAACAACAAAAGGATAATAAAGTGAAAATATTTAAAAATAACTGGATAATATTCATTACCTTTCACCGTTATATTCACAATGGCATTATTCAACACTTTGCCCGCAACACATCGGTAAATACCACTATCATTAACTGTCAGATTAGTTATGGTCAATGTCAGGTTACGGAATGTGATTCCTTTTCGAAGAGTAAGCATCGTCCTGGTTTCGTTGCTCACCACTTTACCAGCTTTTTCGTTATGAAAGACAATATTTTCCGTAATTGAAATAGTCACACTACACATAGCAACGAAGGTTTCTCCTTCATTGCGTACCACAGGTTTTGTAGGTGTTACGACCACTGGATCGTGGCCTTTAGCTAGGAAAAAAGACATGGATAATGAATTATGTACCAATTCCAAGGTCAGTATATATACAGTATGTTATTGACCCAATCTCCATCTATCCGGACCTAACAAGCTCGGTCAATAAGTCATTCATTTTATGTCCTCGTGAAATTTTTGTCCCTTATCTTTTTTGGTTTTCGCAATAATTTGACGAAAGACAGTGTGCTGTTCGCCATCTTGGAATTATTTTCGATATGCATGTGATGTCATAAGTAGGGTAAAGTGAAATTTTTATCTTGCCAACCTTACGACATTATGAGCCAGAAACTCGATTATGTTGCACTATTTCCATTTTCAATTGGCCCACAACATTTTTAAAAACCTTCCGCGGAAATTCGGTCACCTATGGAGTAGTTTCATCAGGTTTACCCTGCTTATGACGTCACCAATTTCCTAGTTAATTAGGTCAAATATTACAACAAGATGGCGGATTGTAGACTGTCTTTTGTCATAATTATCTGAAATATTTCAAAAACCAAGAAAGATACAGAAAAATTGTAAAAGGTCTTCTTATACCATTTTACGAGTTCTTTCAAATGAGACAAAGTTAATTTATATTGTCATATCCCTTTAATGACTAAAACTAATACAGCACTTGTTTTTAAAAAAGCACTTTAACTTTAACATTGCCAAGTTATTTACATCATTTTAACACTAAAGCCAGTGAATGAATCAAACCCACGGCGGTTTAGAAAGTGTTCTTAGTTTTTTGGCTAAACAAGAAAACAAGAACAAAACGGCTTTCTATTTATATAAATATAAAACTTTCGGAAATATAAAACTTTCATTCGTCTTCATTTTAAATTACTAATAAAGAGCGCTTGTGGCTGATTTCACTTTGTGAGTGGTCCATACTGTTGGTTTCTGAACGCTAGGGAACCAATCAGAATGCTCATATACGATGATAGATCACTTGGCCATATAATAAATAAATGTTATTCACCGGGCGGGAGGTCGGTATATTTCCCAACAGTCGAAAGTTGAATACAAAGATCAGTGGTCAGTGGTCGCTACCATGAATAGGACCCATAAATCGGCCATCTTGAAAAACATTTTGGGGACATTTTTCTGACGGGTGGCAAGGAAAAAATGTGCCCGAAGTCTTAAGTAGAGCCCAAGGCCGCAGGCTGTACTCAACGAGGGCACAGTTTTTCCCCATACAGACCGACCTGAATAACGTGTTTATTATTTCTTTATCTTTCTACGCTTAAATTAAACTTTTTGGATGGTGGATTTAGCCTGCGAGGTCCATATCGTCATAAATAATCTTGATTTTCTAGGTTACGGAGCGGAAAAATAAAGATAAATATTTTACCGATATCTCAGAAATGACCCGAGGCCGTAGGCCAATTGACAGTTTGTAAAACCGAGGCTAAATATATTTTCAAATGGACCGACTAAAAACGGTAAATAGCATTTTTATTTTACAAGGAGAAAGACTTATATAAGCTATATATAAGCTATATAAGTAGAATCGTGTTATTTGGATAAAAAGAAAAACAACCTAAAATATCTGCAAATAAAGTTACTGAATTTTGTCTTTCTTTTGCCATTTTCCCGGTGAGAGTGAAGCAAAATCACTGTACAGATTTAAGCATTCCCGTGGATAAATGTTGCAAAAACTATTGCAGCGCAGATTGGGATTGTTAAAGTGCCTATGAAACGAAAATTAAGTTTGTTTTATTTGAAAGAACTTTTAAAATAATGAAGAATATTAATTTACAGCTCTTTCATATTTCACTTGGTTCTTGAGATATTTAGACTTATGTGATATTCAAATGAGATAACCTATGACGTCAAAAGGTTTGCAATACATTTTAACATATCGGAAAATCGTGTATATCTTTAAGATTATTAAACAAAATCATTGAAACTTTGCAAGTGGATACAGACCACTAAACTGAAGAACATCGTTCAAGTTTTAATGTTGCAATAGTAATAATATAGCTCCCAGACCTCGAAGTCTCTTTGTCAAAAATCTTTGTTTTCTGACATAGCTATGTGCATGCACCAAAGTTAAACTTTAGTTTCGAATTGGTTAATTCAGTGAAAATCTGCTCAACCAGTACCAACCCGCAAATGTTTGGGACGGAAGAGAAAACAAATCATTTTATTATAGAAATCAAGATGTCTGAAAACTAATTTGTTACCATGGCGACCATAAAACTAGAACGATGTTCTCCAGTTTACTGGTCTGTATCCACATGTAAAGTTTCAAGTGATTTCGTTTAATAATCTTAAAGATATACACGATTTTTCAATATGTTAAAAAGTATTGCAAACCTTTTGACGTCATAGGTTATATCTCAAGAACCAAGTGAAATATGAAAGAGCTGTAAATTAATATTCTTCATTATTTTAAAAGTTCTTTCAAATAAAACAAACTTAATTTTCGTTTCATAGGCACTTTAACAGGTTTTTATTAGTTTCCTCTGCATGAGATTTCAAACTTGAGTAAAGACTGAAGAAAAGCAGTGAATTTCAGTTTAAACATAATGATATGAATACAGCAAACAATAAATTCAATGTCAGTGGAGGACTCGAGGATTATATCATGAGAACAAAACTATTGAACTGAGCAAAGCATCAAAATGAGAAAGGTTGAAAATTGTTATACTTTGTAAACCCACTGCAACGTACTCCCTTGTCTGAATCTTAAAGTGCTACTGCGATTGAAAATACATGTACGTGAAAACTTGAAAAGAGTTGTAACTTTCTAATTTTTATGCCTAAGTACCGGTATCAAGCGAAATAACTGACCACTGCCAAATAACTGACCACTGCCAAATAACTGACCACTGCCAAATAACTGACCACTGCCAAATAACTGACCACTGCCAAATAACTGACCACTGCCAAATAACTGACCACTGCCAAATAACTGACCACTGCCAAATAACTGACCACTGCCAAATAACTGACCACTGCCAAATAACTGACCACTGCCAAATAACTGCCCACTGCCAAATAACTGCCCACTGCCAAATAACTGCCCACTGCCAAATAACTGCCCACTGCCAAATAACTGCCCACTGCCAAATAACTGCCCACTGCCAAATAACTGCCCACTGCCAAATAACTGCCCACTGCCAAATAACTGACCAAGCGTGACGAGTCAGAAATTTCGCTTTTTTGGTGCGAAATTTATGACGCTTGCGAAATAACTGAAAGGTTCGGTGTTTTTAAGTATTTTTTGGTCGAGATAATGGCGACTATATCTAATTTATGGTTCGAATGGAAGCGAAGAGTTTTTACCAGCGATTGCTTGCAGAAGTGTTCGACGTTATGTGGTTGGGAATGGGAAGTATGGAGCGGTATCCGGTTCACAAATACAATGTGAACTGTTTGATACGATGTTGCGGCTTCACATCACGACATTATGGCATCTGAGTAAGGCAGTTTGCCTACATGACGTTATGTTACGACAGAACTGCTGGACATTACGTCTTCCTACATTACGTTCTGGCAACATGAACTTATGTTACGTCAACACTGTTGGACATTAAGTCTTAATTACATTACGTTCTGCGCTCCGACGTCGGAGCATCATCTGAAATGGCGGTCTATCGTCACGCGGTGAAAGGGTCAATAATGATACGATGTTTCGGCTTGGAGTCTGGTGACTAACGGACAACGGTAATATAATCAAACAACATGGCCACCGAAGAACAAGACGTTGCCTCGTGGGATTTGCTATAACCCGGGCGATGATCGAGGATGAGCATGAAATCTTGTTGGTCAGCAATCACATTAACTGGATAACATCAAGGGAATCGAGGTGGGAGGGTTAGGAAGACACTTAAGGCGGGTGGTTAGGGTTAGAAAACTCATTAGGTGGCGGGTTAGGGTTAGGATCTAAGTTGTTTTGGGGTTAGCGGTTATTTCATGGTTAAGTGACAAAATTCTGATGATTATATACTTCGATTCCCTTGATGTTATCCAGTTAATGTGCCTGCTGACCAACAATATTTCATGCTCATCCTCGATCATCACCCGGGTTATAGCAAACCCCGTTGCTCGTGCTGTTGGAGAGCAATCAGCCCTTTCCAAAGCTGTAAATTTGCTGGAAAGGTCAGTTAATTTACTAAAAGAGTCAAGAAGTAGTGGAAGTACTAGTGGAAACGATTTAACGGTTGAAAATGACGAGTTATTACAAAGTAGAGCAGTTTCAAACTACAGGTTAGTTGTTTTCCCGCCTAAATTATTCTGATAAGCCGAAGCAGTCAGTTTAGTTTATAATTGTATTGTTTTGAAGCTGTAACAGGTAAAATTCTTAGACATTATGTCCAGAATGCGCATAATTTTTGACAATAATGTCTAGAAAGATACTGACAAGTGCAACTTTTTACATTGGCATTTTTGTTGATGAGGAAACCCGAAAAATCATAGCTCACCTTGGCAATTGCTGAGGCAAATAACGAGGACTATCATCATTAGCAATGTTGTACTTTATGTTAATTTTCGGGAAAATGTAAGCCAGTTATTTGTTTTTGAATGCTGGTAGATGATGAGGTAGACTGCCTAGAGTGGGATGCTACTGGAGGACCAGGAAATATATTCCTTCAAAAACAAATAACTGGCTTACATTTTCCCGAAAATTAACATAAAGTACAACATTGCTAATGATGATAGTCCTCGTTATTTGCCTCAGCAATTGCCAAGGTGAGCTATGATTTTTCGGATTTGCCTCAACAAAAATGCCAATGTAAAAAGTTGCACTTGTCAGTATCTTTCTATTCGTCAAAAATTATGCGCATTCTGGACATAATGTCTAAGAATTTTACCTGTTACAGCTTCAAAACAATACAATTATAAACTAAACTGACTGCCTTGGCTTATCAGAATAATTTAGGCGGGAAAACAACTAACCTGTAGTTTGCAACTGCTCTACTTTGTAATAACTCGTCATTTTCAACCGTTAAATCGTTTCCACTAGTACTTCCACTACTTCTTGACTCTCTTTTAGTAAATTAACTGACCTTTCCAGCAAATTTACAGCTTTGGAAAGGGCTGATTGCTCTCCAACAGCACGAGCAACGTCTTGTTCTTCGGCGGCCATGTTGTTTGGTTATATTGTCACCAGACTCCAAGCCGAAACATCGTATCATTATTGACCCTTTCACCGCGTGACGATAGACCGCCGCCATTTCAGATGATGCTCCGACGTCGGAGCGCAGAACGTAATGTAATCAAGACTTAATGTCCAACAGTGTTGACGTAACATAAGTTTATGTAGGCAGAACGTAATGTAGGAAGACGTAATGTCCAGCAGTTCTGTCGTAACATAACGTCATGTAGGCACACTGCCTTACTCAGATGCCATAATGTCGTGATGTGAAGTCGCAACATCTTATCAAACAGTTCACATTGTATTTGTGAACCGGATACCGCTCCATAGGGAAGTATCTTGTTGCATCATAGATCCAGACAGCTTTTTCGACATAGGCGACAAAATCGAAAACTCTCTCAAACAAGCTTTTACATTACAATTGCCAAGATAATCGAAGATAAAAGAAGCACGAAGAACGTTGTCGAATTGATGAAGCCGACTTGATAGGTTATACGAATGCTGTATTGAAATCAGTGATCAGTCAACAACAGTAGATTAACGGTCGTGAAAGTGAGCAACAAAGTAGACAACAGAGTGAATTTCTTGGACGAATTACCTATCTTACGAATTAATATCTGACGCAGAATGGGGGCGGAGCATCCCCTGTACATGCGCACAACAAGAAAAGTCAGTTTGTTCGCAGGTCAGAAATTTCGCGTGACACCGGGTACTTACATACTCAAAAGATTTTTCCCAATTCGAATACGTTTGCCATTGAGCGCTCGTCGCCAGCTAGTACTCGCAAAGTAATGGGTCAAAGTAATGGGTCAAAGTACGAGTTGTTACGCCATCCAGACTTCTAGATATACGGTTTTAGATATTGTATAGATATTATCACTGTCACTCGGTGACATTTATAAGTCTTGCAGTGTAAAAAGGTCAAGAAAGCGAAGCAAATTCAGCTTGCATGCAACATGCAACAAGAACAAGGTTGATTGGATGACGTCACGAAAGCAGACCAATGGTTAGAATTTGTGGGCCAAGCAAGCGACAACTTAATAATGGCGAAAGACAATTTGGTCTCTTGTCTCATGAAAATTTCTCCACATTACTTCATTCAATTTCCAAAAATTTTTCGAACATTTAAATAGTATAGGTTTATCTCAAGTGGCAAATTTAATTTTTTAAAACACACAATTTTCATCGCAGTAGCACTTTAAACTCCCAATTTAAGCCAGTTTCACGGGTCTGCATGAGAATAACACAAAACAAATACTTACCAAAACGAAGAAATTTGTAATTTCTGCTGTCAACTCCAACTGAGTTCGTTGCATTGCACATATAAAATGACTTTCCTTGATTGGATGGTATTCTCAGAGTACTTTTATACATCCCACCAGCACTCGCAATGGACGTTTTTGGTAAATTGGAAGGGTTCCATTTATCTTTAGGGACATCATTGATATCCAACAAACCCTGGCTATACCATTTAATCGTAGGTTTTGGATTTGCTCTTTTTACGAAACACGTCACATTTGCCTGTGTCTTTTCCTCTGCGTAGATAGTGGCACTGTCTTTTGTATAGATAGTTGGTGGTACTAGTGGTGGAAAATATGTTTTTTAAATATATATATATATATATATATATATATATATATACGAAAGTATACAAATGTGCCCTACCGGCTATCACCATATGGCTTTATGGTAACTGTGGACTTGGGACCCACTATGTACGGCTCTATATATATATATATATATATATGTATATGTATATGTATATGTATATGTATATGTATATGTATATGTTATATGTATATGTATATGTATATGTATATGTATATGTATATGTATATGTATATGTATATGTATATGTATATGTATATGTATATGTATATGTATATGTATATGTATATGTATATGTATATATATATATATATATATATATATATATATATATATATATATATATATATATATATATAAACCATCAAGAATGTAAAAGTCTATAACAACTCAGTGTGCATTGCGCACTTTTACTGGCTGAAATGACAAAACATAATTGCAGTGTATGGCTATCTTGAGCAACTGTGGACAGCTGTTTCGCTCTCTTGGAGCTCGTCAGCACAGTGTAGCTGATGATAAGCCAGCACATCAAAAAGGTATATACATCATCACAGTCAAAAGACTTGATGTGGGATATACCACACTGCATAAATTATAAACCATCAAGAATGTAAAAGTCTATAACAACTCAGTGTGCATTATATATATATATATATATATATATATATATATATATATATATATATATATATATATATATATATATATATATATATATATATATATATATATATATATATATATATATATATATATATATATATATATATATATATATATATATATATATATATATATATATATATATATATATATATATATATATATATATATATATATATATATATATATATATATATATATATATATATATATATATATATATATATATATATATATTTACTGTTTAGTAAATATTATACATTGTGAACCTATTTTTTATATTGAGCACAGTTAATTAATTGCTCACTTCAGTATATTCTTTGCATGTCCTACCTGTAACTTTAACTGTAAAGGTGACATTTGCAGAACCAGCGTTATTCGTAGCCACACAGCTGTACTTTCCATCATGTACTGGATAGTAAACTTTTGTTATTATCAGAGCGGGGTGAATTGATATTTCAAAATTATCACGCTTGCAAGGGTAAACATTATACATTAGATCAGTCAAATTTTTGCCAGGGCATGATATGATTTCTTTCCCTTCTATTAAAAAAGTAACATTAGGGAATGGCGAACCAAATATGTCCAGATACACTTTAAAGTTCATAACCCTTTCTTCAACAATAAACACCTCTTTAATATCTTGAATGATAGGCTTTGTATTTTCTACAAAAGTATTAAATATGTATAGGTAAAATTAGTTTTCTGTCCAGACTTATAATAACATTATAGGCTTAATAGTCATTATATAACCGTGATTAACCTTGCAGTACTCACTTATTACTTGCAATGCATGAGGGCTGGTTAGTTTTGGCTTTCCATTTTCCGTTACTTCACACTGATATGATCCACTATCTTTCTGGGTAACTTTCCTAAAAACGTAACTTTCTATACTTTTATTATCGCTTTTCACAGAAATTTTCTCCCTTGGTATCTCTGTTCTTTTGTTTTGGTCTGTTTCGTCAAGTTTCCACCATGTTATTTTTGTTTTAGGCTTACCGTACTCACATTTGAATTCAAATCTGGCACCCTCATCAACAGGATTGGAAGCAATCTCGGGGAACATTTTAAAAGAATATGTTTTTGCTGTAAGAAAGAAAAGCAACAAATATTGCATCGGAAAGCTAGTATTACTTGGACCGCATCAATGACCGTCCAGTTGCTTGGTCCGATATTTTGCCTTTGGTTCGTGATGTTACGGTGTTATACAGGTAGTCATCACATATCAGTACAATTATATTATATATCACTATCCATATCAGTAATGATATATATATATCACTAGGGCAATGGATAATGGATATATAACACACCCATCATGACTGATATGTAGTGACTGCCGCATGGACAGTACATATATATGCAAGTCTCGGTAGCTCAATGGTTAGAGCGTCTCGTCGCCAACATTTTCTGAGGATTTGAGCTTGACTATTGTCCATGTATTGCCTGACTAGTATGTCTACTCTAAACTCCCACATTCACCACAGCAATGTATATATAACACACCCATGAAGCATTACTGATATACCTGTATAGCAACTGCAGCATGGGTACGAGTACATTTATCAATCGATAATTAGAAAAAATACGAAAGCTGCTAAGTTCTCAAAAGAACTGAATATAACAAGAACTGTAACCTTCGCTATCAATCTGAGTCCCGATAGCTCAATGGTTAGAGCGTCTCATGAGCAATCAGAAGGTTACAGGTTCGATCTATTGGCAAACTTCTTTGCAGTTCACAAGATGAGTAATGATCATCGTGTTGCATATTGGTAAGCTTCATTGCAGTTCGCAAGATGAGTAATGATCATCGTGTTGCATATTGGTAAGCTTCATTGCAGTTCGCAAGATGAGTAGTGATCATCGTGTTGCCTATTGTTAAGCTTCATCGCAGTTCGCAAGATGAGTAATGACCATCGTGTTGCCTATTGGTAAGCTTCATTGCAGTTCGCAAGATGAGTAGTGATCATCGTGTTTGTTGCCTTGTCGTAAGCTTCATTGCAGTTCGCAAGATAAGTAGTGACCATCGTGTTGCCTATTGGTAAGCTTCATTGCAGTTCGCAAGATGAGTATAGTGACCATCGTGTTGCTTATTGTTAAGCTTCATTGCAGTTCGCAAGATGAGTAATGACCATCGTGTTGCCTATTGGTAAGCTTCATTGCAGTTCGCAAGATGAGTAGTGATCATCGTGTTGCCTATTGGTAAGCTTCATTGCAGTTCGCAAGATGAGTAATGATCATCGTGTTGCCTATTGGTAAGCTTCATTGCAGTTCGCAAGATGAGTAGTGATCATCGTGTTGCCTATTGGTAAGCTTCATTACAGTTCGCAAGATGAGTAATGACCATCGTGTTGCCTATTGGTAAGCTTCTTTGCAGTTCACAAGATGAGTAATGATCATCGTGTTGCCTAATTGGTAAGCTTCATTGCAGTTCGCAAGATGAGTGATGACCATCGTGTTGCCTATTGGTAAGCTTCATTGCAGTTCGCAAGATGAGTAATGACCATCGTGTTGCCTATTGGTAAGCTTCATTGCAGTTCGCAAGATGAGTAGTGATCATCGTGTTTGTTGCCTTGTCGTAAGCTTCATTGCAGTTCGCAAGATAAGTAGTGACCATCGTGTTGCCTATTGGTAAGCTTCATTGCAGTTCGCAAGATGAGTATAGTGACCATCGTGTTGCTTATTGTTAAGCTTCATTGCAGTTCGCAAGATGAGTAATGACCATTGTGTTGCCTATTGGTAAGCTTCATTGCAGTTCGCAAGATGAGTAGTGATCATCGTGTTGCCTATTGGTAAGCTTCATTGCAGTTCGCAAGATGAGTAATGATCATCGTGTTGCTTATTGGTAAGCTTCATTGCAGTTCACAAGATGAGTAGTGATCATCGTGTTGCTTATTGGTAAGCTTCATTGCAGTTCGCAAGATGAGTAATGACAATTGGTAAGCTTCATTGCAGTTCGCAAGATGAGTAGTGATCATCGTGTTGCCTATTGGTAAGCTTCATTGCAGTTCGCAAGATGAGTAATGATCATCGTGTTGCTTATTGGTAAGCTTCATTGCAGTTGGCAAGATGAGTAGTGATCATCGTGTTGCTTATTGGTAAGCTTCATTGCAGTTCGCAAGATGAGTAATGATCATCGTGTTGCCTATTGGTAAGCTTCATTGCAGTTCGCAAGATGAGTAGTGATCATCGTGTTGCCTATTGGTAAGCTTCATTGCAGTTCGCAAGATGAGTAATGATCATCGTGTTGCCTATTGGTAAGCTTCATTGCAGTTCACAAGATGAGTAATGATCATCGTGTTGCTTATTGGTAAGCTTCATTGCAGTTCGCAAGATGAGTAATGACCATCGTGTTGCCTATTTTCTTATTTGAAAATGTCAAACTGAACCATTTTCTATTACGTTCCAGCCAATGTTTTCATGATTTCATCACTCGTATAGTATATAAATTATAACGCATGCCATGTTTTGCCTAGATTTCAGGTTTTGCTTGCAGCGTGAATATCTCGCAGCTTCTGATTGGTCAGGATAGGAATATTCCAGTTATATGGTTTGTGATTGGATAATGCTACTAGTGATCTATCACCAATATACAGGTACCACTAGTACAGTAGCTCAGCCAATCAGAATGTCGAATTTGTAATAGACCACTACTAGTCTGGTCGTTGAAGATGAAATATAGGTGCTACCCGGAAAAAAATGGTATAAAGCTGGTTTTGGTGTCAAACGAAGCACGATTCTGAGTAAAACAACATATCCAAAATCCGCAAAAATCCTGTTTGGGGAATTTGGTTTATGAGTGTTTGAATATTCTGCACATTTTTGCATGTTTTTGTATGGAAAAGGTAAAAAGGTTAGGATTTTATGTGACTTTTGGCTGTTCATTCACCTTCATTGAAGAAAATATAAAGTCTAAGTTGCTGAAAATTGTTACTTTACTGTGAACTAAAATAGTTATTACCGCATTACCTCGGGTATAAGCCCGACTCTCCCCCCCCCCCAACATTGTCTTCGTCGTTAAGGGTAACCTCCTCGGCATTTTGAAAACTTGCTCCTCTGCAGTCTCCACAGGCTGTTACACATTTCAGTCCATGTTTACGACAAGAGCAACTGTTATTGCCACATGGATTTCTGGTAGAAAGTTTGCATTTACATCTTACAAACTTCAGTAAGCTCTCTGGTGCTGCATCCAAGTCTGTCAGGACTGGTGTTAGTATGGTATCAGCAATTTTCCAACCCCATTGCGTCGGATGCAAGTAATTGTTTGTGAGCTTGAACTAAAGTATAACTTGCAAGTGAACCCGCAAACTGTGAAAATATGCTGCTCTTTCTGTAGGCGGAAGCTTCTGTGGATCAATTGATGTTTTGCTTGTCGTCACCATCTGCATGTATTTAGCGTATCGTAGACTGTTCAAAGAATCATCTGCTCTGCCTCCATATAAGACAACATATAACCGGATACCAGCTTTGCCAATCTGTTCCACTATTGCCTCAGGATCAGTAATCAAGAAGGATATCTGCTGCAATTCTTCTGATTCCTTTATCTTCTTCAAAAGACTGGTTTTGCCATTCCCCTTTTTTTAAGAGTTGGTGTCGCAACCACTCCACGCATGGATGGACAGGAGATGGGATGTTACTACTTTTCCAGCTTTGTTAACAAGGTCTGGAAATTTCCACACCTTCAAACCTTTCTTTGACCTCTTTGCATCTGAATGGAAGTATATATCAGCCATATTCTGGTTCCAGTGGTACATCAAGAGGACAAGTACATCCGTGTCATCTGCTACTTCACTTACTTCTCTTCCTTGTCTTGCAAATTGAAGGGCACATTCCACTATCAATCTATCAGCATCTCCAGTACTATCATGTACGATCTGACCATCAGCTTCCAAGCATATAGACTCAGCAACATGATGAACTGACTTTTGTTCTTCTCATTCGAGAGAAAGGTCTGCTGGTCACTGTGTACCTATATAGATGATGTTTTTCCAACTCTTCGCTGGTGCTCGTGATCTTTAATTGACGGACCCTGTTCGTAGCCATCAAACACCATGCAACAGTCGCCATATCTTACACGCACATAGTTAACATATTGCATCGTTACGTCTTTGTATGTCACCTTCTTCTGCCATTTCACTCTATGAATAAGGGAAGGGTCCCGCCATCAAGGACATACATAGCTTGCGCCTTTCCTGCAGACGGTTGCACATCTTTCACGAGATCTTGAGCTGGATGTGCCTTTACAGGTTTACGCATAAAATTGTCCTTGAATAGTGAAGTTGGCATTGCTGTAAGCTCATAGCCAAAGTATAGTGCCATGTCTTCCTCTCTCTGTGCAATAGCTATCAGGCGATAAAACAGATGATTTGGGTGGATATTAACTGTCCTGGATACAGATGATCTAAAGACCGAACTTGATCACTTCTCTTAATAGATGCTTCTACGACGTTCATATTGTCGAGCTTCTTCTGGATGTGTGCCCCAACCTCCTCTGTCTTGTCGCAGTTTACGCCATTACCATCAGATGCCGTTAAACCAGAAGATAAGGATCGTAGTCTTGGCTCATTCAAATCAAATGGCTCATGTTGGTCGAGCCATTCTTGAATGGTGTGCAGGTCAGTGAAATCCCGGTTGTTCCTAGAAGTCTCTAGTTCCATGTGTTGTTCACTGGTTTTGTGCTTTACATTTGTCATGGATTTCATAGCATCATGCACCCCGGCACACTTGTGCATGCTGTAGATCCACAGAAGGCGAACAGTCTCCGTCACTCCCCGTCCTCTAGTCAGTCCTCCACTTCTTTTGATAGATCTCATCATGACCTGTTCAATTGTAAGGTCCATCCATATTTCTGCCCAGAAGCGATTGCTTCTGTGGACTGTATGGAATCCTTGTTCTTGGAAGCAATGGTATAGCCAGGGGTATAGCCAAAGCAAGTATTAGCAATGGTATAGCCAGGGGTATAGCCAAAGGAAGTATTAGCAATGGTATAGCCAAAAGTTAGTTCATCACGTTGCTGAGTCGATGCTTGGAAGATCGTACATAACAGTACTGGAGATGCTGATACATTGATAGTAGAATGTGCCCTTCAATTTGCAAGACAAGGAAGAGAAGTAAGTGAAGTAGCAGATGACACGGATGTACTTGTCCTCTTGATGTACCACTGGCACCAGAATATGGCTGATAGATACTTCCATTCAGAGGCAAAGAGGTCAAAGAAAGGTTTGAAGGTGTGGAAAGTTCCAGACCTTATTAACAAAGCTGGAAAAGTAGTAACATCCCATCTCCTGTTCATTCATGCGCGGAGTGGTTGCGACACCACCTCTGCAACATATGGGCATGGCAAAACCAGTCTTTTGAAGAAGATAAAATAATCAGAAGAATTGCAGCAGATATCCTTCTTGATGACCGATCCTGAGGCAACAGTGGAACAGATTGGCAAAGCTGGTATCCGGTTATACTGTATGTTGTCTTATATGGAGGCAGAGCAGATGATTCTTTGAACAGTCTACGATACGCTAAATACATGCAGATGGTGTCGACAAGCAAAACATCAATTGATCCACAGAAGCTTCCACCTACAGAAAGAGCAGCATATTTTCACAGTTTGCGGGTTTACTTGCAAGTAAAAAGAGATCGCCAATTGACGTTATTGGAGGATTGGTGCCAATTAGCCACAGGGGGGATGCCACCCCCTGAGTAGAGGTAACCATGGCAACCCCGCCACAGCCCACCTCCAGGCACCAGTCACACTGTCAAAGCAGTGGAATTTATACTTACCTTGCATTTCCTTAGGTGTGGGAGGGTGGGACAACACAGCGCAAGAGCACGAGATTCCACAGTATCCACCAAACGATAGCGCGCGCAAAACCAGTCAAGCTCAGACCACGCTGACAAGACTCTGACAAGTGCTGCGATTCCTTCACATATTTAATTGAGTGACCGCTGACTAGCATTGACTCCTTTTTTACCTTGCCTAAATTACATTTAGCCACATTAAAAAGAGATCGCCAATTGACGTTATTGGAGGATTGGTGCCAATTAGCCACAGGGGGGATGCCACCCCCTGAGTAGAGGTAACCATGGCAACCCCGCCACAGCCCACCTCCAGTATGAAGTCCAAGCACAATGGTGCTTGAGAAGGGCCTGTGACGGGGTCGCCATAGGCCTGCCTCCAAACCACCAAGCACCATTCCGCCAATAACGATTGGGCCACAACAGTGAACACATGCTAGAGTGAAAAATTCACTTGATAAGTCACGACAGATGTCGTGCAAGCTTTGACAAAAGTCTTAATATACATCTGATAGGTATTGCTTGTCCATCCACAAAGAGACTGGATAATTTGATCCGGAACAACATTTTGACCAGCCATTCATTGTAGCTGCGCCGATAATATCCTCCAATCCTGCTGACGTAACAATGTTACTTAACCAATCCGTCAACAACGCGCGCGAAAGATGGCCACCCCTTCTTCTTACGTTTAGCAGTCCTTAATCGACCCCCTATATTGGAGATATTTGCTTCGGACTACAATGACATACAAAGGTTCTTTTCCTAGACCAATGGATGTAACAGTCTTTACGTACAGCATCAAGACCCTCGAATAATAAGGGTCTCTGTGAGAGTCAAATGTCGCAACCTGCAAAATAGATGAACTGATGATGAAACTGCGCTAGAGTTTGATGTTGTGAACTTGAAGATCGTAAAACCCAATTCAAGCTGTCCAGAACATAATGTGATCATAGACTTGAACATTGAAATTTGAAACATCCATAAAGATCTATAGAGATCCGCGGAGCCCATTTCAATGTAACGTGTGCGCGCTGCTGATAACTAAACTTTTAGTGAAGATTATTTGAATGACTTGGCAAGGAAGAACGAAAACAAGCCTATGTCCATTCTTCTGTAGAGCAATGCAACCCAAATTTATTTAGCTTCCTTAACTGGTTACATACTTTAATAAATTTATTTTGTACAACCGAGCAAGTTAGTCTAGTGTCGCTGGCGCCCAGCCTTCCAAAAGCTATTGATATATTATACTAAAGCTGAGCTGGTTGAAGCAATTCCTCGCACAATGATTGGGGTACTTCCATCGTATACACGCTGGCCAATGAGGCAGTGACGAAAACATTGCCACTGACAACGGAACAACGCATGAGCTATATTTTTATTCTTGAACCCCAGAAAAATGGTGCGAGCCAAAAGTAAGCCAAACTATGCTACTAAAATTAGTGAATGCGCCACAAACGGCCTGCATGCAAACAAAATAAAATCTCTTTAGCTACTAGGGCCACGATATTTTGTGAAGAGCCTCGTTCGTCAATCATCATAAACGTGTTCTGCTTTAGTGCTGAACTTCTGGCAGTTGTTAGTTTATCGTCTGCTATAATGTCAACTTTTTGTGTTCATATTTAACTGCATTTTTTACAAGCCTTGTACAGAGAACTATGTATACAACTATTTTATCTTTATGTTCAACTGCATTTTTTTGCAACTGTTAAACTTACATCTGTTGGCTTCAATATTAACTGTTCAACTTACATCTGATTCTGTTGACTTACATCTGTTGACTTCAATAAGCCCGCCACTTATTTGTGCTATTTGGCACAATCTCACAACTGCCGAACTTAATTGATTTAGACGCCGTGCCACTGCCGTACTTAATACATGTATTAGGTTCGGCGCATGAGAAGTTCGCCGTCTAAACTGGGCCTTAAAGCGCGCATCACCAGTCAAGCTCAGACCACGCTGGCAGGACTGCACCACAATAGTTACTCTCTCACCTTAAGAGAGTTCAATCATACATTAATTCATAAGTCAAGCTCAGACCACGCTGACAAGACTGTAACAACAAAACTCTCTTACCCTTGTAAGAGAGTTACAGCGCGCGCATCATCAGTCAAGCTCAGACCACGCTGGCAGGACTGTACCACAATTGTTACTCTCTCACCTTAAGAGAGTTCAATCATACATTAATTCATAAGTCAAGCTCAGACCACGCTGACAAGACTGTAACAACAAAACTCTCTTACCCTTGTAAGAGAGTTACAGCGCGCGCATCATCAGTCAAGCTCAGACCACGCTGGCAGGACTGTGCCACAATAGTTACTTTCTCACCTTAAGAGAGTTCAATATTCATAAGTCAAGCTCAGACCACGCTGACAAGACTGTAACAACAAAACTCTCTTACCCTTGTAAGAGAGTTACAGCGCGCGCATCACCAGTCAAGCTCAGACCACGCTGGCAGGACTGTGCCACAATACTCTCTCACCTTATATTCGAGAGTCAAGCGTGCATCATCAGTGAAGCACGTTGACAGGACTGTAACACTATATTTTCTTTTCTTTTAACATTTGAGGATTAAAGCGCGCGCATCACCTGGAGTGAAGCTCAGATCACGCCGACAAGATTGTAATAAGTCGGCTCATTAACATGGGCCTTAAAAAACCTTAAAAACATGGGCCTTAAAAACATGGGCCTTAAAAACATGGTCGATGTTGTAGTTACCGGACATCGTGACAATACTGGATAAACAGAGCATAATACAAGATAAGATTATCGAAACGTGAACCGTTTTCTTTTTTGCGCGCTGTCAACAAAACTGTCATGTTTTCTCAGGGGTATACCATATTATACTAGTCATGGACCGAATTCTTGTTACTCGAGCCGGAATTGCGAGCTATGCGTCCCTCTTTGTTTCGCGGTCATGTTATATCTCCTTTCTCGCCACGTGATCATCCCTCGTCCTTGTCACTTATCGGCGCTCAGGGGTTGTAAAGAACACACATCTGTACCTTCGCGCCACTAGCTTTTACGATTACCGCTGCGCTCCTTTTCGTTTTCATCCTTGGTTATTTCATAACCTCACAGTGCATTTATGTCATCGTTTACGCTTGCTCTTGGTGAAGATAAGTCAATTCTAAAGCGCCAAATAGTAATCCAAATAGCAATTTGTCGAGATCACGCCAGCACATATGTTTGTCCGCACTCATGCCCTACAATTATTGCGGCCACAACAAAAGAAAACAGCTCATCCGCAATCACCTGTGAGTCAAACTTGATTTGCTTGTCCGCACTTTGAGCTACCAATAGCAACCGCTTAAAGAGCTATTGCACTCTTGCAGTACCTCCGAAGTTCCGAACCTTACTTTATATATTATCATTATTTTCTAGCCGTCAAATTTAGATGAAGATAAGTCGCGCGGGAAAATAAATACATGCTCCTAACAGTACTTATTTACACGTTGTAGGCAATCTGCCAATGGTAAGCACACTAAAGGCGCTCGTTTCAGCGCAGTTCAATCGACAATCTCTTTTTACATAATTTCGCGCCATGGAAATTAAACAATTGAACGTCGAACTTCGGCCACTCCGTTAATCGCGTTGCTGCCGCGGCGTGCTCCCGCCTCGGAAAGTCATATCGTAGCTTTTCCATACGCGCCCCTAGTATTGACCGTTCGCGGCATCAAGAGTTTATATTGATTTCCACTGATGTGGAAAGTGTGAAATCAACACCGAAGAATAAATCGTAACGCCTCTATCCTCTGAACAATATCCGTGCTCTGGCGACGAGGTTTCTTAGCCTTAGGCGCTGTCGCAAACACTAACAGTAGATCTGCGAACTCTATGACTTTCCCTGCCAATATCTGTAAACTATTTTAGCAAGGCACCAAGAAATAACCAGGGCCAACTATAAACGATTGCTGGAAGTGAGAAACCGCCAGCTGCGACAGAGGGATCCGCGCTGCGGGATTGCGGAGTTAAATTACCGACAAACCAAAACCCGCTACATGCACGCGCCAGACAACGAAGTATTGTCTCTACAGACATAAGCAATTGCTGTTCGAGGATTTTTAAAATACGGTAACCTACCTTTAATATCTTGAGCGCTTGGCACTACTTTGGGCGAACGAAGGCAGCGCATTACTTAACTGAAAGGCATTTGTTTGTGCCAATTATAGGCTCGATAACTCATTGATTCTTCCTCAGGCTCAGACTCCCGTACACAGCTAATCCCAGCGTCAGCGAAAACCTTGGAAACGATTTGACTCGGAAAAGAAGCCACAGAGTTGCCTGCGGAGGAGGCTAGTGCACAGCCACAATCGGCGCTGATGATCGTTGAGTGAGAGTGTGCACCTCCGCCAACGGCACACTGGTTGTTAGAGTGAATCCCTGTTTGCCGCGCCAGTTTCACGGACTTCGCCAGAACTACACATGAACGGTGGATTTAACTCGATAGAATCCTCGACGGCCTGACGGCGGCTATTCCTTGTTTGTCGCTCCACTATTCACAATAAAGCGCAAGAGCACGAGATTCCACAGTATCCACCAAACGATAGCGCGCGCAAAACCAGTCAAGCTCAGACCACGCTGACAAGACTCTGACAAGTGCTGCGATTCCTTCACATATTTAATTGAGTGACCGCTTACTAGCATTGACTCCTTTTTTACCTTGCCTAAATTACATTTAGCCACATTTATACTTTGGTTCAAGCTCACAAACAATTACTTGCATCCGACGCAATGGGGTTGGAAAATTGCTGATACCATATTAACACCAGTCCTGACAGACATGGATGCAGCACCAGAGAGCTTACTGAAGTTTGTAAGATGTAAATGCAAACTTTCTACCAAACTTACAGCCAAAAGTCACATAAAATCCTAACTTTTTTACCTTTTCCATACAAAAACATGCAAAAATGTGCAGAATATTCAAATACTCATAAACCAAATTGCCCAAACAGGATTTTAGCGGATTTTGGATATGTTGTTCTAGACAGAATTGTGCTTCGTTTGACACCAAAACCAGCTTTATACCAAATTTTTTTTTCCCCGTCAAAATGCTCAACGACCAGACTATACAGGTACTTGCTTGATACTAATTAACAATTATATCATGAGCTTGAGTCGTATAAGAGCTCATAGCCAATTAGTTCATATACGACGAGAGCGAATGGTATAAATGTTTTATTATATAGCCAAACACTTAGTTAGTTTGGGGTTTCTTTATAAAACCCCATCGATTTCAGCTTTTTTCGGCCAAAAAACATGCCGCCATCTTGTTTTTCTCTACTGCTAGGATATGAGGTGATAGCCTAGTAGTAGAGGAGCCAATCAAATTGCTAGATAGCTAATATCCACCTGATGGTGAGTTATTCAAGCTTTGAACAACCGACTCCAGTATTTTAAAAATACCCACAACTATTCTGCAAGCAATGAACATTCACCAAACTGTGTGGTAGAAGCCATTGCCTTACAAATTCAAATCATAGCATAGTCAAAAAACAGTATAATAGGCAATACACAAAATATTTTCAGTGTTTAATTCCATAATTAAGGAACACAACTGGACTCAACCTTACCTGGTACTGTAAAAAGGAGCCCAAATATTTTACTGTCAATTAGATGACCTGTTTGATTTCTTACTTCACATGAGTAAGTACCATAATCATCTCGCTTAATTTTGGCAATGGTCAAAGTGGGCTTGTCTGTACGTATGTATGTTTTCTTACTATTAGCATCAACTTTCAAGAAAATAAATGTGTAATTTTCTGTTGCATCACCAGGACAAGTAAAATTGTGCGATGATCCATATTGGGCCACATAAAAGCCACCTATAATAAAAACACTTAGGTAAGAATTACAGGCAAGTAAGTCGAAACGTCTAATAAAATGTTAACCCTTTTCGGAGTGTCCATTGTTTTGTATTTTATATTAATAACTTTGGTTATGGTCTTTAGTTTATTACGAACTGTTATCTGTATTTTAATTAGGATGTTTCTTGCTTTTTAACATATTAATATTGAGTTTATTTTGACAAAAGTGTTATTTTAACAAAAGTGTTATTGAGTTTATTTTGGTAAGTTTAAGTTTATTTACTAGGTAATATTTTTTATTATGTTGGCCAATGGCAAAGAGCACATAGTACATAAATGAGCAATTCAAAAATATGGTAGTACATATATCATATAAATTAACCAACTGCATAATTGTACCCTTTGCTCTCTATAACTTAGGACAGGTGTCTGAAAAAAACTGCATGATTTTTTAATAATTTGAAAATTTTCTTACCCAAAAACTGGGTGTCCAGTGGTTAGATGCCCAGTTTTATACATAAAGTTTTTAGAATTGTTCTTCCCTTCATAAAATTAGGCTAAATTTACATGAATTGCTTTTTTCCAATATACAGTAGGGCCAAAATTGTAACCCACTCAATTAATTGTGCTTTCCATCAATACAGAAGTTTTTTCTTCTTATTTTTGTTTAGATGTCAATTATGGTTTAGAGAGAGAGTAAAAAAGTGTTGTACACAAATTGTTGAGGCATATGTAACCAAATATGCTAGGATCTAAATAAAAAATCCAAAAAAAGTGATGAAGCCTGGAAGTGATCCATCAACTTTATATTTTGTTTATTTATATATTTAAAGTTTTTAAACCTTTCTTAAGACAATATTACCTGACAGATTCACTTTGTATGTGGTGGTCTGTGTACTGCATCACAATGTATCACACCATATACGTGTTTAGTTTTTAAATAAATAAACCAATGTCTGCTGCCATATATGTACTGTATGATAATTTAATTTGTAATTCTGTATATTGGAAATATCATATAAAATCTTGGCAAGATCCTGTAAAATCTTGGCAAGATTCTGTATGATCTTGGCAAGATCATATTTAAGATCTTGACAAGATCTTGTGGAATCTTGGCAAGATGGTGTAAAATCTTGGCAAGATCCTGTACGATCTTGGCACGATCTTGTACGATCAACATTATATAAGATCTTGACCGGACCGGTATAATATAGTGGTCAGTGATCGCTGCTTGACTTTCCAAAGTTAAGCACCGTACCTCTGGTACACTAACTGGATGGGTTACCACCTTGTTCATATAATATCGGTCCAGGAAGACTGAAAATTAGTGTTGCCATAATCCAATGAGCAGTGCTAATTGGAGGTCGGGCTTTCACCAAGAGCCTTAAATAAAATTGGGACCAGCTCTGGCTGGGGTAAGTGGTTAATTCCAGGGATAGGAGTGGCACCCACCCCTACCTTCGGGTAGCAGCTACTGAAAGAGGAGCCTACGGGTCGCCTCCGGCTACGGCCAACTTACTTACTTGGCAAGCTCTTGTAAAATATTGGCAAGATCTTGTAAAATCTTGCATCTTGCAAGATCTTGGCAAGAAATTAACCAAGATCTTGGTA
Organism: Chrysogorgia sp. JL179-B06; assembly: GCA_035772405.1. Classification (NCBI taxonomy): domain Eukaryota; kingdom Metazoa; phylum Cnidaria; class Anthozoa; order Scleralcyonacea; family Chrysogorgiidae; genus Chrysogorgia; species Chrysogorgia sp. JL179-B06. Next base: position 531,385 of record JAYKKM010000054.1, on the reverse strand, counting down.
AGATCTTGCCAAGATTTTCAACCTGGGTTGTCCTCATGTTTTTTTCCCAAGTAAAATATTTCCTTTGAGCTAAAATTCAGTGGTCTTTTACTTTGATCCAACTTCGAAAGGTTTTCAAAATGACCAGCTGCTGACAGCTTGTCAAAACAGATAAACAACTCCAAATATGGAAAGGCCACCTTAGGAGAATTTAATTTTGCCTTGCATTTTGCAACAATTCATGGCAAAATTATAATAAAACTAACCAAAATTTTTCTCAATTTGTTTTGGTATATGCTAAAACAATTATTCACCTCAGTGTCAGTGAATAGTGGTGGATATTTACTTTGACGTTTCGTATCTTGGTAAATATCCACCACTATTCACTTCCACTTTGATGAATAATTGTTAATTATTTTCGTTTTTCTCGTTTTGAGGGTCACCAGTTTGCCAGTGTAATGCTGTTATGTGTTTACCCTCTTTAAATTTAAAGTTGTTATGTATTGCTGTTGACTCCTATCAAAATGTCAAAATCCACACCCCACACTGCAGGGGGAAACTTTGACAGATAAATAGATATAATGCATATACTGTAGTACAGTGTGTAAAACCTTTTTTGCTACCAACGGTGTTAAAATTTTTGTTTGTCTCGGTAATTCATTGGTAAAACAACATATGCCCGTGCTTACAGTTACAGTTACTCGCTGCTAGTAAGGCTAGATTTAAAAATACTTCCAAACTGAAATTCAACAGCATAAAAACACAGCACGTTACTTAAACTGCAACAGAACTAAAGAGTGATAGGATACAGGAACAGTATTACTTAAACTTACTTGGTAAATTCAAACATGAAACATAAGTCCAGGTAATCACAGCCAGAAAACACAATTCACAAGTATTAAAACGCGAGCGAGCGAAGCCGAAGGCCATCTGTCATGAAGCGACGGCCAAATTAACTCGGCCCAAACAGCCGCAAGTGAGTTGATTTACAATGATTGACACTATTCTCGCTTGCACCTAGATTTGTTAGATTACGTATTAACTCAGCCCTGTCTTTAACGACGGAGAATGATTCAGCCCACAAAATCTCTACTGAGCAAACCACTGTGCATTCCAATCATGTTCATATCGCCAAATCGACAAAGGAAATGGGCACGACCAACCTCAAAGTACTCAAGCACGGCCTGTGACAATGCAATCTCGTTTAACGCAGGCTCTGGGAACGAGATTGCCCGCAGCCCGAAATTTCGAAAGCGGAAATTATATAAAATTCGGGCTGCGGGCAGGCTAGAGATCAGTGGATCTATATGTGCGATCACGGTTAGTGCGATGAGTACTCAAAAGGACCTTTTCATTTTCAAGAACTAGTCTAATGCTAATCCTAACCCGAATCCTAACCTTCCCTAACCTAACCTAATCAAAAATAAAGACAAGACAAAAACAGAAAGGTCGTTTTGAGTCATCCATTTCCGCAGAGGTCACCCCTCTCGCCTAGAACTAGAATTACCAATAGTAGATAAAAGCACCAGAGTTTATGTACAGCAAGAGTTTACCACCCAAAACATTTTTGGATATGAACAGGCGCTGAAAGGCGTTTATATATGACGACTAGAAATCTGGACCGGAAGTGACTTATAAACTCGGCCGTCATCCCCCCCCCAATAATTTGCTTGGCCGAGTTTTTATATTACATGATCAAAATTACGTGCAGTTTGCTACTTTGAAGTAATTAATGCATTTTTCTGCGTAGTATTATGCGTAAACAATTAATGCTTTTAAATATTTAATATTGTTCGTGCAAATGCTTAGGTCCGTAAAGAATTAATTCTTGGTGGGCAATTGAGGTTTTTAGCTTACTAATACCACGATCACGTCGGATGCTTCAAGCTGATTTATTTTGATATGGGGTTTGTCTTGAGACGAGTACTTGTTTTGTACCAGAGTGAGGAAGACTTGTTTGACATACTGGAATTCAAATTTTATAATTATACATTATGCGGGAATTGCGACAATAGTGTTCAGGATATGAACTTAAATTTGCTTGGCCGATTTTCTTGGCCGTTTTGATTGGTTACAACCAATAAACACACCCCCAATAATATTTGTGTTAACAACTATACAATTGACATCAGGGGCGCACATTCGAAATATTTGTGGGGGGGGGGGGGGGTGCTTTTCGATCTGGGACCGACTTTTATGTTCGTATCTGATAAATGTACGGATATGACTGTATACCCCCTTCATTCCTTCATGTTCCCAAAGCAATACAATTAAAAATTCAAATGTAATACAGCAGTTTATTTTGCGAAAAATTGAGCATATTGTATAGTGCAAACGCGCTATAGCTTAAAGTGCACCTGACATCAAAATTTTTTATTGTCTTATTTGGAAGAACTTTTTAAACGATAAAGTAACTTCTTTTGACGATTTTCGTTTCTTCGCTTTCTTTTTGAGATATAACAGTTTGTTACACATGCCATAATGACTTATTGGAGAAATGTGTGTATCTCTTTCATTCTTGAACGAAATCCTTTAAAATTGACAGGATTGGTGTTGTGGGAGAATCACGCACACGTGTTATTCACACTTTAGTATTTTTATTTGATGAACGCAAAGATATATAACATTCTCTGATAACTCATTATGCATGTGTGACGTAAATTCCGGACATTTGCATATCAAACAAACTCTGATATATCTCAAAAAGAAAGCGAAAAAACAAAAATCTTCAAAATAAGTTACCACAAAAGGATTTTGCTCATTTGCATTAGATTCGGCACATGAAAACTTCGACGTTTGAATTAAGCCTGGTCATATACATACATGAACATCTTTTAAATTACTCAACACTAATAATGCGACGGGTTTTTGGAAGATAAAGTAAGTTAGTTATAGTTTGTCTAGGTTAATCGAGTCTGTCAAATCTCTTTCGCAGATCCAAGGGTCAATCATGAAGTCCTTAAGTCTCTCTTGTTTCATCACTGAACGCATCACTGACTTTATGAGTTTCAGCCTTGAGAAACTGCGTTCACTTTGACGCCGACGTGATGTGCGCTGTCAAGATCATGTGATATAGCATATACTACCGGTCAAGGGAAAGATCGTCTGGAATTCTTTAGCACAACGTGCTGCTTCTGCAATCGTTTTTATATCTGGTTTGTTTGCTTGGCAGTGATCTCTAAACGTTGTACGTAGCTTGTTCGCATGACTGGCGGCGTAAGTTCAACATGTAAGACATCTTAGCTTCGTCAGATTGCAGCGATTCAGGAAGCATCTTTACCAGGGACTTGAGCTCTTCCGGTTTTGGGTCTTTGTCGTAAGGCGGGGCAAGGATGTCACAGGCAGCTTTGACGTTATCTGTGAGTGTGGATTTGGACGTCCAGCATTTGAAGAAAAGTATTTTCTGTAGAAGTCCTTGAGATCAAGGTGTGCATCGATTTCATGGCATTCTGAAAAAACAACAGCTGCATCTATTTGGTTATCCAAATTATCCTTGTCGTCGCGTAAGTGTACTAAGTGGCGCAGTGTGGCAATAGTATGGTCGGAGATGCAACCGAAATTCGACATTGAAACGTCTTTTCCCGATCGACGTTGTCGCAACGTCGACAAAATGACGTTCTGTCAATGCCGATATCACATTGTGCGACGTCACGACCCAATTTCAACCAAAAATCGACGTCATTACAAACGGACTGTCTGCTTGTTATTTAATCGTTAGTAAGTAACTATACGCGAATATATAACTCACTAACTTCATCGCTGCATATAAAATGAAGAGCCTAATTTAGCATAATCAGATATTTTGTAACTAGTTTTGTCTTTATTGGACACGAATATTACATAATATTTTTCAGGGATGAACGCGACCGAAAAAAATGTCTGATGGATAATTTGGGACCGACTTTTCTAACCGATTCTCAATTTTTGGGGGTGTCACACCCCCACACCCCCCCCCCCCCCATAATGTGCGCCCCTGATTGACATGTCTTTGTTATGGTTTACGTTATGATAATTTCCGTTGTAAAAACACTCGATTTATTTATTTATTTATTTATGAAAGAAATCTATCTAGTGTTTAAACCAATTAAACGACGAAAATTATCAAGATAATATTGCGATTGCGTGAGTTCTCAATCCCGATAATTAGGCTCCGTGTATATTCGGGTTCTAGAGCACAAAATAAACTTTAGAAAGGACTCCATGAACATGATATTTAATTATGTTAGTAAATTATGTTGATGTGCATGATTCTTCATTTTATGTAAAATTTCAACTATGCCTGCCGCAAAATGAGCTGAAACATTTGCTCAAATTGCAGGAATGGTGCACTGAGATTCTATATTTCAAAAATTTCCGGTGCAGATCGAATACCCACGTACCCACATAGAAATGCGGTCACTAATTCCCATGGCCCCGCCCTTTTCAGCCCCCCCCCCCCCCCACAATATGAATTTGCTTCCGACGGCTCTGTAAAGGACCAAAACCAGGAGGCGACCAAAACGCTGAATAGGACGTACATATTGGCAACAAAATATCAAAATAGTAGTTTGAGGTTTTAAAAATGCGTATTAAAGATGTTAGAGGTTCTTTTGCCAAGTGACTGTGACGTCCTGTGTTGGGTCGGTCAGTGTTGGCGGAAATGCAAAGCAAGTAAGCTTCGGTCTTCTTAGCGTTATTTTTTGTAGGCGCTATTATTTACAACCACAACTGGGCAATCCATGGCTCTATGATACATAGCACAACAGTAAGAATTACAACACTCACCAACACAGCCGTCACAGTCATCAAAGTATATATTTTTATAACACTGAACTACTATATTCCAACTATCTAAGTGATATACTTCTGTATAAAAAGTAGTTATTACTCGGGCCGTAGCACGAGTCTTAAATCCGGCTTCATTTCTGTGTTCGTCGACGTCATCGTCGTCGTCGGGTTTTTCTCGTCGAGAGAATCGGTAATTATTATATTGCGTGGGCCGCAGAGGCTTCTTGCGCTTTTTTTAGAGTTCGGGCAAATAATTTGGGCTGTGAGCCTAATACAAGCGAATAGCCCACCTATAGTATATTACATTATTACTACAAATAAAAGCGCATGAAGCCTGCCCGAACTCTAAAAAACTAAGCGTAAGAAGCCTCTGCGGAGGAGAGTGAATTAAAGCGATTTCGGGCAGTTTTATTGTCAATGAATCGCAGTCTGAAAAGCATTTACGAGACCTGTAAACCCGCAAACTAATGCAAAGATTAGTCTCCAGGATAACTGGATGAGAGAAACACATGATGAGAGGTTAAAGAAAGAACTCGCAGAAGTTCGAGTTGAAGCGAATTCAGACTTTCGTTTTATTGGCAATGAATCGCAGTTGGAAAAGTTTACCGAGACATGTAAACCATTGCAAAGATACTCTCCAAGATGAGAGAAACACAGATGAGAGATCAATCATGAAGACGGAATGGACAACCGAAGGACAGGGAAATATTATAATACTGTGTTGACATTTATCCCGTGAAACTCCATAATATTAATCATTATGAAATGTTGTGTTTTTGTCCGACTTAAATCAATTCTATATCGAAATGATCACTTGAATCTGGCGAATCGAACGATGTAGGTTTCGTCTATTAAAATGTGAAATGAGAAAATGCGTAAGCGATTAAAGCGAGACTCGTCTTTAAAATCAAAGGACATGCTTCAAGATCTATTCGTCGTTTACCCGATGATTTAATGCTTTTATGTATTATGTCCATTAAACCGACGTAATTTCGTAACAGATATGTTTCGTATACCTTGCCGTTGATTTCTATATAAATGTTGACACACGAAGACCTTCAATCGAACAGATATTAGAAAAAATAGCACTGATTGCCGTGTTTAGCGGTTTACATTAAATTTCGTCTGCGTGTCAGGCGTTCTGCATTGGGGGAGGCTAGCCTGCGTGTAGACGCCTGATTTTTCTTCGTCCTCATTTCCAGCCCAACTTGCTTCTAAAAGTTTCGCACTTTAAACGAGCGCTGCACAATGCCTTCAGTACCTGATTACAGAAATCAATGCATTAAAAATTATCTTTGTATTTGTAATATAAGACAAGTGAGCGGATTTTCTAATTCCAACTGTCTAACATGCCACCGTCCAATGCATACCTATCTCCGCAGGCAATATGCGCGCCATGTTGTCCCTAAAATCAATTGACACCAAAATTACCTTTAACAGAAAATGATATACTAGCGAAAATATCTACATTTAATTTTATTTTTAATTTAATTCTTACTAAGAGTAAGAGGTTAAACATTTTGCTCTGTACTGTCTGACGATGAGATAAATGATTTACTACATTTGACTTCCTTAATCACTGCAATGGCCGCCATGTTTTTCGAAATTAATTCCCAAAATATAAAGAAAATATATAATTGAATTGTTGGACCATTTGGACATCATTTGGAATAATTACAGGCTGTAGAAGAGGCGAACTCGGTGAACTGTAAGAAACAAAACTGCATTTGTCTTGTTATTCAGAATCAATAAATGTTGAGCAACCTCGAAATGTTGAGTTAATGGCATGCTGAATTTCGTTCGGCATGACACTCAGAAACGAAATTAAGGATTTGATGGCAGAGGAGGCCTGGTCATCAGTAAAATGGCGGAAGAAAGCGAGACAAGTAATATCAATATTCACGAGGAAATACGAATCCAACTAACGAATGTGTTGAATGCTATCTTGAGGCAACTAGAATCCGAAAGTGTTGACGACAATATAATAGATGGTTTGCAATATCGTCTCGAATGGCTCCACGACACAGTAATAAGATACGTCGATTTCCAAATTGTTGATGAGAGGGTCGTGAACTGCATAAGAGAAGCAAGAGAATGTCTTCTGCACAGGACTTCTGATAGCAACCCTTGTAACCCTATGGCAAAAAAGTGTTTACTGGAGAAAAAGGTAGACCACAGTTTCAAATACCTTTTGAACAACTGGAATTTCTATTGGAAAGGAAATTTAAAATAACTGAAATCGCTTCCTAAGCTTAGGATGTTACCAATCGATGAATCTAATTCGGAATTTGACAAAGACGTGTATATTGCTCTTGCAGATAGTCCAAATTCGTGTAAGCGCCTTTCAACTGTATGCTTGCTTGTAGCAAAAAGTTGAGCGATTTCAGTATCTTACTATTCAGTATCTTATTACTGTGTCGTGGAGCCATTCGAGACGATATTGCAAACCATCTATTGCCTCAAGATAGCATTCAACACATTCGTTAGTTGGATTCGTATTTCCTCGTGAATATTGATATTACTTGTCTCGCTTTCTTCCGCCATTTTACTGGTGACCAGGCCTCCTCCGCCGCCATCAAATCCTTAAATTTCTGAGTGTCATGCCGAACGAAATTCAGCTAACTAAAGTGCATAATCAAATGTCAAATATGCAAATACGGATGTCATAATGTCACGATTCCACTGGCCATAGGATGTTAAAGTTTAATTACGAACTTCATAAATGCTACCCTGGGATAAAATGCATTACAATAATTAATTTTGGTGGATATCACACCTCATAGTAAAGGAGCCGCGGCATGTTACGATAGAAGTTAGTGCTAAGTAGTAGTAGTAGTAGTTTTATTCAACCTCCCCGAAGGGCTTTTCAGGTTTAAATTACAAAATTAAATTATCTAATTTACAATGTGAAATAAAAATGTTAAGTACTATAAGCTATTACAAATATTAAAATTCAACAAAGGTCATGTTAAACCATGTAAATTCATAAAAATTAAAAATAAGTTCCATTCAATGTTAAAACGTTTAAAAACTTTTGACGAAGACGTTTCTTCACTGCGTTCTTAAATTGAGATAATGTTTTCAATTGTTTCACCTCTTCCTCTAGAGTATTCCAGAGTTTACACGCCCTAAAAATATTCGGCGGCTCTTTTCAGATCCTCCCCCAGTCCAGCAAGGCCGTCATCCAAATCTTTCAATGGGAATGCGAGATAGAGTTTACTATCATCAACATAGGATTTAACGATTGCGTTAGTAGTTACGGAGCTAAGTTCATTGGTGTAAATGCTAAACAAAAGAGGACCCAAAATAGAGCCCTGAGGTACTCCATGTTTCACTGGAAGAGGTTTTGACAGTTCAGATTCTATTCTCACCTGTTGCTCCCTATTACAAAGATAGCTTTTGAACCAATCTAACGCAGTATTTGAGACACCAATCCGTTGAAGTTTGGTTACCAAAAAGGAATGACTGATACTGTCATAAGCTTTGCTGAGGTCTAGCAAGACCATTGCGATCCATTGCATTAAGGATATAATCAGTTATCTGGAGGCCTAATGTTTCGGTTGAATGGTGTCGTTTGTTACCACTTTGATGAGTTGATAAAAGTTTGTTGATCGTTAGGTGGTATGTGAACTGTTGATGTACAACACGCTCACAAATCTTGGATAATATCGGGAGCAACGAAATGGGACGATTATTACTAGCGGGTTCTGCTTCGTCAGTTTTAGGAATGGGTACGAGTTCTGCTTTTTTCCAAACTTTAGAAATATACCTGCCTCCTCCGCAGGCTCTTAATCGGGAGTGGGCAGGCGGAGCGGCGCTGGGGACGAGGCAGGAAATATACCTTGAGTTAAACTGGAATTAATAATGTCGGTGATAGGCTGAACGATATGGAGCGGTATCCGGTTCACAAATACAATGTGAACTGTTTGATACGATGTTGCGGCTTCACATCACGACATTATGGCATCTGAGTAAGGCAGTGTGCCTACATGACGTTATGTTACGACAGAACTGCTGGACATTACGTCTTACTACATTACGTTCTGCCTACATAATCTTATGTTACGTCAACACTGTTGGACATTAAGTCTTGATTACATTACGTTCTGCCTTCACAAACGTACGCTGAGATCAGTGGCTCCGACGTCGGAGCGTCATCTGAAATGGCGGTCTATCGTCACGCGGTGAAAGGGTCAATAATGATGCGATGTTTCGGCTTGGAGTCTGGTGACTAACGGACAACGGTAATATAACTAAACAACCTGGCCGCCGAAGAACAAGACGTTGCTCGTGCTGTTGGAGAGCAATCAGCCCTTTCCAAAGCTGTAAATTTGCTGGAAAGGTCAGTTAATTTACTAAAAGAGTCAAGAAGTAGTGGAAGTACTAGTGGAAACGATTTAAGGTGGCTCCCTACTGTTTCTTGAAAGGTGGCAAAATGCAAATTTCAATCTCGAAAAGTGCCCAAGGATATTTCGGAAAAGATTGAAACTAAAGCTATGCATAGAGTAACTTTCAGGGCATCAAATACTATTAATGGCTAAAGTGTTTCATCTGTTGCTATGACAACAGTGACGTTTCAAAATGGCCGAAAATTAACATTTAATCTAATTTATTTCGCAGACGAGTCGGTGACCCCCGATTTTTTTTGAATTTAAACATTTCTTTTAGTTTAATTAATGAATAGGCAAATTAAAAAAAAATTCTGTGGATCCAATTATTTTATACAAAAAAAATTATGTTTTTTTAGTTTTTTTAAAAATTGGATCCACAGAATTTTTTTTTAATTTGCCTATTCATTAATTAAACTAAAAGAAATGTTTAAATGCAAAACAAATCGGAGGTCACCGACTCGTTTGCGAAATAAATTAGATTAAATGTTCATTTTCGGCCATTTTGGAACGTCACTGTTGTCATAGCAACAGATGAAACACTTTAGCCATTAATAGTATTTGATGCCCTGAAAGTTATTCTGTGCATAGCTTTAGTTTCAATCTTTTCCGAAATATCCATGGGCACTTTTCGAGATTGAAATTTGCATTTTTGCCACCTTTCAAGAAACAGTAGGGAGCCACCTTAACGGTTGAAAATGACGAGTTATTACAAAGTAGAGCAGTAGCAAACTACAGGTTAGTTGTTTCCCGCCTAAATTATTCTGATAAGCCAAGGCAGTCAGTTTAGTTTATAATTGTATTGTTTTGAAGCTGTAACAGGTAAAATTCTTAGACATTATGTACAGAATGCGCATAATTTTTGACGAATAGAAAGATACTGACAAGTGCAACTTTTTACATTGGCATTTTTGTTGAGGCAAACCCGAAAAATCATAGCTCACCTTGGCAATTGCTGAGGCAAATAACGAGGACTATCATCATTAGCAATGTTGTACTTTATGTTAATTTTCGGGAAAATGTAAGCCAGTTATTTGTTTTTGAATGCTGGTAGATGATGAGGTAGACTGCCTAGAGTGGGATGCTAGTACTGGAGGACCAGGAAATATATTCCTTCAAAAACAAATAACTGGCTTACATTTTCCCGAAAATTAACATAAAGTACAACATTGCTAATGATGATAGTCCTCGTTATTTGCCTCAGCAATTGCCAAGGTGAGCTATGATTTTTCGGGTTTGCCTCAACAAAAATGCCAATGTAAAAAGTTGCACTTGTCAGTATCTTTCTATTCGTCAAAAATTATGCGCATTCTGTACATAATGTCTAAGAATTTTACCTGTTACAGCTTCAAAACAATACAATTATAAACTAAACTGACTGCCTTGGCTTATCAGAATAATTTAGGCGTGGAAAACAACTAACCTGTAGTTTGCAACTGCTCTACTTTGTAATAACTCGTCATTTTCAACCGTTAAATCGTTTCCACTAGTACTTCCACTACTTCTTGACTCTTTTAGTAAATTAACTGACCTTTCCAGCAAATTTACAGCTTTGGAAAGGGCTGATTGCTCTCCAACAGCACGAGCAACGTCTTGTTCTTCGGCGGCCAGGTTGTTTAGTTATATTACCGTTGTCCGTTAGTCACCAGACTCCAAGCCGAAACATCGCATCATTATTGACCCTTTCACCGCGTGACGATAGACCGCCATTTCAGATGACGCTCCGACGTCGGAGCGTACGTTTGTGAAGGCAGAACGTAATGTAATCAAGACTTAATGTCCAACAGTGTTGACGTAACATAAGATTATGTAGGCAGAACGTAATGTAGTAAGACGTAATGTCCAGCAGTTCTGTCGTAACATAACGTCATGTAGGCACACTGCCTTACTCAGATGCCATAATGTCGTGATGTGAAGCCGCAACATCGTATCAAACAGTTCACATTGTATTTGTGAACCGGATACCGCTCCATAGAACGATATGGGGTAGACAATCTGCTATGAACTTCAAAGTTATTTTATCGAGTCCCGGCGCTTTGTTTTTGGGCATAGCTGAAACAATATTTCGAATTGTTTCACAAGAAACTGGTTCAAACGAAAATGTTGGAGACTCCGCGGAGATAGTAGTTTCGTTCAAATATTCGTCAAATATTCGTTACCTACAGTGTACGTCACCGAGATCGTTTGTTGCATGGCCGCTATTGTTGTTTATATTTTGGTCAGGCGCTACTTTCACTCGATCGGCTCATGTGGTTTAATCAGCTACTGCCAAGGTAAATTTGTCTTTAAGATTTAACCAAGTAATTGTCGTATATCGAAATCTAGTATTGAACCTTGTTGTTTATCGGAACCATTTGCAAATCTTGTTGCAAAATGACCAACTTCACGGACAGTCTAACATTATTTTGGTCAGCCGCTACTTTCACTCGATCGGCTCATGTAGTTTAATAGTGGTACTGCCAAGGTAATTTGTCTTTAAATTTTAAATGTTAAGGTAATGGACAATTACCGCATTGTGCTCGTTAAAATCAAACGAAACGAAGTCACTGTCGACAAACTTACTGAACAGACTGCAGAAACTAGCCTCTTGTCAAAATTATAAATCTAGACCGTTCATTGTCTTGCAGTTAAATTTAAATATGGGAATTACAATTGAGCAATACAGAGCCAAACTTTGTTAAAACCAAAATAATAGTTCTGCAGTTCTGGTCACCAAGGCATTAATTTTAAAAATTCATTTTACATTGTAACAATGTTGATGTTATTTTATCTAAGTGTATTTTATCTGTAAATATTACAATAGCTCACAGCTAGAACAATATAAAAGTTGTGGTTTGCTCAAATATTTGTTCCACTGTTATTGAGAATGGCAAATCCAGCACCTACCATATATCATATCATGATGTTATTGATCCATCTAAAAACTATATGAAAATTTAGACTAAATAGCTTTGACTGCAATAATACATAATCAAAAATAATATATGACTTCGTGGGACCACCATTCCTAAATACAATTTGTCTACTGGAAATAGCCTTTATACTTAAAAAACGTTTTTTGTTATTGACCGATGTTCCAGAAATGACTTCATAACATTGCATGGTAAACTCTATGATTTACAATATAGTGACTCGTTTGCTGGTGATTTGTTTATGACAAGTAGTGATGAACCTTTTTTCTTTGCAAGATGCTCTCGATAATGTTTTTGGATTCACAATTAAATTGTAGCACTGTTGCAATTTTTAAAACCAATGAAGGCAAGTTTAAAATTTTTGATTCTCACTCAAGAGATTTATATGGCATTCCACACCCATTGTTACTGGGTAACTATTCAGTTAGCAAATTGTGAGATAACTTCACACTTATTGAAACGCAAATTGGAAACGTTTCAAAAGATCGTGGCAGCGGAGAAACTAACGAAACATACGAAAGATTTATTTTCAATCGACGAAACCAAGAGGATAACAAAAGCATTGATCAATATGTGACGGTGTTAAGACTTAAGAAAGCTCGCGCACACATCACGTGCAATTTATGCAATTATCAAACTGTTCACACGGTACCGGTATCATTTCATGCCGTTACGATGTTGCGTTCACACGATGCCGGTATGATTTCGAGTTTTTGATTATTGCTGACCGTTTTGATCGCAGTCACTGTTCAATGAGTCACTATTATATTCGATACTGCCATAAACGATTAAACGCTATAATGGTTCTGAATGCGTTTGCCACTTTACGATACCTGCCTTCATCTGACAATGGCAATCCGTGTATCGACAGCCAGTGGTTCTCGCATGATAGTACGTTGCTTCTGCAAATACGGACGTAATTCATTACAAAGTTTGTAAAAAGTAGCTTTGGACATGCGGACGTTTTCGCGCCATTCATTTTCCAAAACAATACCCTCTTTAAAGTTCTTCCACCAAGAAAAAGTTCGTCCAGGTCTAGTCCAGAATCGTCGTTGTCGTTTTTTCTTTTTTCGTTTGTGTTTGTTGGTACTGTACCTATAGCTGTGATAAAATGGTTAATAAAATGCGTCTTTTCTTTTTACTGTCCGTCAAACGTTGTTGTAATAAACTTAAGTTCAGTTGTAATGTGCTACATACTGTACAAGCCTGTTAGGATCGCGCCGATCGCCAATATGGAAAACCCAACTATCAACTTCATTAACTCCATTTTTATTAAAATTCCCGCCACCGCCAGGGCCGCATTATCTATGGAAGGCCATCGCCACCAAAAATACATGGAATGTAAAGCGGCGAAGCATACTTTGAACTGGTCTAGTGTAGTTAGAGATGGTACAGCAATCACTGTCGAAATGGTATAGCACAAACTTACTTGGTATAGCATAATATCGATTGGTTTAGCTTGACTATGTGGATTGATCTAGCGTAAACTGAATTGGTCTAGCTAAAACTAGATTGGTTCAGCAAAATTCAGTTGATTGGTCTAGCTAAAACAGGATTGGTCCAGCTAAAACAGGATTGGTGTGTGCGTTAATAGGGGATCGGTTCTAGCTAAAACAGGATTGGTATAGGTAATAGGGGATCGGCCTAGCTAAAAGTGAATTGGTTTAGCTAAAGTGAATTTGGTCTAGCTAAAAGTGAATTGGTTTTAGCTAAAAAGTGAATCGGTCTAGCTAAAAGTGAATTGGTCTAGCTAAAAGTGAATTGGTCTAGCTTAAAAATGAATCGGTCTAGCTAAAAGTGAATCGGTCTAGCTAAAAGTGAATTGGTCTAGCTAAAGGTGAATTGGTGGAGCTAAAGGTGAATTGGTCTAGCTAAAAGTGAATTGGGTCTAGCTAAAAGTGAATTGGTCGAGCTAAAGGTGAATTGGTCTAGCTAAAAGTGAATCGGTCGAGCTAAAGGTGAATTGGTCTAGCTAAAAGTGAATTGGTCTAGCTAAAAGTGAATTGGTTTAGCTAAAAAGTGAATTGGTCTAGCTAAAACAGTGAATTGGTCGAGCTAAAATTAATTTGGTCCAGCTAAAGTGAAATTGGTCTAGCTAAAAGTGAATTGGTCGAGCTAAAAGTAAATTGGTGTGGCAAAACAGGATTGGCTAGCCAAAACAGGATTGGATAGGCAAATGTGACAAATGTGGATTGTTTTTATTAAGTTGGTCCAGCTAAAAGTGGATTGGTATAATATTTTATAGTGAGTATTGATGCACAAGAAAATATGTTTATAATATATAATATTATAAAGTATTGGACATGTTCTTGTGTACTGTTCACGACCACATTAATACTTTGACCTATAGTTGAAAGGCTATTTTTGTTTTAAAAAGTATGAAAAAAATTGTGAAATAAACGTTAAATAAAACGTGTGAATGGAACAACGTCCTGACCAACGCCAACGGGCTGAATTTTCAGACGCGATTGAAAAAGTGATACACGATATTTCAGTTCATCGAACAGCAGCTGTTGTACAACAGAATCATCATTATTTTATCTGCATGTGCTTTGAGACTGGAAGTACTTGCTGAGACAGCTTTGGCTATTGTTGGACATCCCACTAGATAGTTGTAGATCTTTTGAACCAAGCAAGAGCATATTTAAAAGAAGCAGATTGTTTATCACCTGGACACATCTCTTACCAAGCACCATCAGTTACAAATGGAGAGAGAGGAAGACCAAAATTTTTAATTTCAGTGGAGCAGCTACAATTTTTTAAAGGTACAGTGTATATATATATATATATATTTTGTCTGGGTATGGTTAAGAGATTGACCCAAATTGACAAATAGTTTGAAACCTGTGAATCTATATTTATTCCCCAATCCTACAAGATAAGTATAGTTGTTTTCAGTGCATAAGAGAGAAGCTTGTTTTCAAATAATTCAGTGATTGTTGAGATTTTTTTTTGGCAACAGAACGTTTTCCACTACTGTGAGTAACAACTAAACTAGAATGCTAGATACAGTATGTTCTTTGAGAGACAGTAAGATATTTTTGGCTAGTTTCACCAATGTTTAAAACTAAATCATTCTGATCAGGAAACAAGCTTCACTTATCTGCACTGAAAATATCTTCTTATGTTGTTAATAAAGAAATGCTAGGAAAATGAATAAGTGCCCACTATTCCTCAAGATGGCAAATATCTAGATGATACCTAATAGGACCTCCATAATTACTGTAATAAACAATTATTGCAATACTTATTTCTATTATTTAAAAAAATATTTAACTTTATTGCAGTTAACTTCTATTTATAGACAGGAGTACATCTCGAAGATGAATCCGGAGAAATATATCCTGAGGGGTTATAATATTGTGTCGAATATAAATTATATATGATAGCTGAAAAAACCTTGAATACTTTTCTAATAACCGAACAATTTCCTTGTTATGTGATTCTTGAGGTTGAAACATTCATATTCCTCCATTGTTATAATAGCCTCAATTTTTGGTTTTGCACATGGTATACTCATGAATTTAAATACCTAGCTATATTATTTTATAAAATAAGTCATGTCTTACGCACGCTGTGATTGGTCAGTTACCGTGTTTATATCAGGCTATATAACATGGATGGATGGATTACGCCATCGTGATACGCCATCAATTAGCCATCAATTAGCCATCATACGCATCAATTAGCCATCGTTACGCCATCAATTAGCCATCATTACGCCATCAATTAGACATCACGGTGTCATCATACGCAGTAAGGAGAATTTACGTGTTGATAAAAAAGATATTTGTACATTTTATTTGCTTTCTACGGGTTATTTTATAAAATAAATAGAAAAACATTTTTTTCCGTTGTTCCCATACGTTATATAAACACTCGTGGAAGTTTGGGAGAACTCGAAATCGCGTGGAAACAACTCGCCCTACGGGCTCGTGTTCCCACTATGATTTCTCGTTCTCCCCAAACTTCCACTCGTGTTTATATAACTGTATGTAAACACGGAAAATGTTTTCTATTTCTTAAATATAGCTTATACTGTACATGCAAGTATATTATATTATGAGAATGCATACCATTTTCAATTCTGGTGGGAGGTTTGGGTTATGAAGTTGAAGGCAAGGGTTAGAAAGACACTTAGTTTTGGGGGGGGTTAGGAAAATAAACACTTAGGGTGGGTTAGGTTGGTGTGGTTCTAGAATCGTTACAATCTATAAATACATGTATTGATAATTCCTGGAAACTTTTTACAATTTGTAATGTTGTAAATTCTAGATAGGAGAAATATGCTGATGATTACCTATATACAAGTTCTAAAATATTGGTTGTATTATGGTGGCTGAAATTATTTAAATGTTTCATTCACCCTCTGACAAAGGAAATTATTATAGCAAATATATGATTATATATTTTTGGAAAAAAATCAATAGTACGTTTGATACTTTTTTTTATTCACTATTTTATTTTATTTTTTAGATCACAACTTTACGCAAAACGATATTGCCTTGATGATTGGTGTAAGCAAAAGAACGGTGGAAAAACCGAATGGCTGAATATCATATGACCAATAGAAGCCGATACAGCAACATTGACGATGATATATTGGATGTTTACATGAGCGCATAATTGCATATTTACCTCGATCAGGTACTTTCAGATTTTGGTGTATTTAGCATTTATATAATCCTTGAGGTAGTATATAGTATCAAGATAGGATAAAAAAATATTTTGTATAGTGTGATGCAGTTACTATTCAGTGTTGATACGGTAGAACCAAGGTTGGACAAATACGGTATCTCGACGGCCGGGAATACAATATTCCAAGAAATTAATGGGAATGCAAAGAATTACATAAAAAGTCGGACAAGCATTAATACTATATATATAGTGACATTGTTTGTGTGCTTTTTTATTAGTTTGTGAGCTTTTTATTTATTTTGCCCGATAATTAGACAGCACTGACCAGTTTTAAAATCAGACGAGTGCAACATGGTAAAAATGTAGCCTTTGATAGGCTTTAATTATTATTATTATTATTATTATTATTATTATTATTATTATTATTAGGCTTTACTTTTAGGTTTTGTTGTCAGACATTCATGAGTATATTGTTTATTTTTCATCATTAACAGGGATAAAAACGATAGAAGGTGAGTTGGTGGCAGAAGGTTATTCGGGTTCAAAGGCATCGACTACGAAGCTCAATAAAGAGAGTGGACCCTGTTGGTCGTAGACTGCGTGCATTCACGAATATTCGCAGACGGGTTTACAACGTACACTCCCCTTTGGCACTTTGGCATATTGACGGCAACCACAAGCTCATTAGGTACTTATTAGTATACACCTGGTTTTGTTTGTAAATACAGGCACATGTAATTGTTGCTAGACATATTTAACGTGTTGATCATCCAACGTTTATACGAAAACCCAATTATTTGAAGTAAGGATTGTTAATACGGAGGATCAACTGGGTTAGCATGCTTGTAGAGTATGTGACATGTTTTAACTATATTAGTTGAAGCCTAGCTGTCACATATTCTCTGCATAATTGGTAAGTTACGATAATTGCCCTGAAGACAGCTAGGAGTTTCACCATAGTTTTTAAGAGACCTTTGTAACTTGTTTATTCTCCGAAAATATAATTGCGACTATTATCACACATGTTAATTGTGGTATTTTTTAGAACATTAAGGCTCGTTCTACCAGTATGTACAGATCATGACCGCATCTTGTTAAAGGGTAGTCCACTACAGTCGCAGTGAACTTAGAAACTTGCAACTAATACTGCATCACATAAATATTTTTAATTGCATGCGAACATTTGCAGCAAGTAACAGTTGCTACCCGGTTGTTGCGATATATAGAAGAGGTTTAATTGATAATTGGGTTAGCGGAATTATATTATATTTATTTCTATTTATTATATTTATTTCTATTTTATATTATATGGTTATTTGAAACTTCATATTCAAGGTGGAGATTCGTTGTTCATGGGTGCATTGATGGATACAGTCGTGCAATAATGTATCTCGCATGTAGCCAAGATAACACTTCGGCGACAGTGTTAAATTTGTTTACAGAGGCTGTCGCCAAATGGGGTCTTCCATCACGAGTTAGAGCTGATATGGGTGTAGAAAAAAACAGAGACGTTGCACGATACATGCTATCCCATCCTGCCAGAGGGCCTGGGAGAGGAAGTTTTATCACTGGAAAAAGTGTGCATAACTCGCGTATAGAACGGCTTTGGCGAGATGTGTTCCAAGTTTCCATTTCTGTTTTCTACGATCTTTTCCACGCTTTGGAGAGTGATGGAATTTTGAACCCAGATAACGATGACCAATTATTCTGCCTTCATTTTGTATACACTCCCATAATCAACGACATCCTGGGGAAGTTTGCGAGATCATGGGCTAAACCATAAGATAAGGGACAGCCGGGTAACAAAACACCACTGCAACTTTTTTCTCATGGGTATGCAGCAAATAGGAGGAGAACATGGAGTTGTGGCTTCAGAATACTTCAATAGTTTTAGCGAGGTACGTGAAGTCATAAAAATAAACACAACCTACACATATGGAATCACTAAACTACTAGAGCATTATAAATAAGCTTTGAAAAAAAATCTGAGCAATTATAAAAATGTCATTTTCAGGAGGATTGAGAGAGTATGGTGTGGATCCCTTTGGTAACCTTCCAGACGATGTACATGTTAACGAAGAAAATGCAATTTTAGTCCCCAGAAATAATCTGCCCACTTAATGCAACACAATTCCAGAGTTTTGAAAATCATGTCTAATGTTCGTGGAGCAGGTCCCTTTGGGATATAGCGCCTTATTTACGTGCGGTGGTGGAGACCCTTGATGAAATTTTACATGCTGTTTTCTAAATCAGAGTAGCCATTAGGGAAAAATTTAACATCTGTAACAGGTTGTACAATATTACTTTACATGCATCTAATGGTAGTAGTATGTCATTTGTGTTCAACTTCTGCGAATTCCTCGCGATATTAAAGGATCTTTGCAGCGTACCACGTCACTACCGATGGACGTTCGTCACTACCCGATGACGTTCATTCATAGACGTGCTAGTATATGCCAATCCAAGTTAACAAAAGATTTAGAGCTAAAATACCTCTTCCATAAGAGTATCACCATCCAATGCTTCGAATGTTGCACAACATCAACAAAATTATTCTCCTCCATTTACAATAATCGAACTTCTGCGCCCACATTTTTGGAAGTGGCGGATTGGTTAGTCACGCTGCAGAGAGCCTTTAAAACACTAAACAATTTGAACTTAAAACTATTAAATTTTAACATTTTTTGTTACTGTGACTATAGTTTGGGGCGAAAATTAAAAAGCCCGTTTCTTAAACAATTTTTAAGTTTCAACATAATGTGACTTTGTTAAGAAACCATTCAAAATCTAATCGTTTTTAAGCTCGACTAAAATAATTGTTAACAAACGCGTAGTCAAAAAAGCTGAAAAGCTCCTCCTTGTCTGCAGGTACTTGCTCTCCAATTGCAATTGTGAGCTTGTTTATGCATGTATTGCTGGTTGGAAGGCATGACAGCATTTGCTTATCAAACACGATGGATGGCTTGATCTTGTAGCCTAACATCGGTTCATTTTCGCTACCGGTGACAAACCTAAGGATGTCTTCTAGGGATATTGATCCACGTCTTTTGGCTTACAATATAAAAAAGAAAATTTTGTATTATTGTTTGAACTATATTTGCGGGGAGATTGACGATGTATTTATAAGCGAAAAATACAGCCTCGTAGGGTATTATTGCCGCCCCTCGGCATCCTGCGCGTTTAATTCGCAGAGGGTCGGCGGGGAGCGGAGATAACACACTGGTCAGTAATGTAGCAAGGATTTCACCGCGGAGGAGGCTGACAGTGACGACACATGCCAATATTTTTGGTTTCTGAATTTCCTGTATTTTGTGGGCACTTTCGAGCAAAATATAGTCTTAAATTAGATTTTTACAACAACATCTTTTAAGAAATATTTAGTTTCAGAATGGTTGACAATAACATTTGATGTGAGACATGAATTCTATTTTAGTCTGTGCACCATTCTAGGCTAATAATACTTGTATAATATTATCACCCTGAGGGCGCGCGGCTTATGCGCCGTACTACAGATTTACTTTTAGCTATACCAAATCACTTTTATAGCAGGTGCGTAGGAAGCATTTAATAAGTGGGTATATGCCAAGAGCGAGGCAGGGGCGCACATCCAAAAATTTTTTTTGGGGGGTGCTCTTTGTTCTGGGGACCGACTTTCTTGATGTTCCTGTTTGATAAGCTTACAGTACCACCCCTGACGATCTAACAACCCTAATAACAATGGGAAATTTAATATATATATATATATGCGGGTTTTCAAAGTGGGAGGCTAATGCACGTGCCCTTTAGGGGGGGACCGGGGGCATGCTCCCCCGGAAATTTTTGATTTATCTAAACCCCTAAATTCCTATTTCCTGCATTTTGAGGGTGGTTTTAATAAAAAAAATATTAAGGTTTTTTAATGGACCATATATTATATATTACAGTATTTTTATTGTCGAAAAAGAAGATATTAGCTTGAGTTTTTTACTTAAAATGCCTGGAAGCTGGAGCAAAACTAGCCTACTCAAATTATCAAACACTAATAATGCGTCGGGTTTGTGGAAGCTCTGCCCAATGATCAACAAGTTTTTCAAGATCAATTGAGTCAGTCATATCTTTTTCGCATCCAAGTGTCACGAAGTCCTTAACGCAATCAGAAATTGTTGTAACCAGTTTTTATCTTTCTTGGGCACGGAAATGATCATATTAGTACGTAATACTGTATACTGGTCGATCGGAAACCGAATATGGCAGTCTGACAGACAATTTGGGACCGACTTTTCGGACCCGATTCCCAAATGTTGGGGGGGGGGGTGTGACACCCCCACACCCCCCTAATGTGCGCCCCCTGGAGCGAGCGACGAAGTTGCGAGCTCCCCGAACATTTTTTGATTCCGAAACGAAATTTCCTGCATTTCGAGAGAAAAGCAGTAACAAATAACAATCAGATTCAATAACCCAGGCCAAACGTACAGCCAAACTAACACATCTAACGGTTTATCTTAAAACCGTTTTGAACAAATGGTGCTTGTGCAAATGCCCAAAGTAAAAAAAACGTACCTGTATTGTCAGACCAAATCACTTTTACCTACATCAATCCCGTTGTAGTTAGACCAAATCACTTCTAGCCAGACCAATCCTGTTTTAGCTAGACCAATCCTGTTTTAGCTAGACCAATCCTGTTTTAGCTAGACCAATTCCACCTTTAGCTAGACCAATCCTGTTTTAGCTAGACCAATTCACCTTTCTTTAGCTAGACCAATTCACTTTTTAGCTAGACCAATTCACCTTTAGCTAGACCAATTCACCTTTAGCTAGACCAATTCACTTTTAGCTAGACCGATTCATTTTTAGCTAGACCAATGCACTTTTAGCTAGACCAATTCACCTTTAGCTCGACCAATTCACTTTTAGCTAGACCAATTCACTTTTAGCTAGACCAATTCACCTTTAGCTCGACCAATTCACCTTTAGCTAGACCAATTCACTTTTAGCTAGACCGATTCACTTTTAGCTAGACCGATTCATTTTTAGCTAGACCAATTCACTTTTAGCTAGACCAATTCACTTTTAGCTAGACCGATTCACTTTTAGCTAAACCAATTCACTTTTAGCTAGACCAATTCACTTTTAGCTAAACCAATTCACTTTTAGCTAGGCCGATCCCCTATTACCTATACCAATCCTGTTTTAGCTAGACCGATCCCCTATTACGCACACACCAATCCTGTTTTAGCTGGACCAATCCTGTTTTAGCTAGACCAATCAACTGAATTTTGCTGAACCCAATCTAGTTTTAGCTAGACCAATTCAGTTTACGCTAGATCAATCCACATAGTAAGCTAAACCAATCGATATTATGCTATACCAAGTAAGTTTGTGCTATACCATTTCGACAGTGATTGCTGTACCATCTCTAACTACACTAGACCAGTTCAAAGTATGCTTCGCCGTTTTACATTCGATGTATTTTTGGTGGCGATGGCCTTCCATAATTATCCTATGGGCAAAAGGGGCAGCTGCCCCGGGCCCCGCGTGAGCAGGGGGCCCCGGCCTCATGAGAGAAAAAAAGTGTATTAGTTGCGAAACGACTCAAGGGATATTTGAATTTTGAGTTTTTAGTAACTGTACAATGTACATACTGAATAGATTGTGACGATTAAAAAGTCTATTTCGATATATGCGCTGTACAAACCTTCCTTCCCGATACACAAGATAGGAGATATTATTTCTCTCGAAAAAAGTCTGGGAACTACACTTGGAGTTGGAGATCGCCGTAAGTAAAGGTTTGCGATCGCTTCGGCTTTTTGTTAGAATTTCCAACAATGCAACCAGGCTCGATTCAAGCTGCTTCAGAAACGTTGACTGCTTTCTACTCTAACGATCTAGATGCGAATTTTGGCGATGAGCTGCTTCAGTTCCAGTCTTTTCTCGGAGAATTCTTGAATCAGAAAGAGGAAGACTGTAGCATGGAACAATTCATGTACTCTCTCATCATCGACAAAGACGTTCATGAAGCTATGTTTCTCAATGTAGAAGTCGCACTCAAGATATATCTCACCTTGATGGTTGCGAATTGCTGTGGCGAGCGATCTTTTTCGAAGCTTAAACTGATTAAGAACTTGATGCGCACTACTATGGGCCAGACCCGCCTTACTCATCTTGCTATCATGAGCCTGGATTCTGACATAGTGCGCGATTTAGATTTGAGTGAAATCATCCATATGAATCATCCATATGTTTGCGTCATGAAAGGCACGCAAAGTACTTGTGCTTCAACAACAATAGTCTTATAATCGACAAAGTGAATATACTATTTGACAGCGTCGTGAAGTTTCCGCATGCATTTTGTGTGCTTAAACCTAACTATTAGACTAACTCAAATATATGCTTCCGTCTTCATGCCCATTGTTTGAAATATGTTAAACGTTGAGAATTTGTCACTCTATATTCTATTTATAACTTATTCTATGCAAGACAAAAAGAAACATATTAATTGACCCTGTACAGATACAGACGATAAATTAACGTAATTTCCGTTCATGGGACCACTTACAACTTTCGAATCAAATTTTCATCATAACCCGTTATTACTAATTGAGGTTTTAAACAATTTTTAACACATTTTCCAGAAATCCTATCTCTGCCTTTCCCAACATTTTTCCATATAGGGGCCCCATCAAATTTCTATGCCCCGGGCCCCATAATCTGTTAATGCGGCCCTGGCCACCGCGCTTCTTTTACCCCGTATTTTTTAGCAGAGAAAAAAGTTTCGTAAAACCGTGATGAAATCATTACGGTTAGCATTACGATTTCATGTCATTTCATGCTTTCATTTCGTGTCGGCATCGTGTGAACGGGGTCTAAATGACTCGCTCATTAGGGATAGATTTGTATTAGGAATCAAAGATGAGTCGACTCAGAAAGAAATTACGACAAGAGAAAAAGCTTACGATCTCACGCGCCATAGATATCGGAAGAAGCGGCGAAACCTTTGTTGAAGTACCCTGAGAAACCCCTGCTGCTACAATGTGACGCAAGCGAGAAAGGTCTGGGCGTGTAATTGACGCAAGAAGGAAAACCAATACCAATATATACTAGCAGAGCTCTAAGCTTACAACTACCGAAACCAAATTGAAAAGGAGCCGTTGGCCATCGTTTTCGGGGTGGAACGGTTCCATCAATATACATAGGGAAGAAAGGTCGTCGTGGATTCAGATCACAAGCCTTCAGAAACGATGTTTGGAAAGCCACTGATCTCAGCGCCAAGACGCCTTCAAACTGAGATGCTCATGCGCCTTCAACTTATATACGATATCGATTATCGACATCCAGTACAAAAAGCGATCAGAGATGTATCTCGCCGACACTCTCAGCCGACACTTTGGTGATGGTCAGCCAACAAGATCAAAGTTCGAGGAAGAACTCGAGCTAGTCCCACTAATCGAAAAAATTAATCTGATGATAGCATCGGAAGGGATGCAGTCCAACAGCTAGACTGAAGGTTGAAACGAACAAGGATGAAGTCCTACAGGAAGTGAAAGAAATCACCCAGGTCGGATGGCCAGATGAAGAATAGATTGAGCCCAACCGTAACCGTGACCTTCTATATCCGAGACGATTTAGTATACTACAAGATGATGTCATCCTGCGTGGCGACAGGGTTGTTATTCCCAAAACCCTCAGAAGAGAAACCATGGAAGATCTACACAGCGCGCACCAAGGAATAGAGCCAACCTTGAGAAGAGCACGAGAAAGTGTTTACTGCAGGTCCAACATGAACAGTGATGTAAAAGAATACATCTCCATATGCGAAACCTGCATGACGTTTCCCTCTCGACAACATGAGAAAGAACCTCTTTTAAACCACGAGGTACCTGACCGCCCTTGGGCAAAGATCGGCATAGATCGACCTCTTTTAATTTGAAGTAGATCGCTTATGCAGCACAACGTCATTGAGCAGTGCATTGGCGGCGGAAGATCTTGTATTTTTTTTTTTTTGGGGGGGGGCTAACTGCAACCGCAGGGGGGTCGGGCGGCATGCTCCCCCGGAAAATGTTTGAAATCTGAGACTGTTCCTCATAGACTTGTCAGGTTCATTGATTGTGCCCAAAACGAGCACGTTTGAGAGGTGAGAAAGTCTGTAAGAACTGACATGGCACCAGAATTCAAGGGGAAAACGAACCAGACCTATAAAATGTATGTATTCCAACACTCGAAATTTTCCTTCACCATAAATCCTTTCAACATGTAGTTTGATCGAGTGAAATGCAAAATATTACCTATAAAAACCCAGAATCTTATCCCGGCATTACGACTAGGCGATCAGTGGTCAGAGCACTGCACTAGCATCGCAGGGTCGCGGGTTCAATTCCAGCCGGAAGGCCTTGAAGTTGCATTTTTCGCAACTGGTCCCGGTTTGGTCTTAAAATGTATGTATTCCAACACTCGAAATTTTCCTTCACCATAAATCCTTTCAACATGTAGTTTGATCGAGTGAAATGCCAAATATTACCTACTTTGAATAACTTAGTTTATCTTTCGCTGAATATCCGTTGGCGTTGCAAGCTCGATTTACAGTGTTTTAGCTCTAAAATCCTAAAAATATTGGGGAGGCTAAGCCCCCCATCTCAAATGTTGGGATATATAACGTGGTACGGGATACCCGATGAAATAGTATCCGACAACAGGCCACAATTCGACTCCGAAGAATTTCAAAAGTTCGCTCAATCTTATGGGTTTAGGCCCAATGGAAAGGCTGACTCCGCAGTGAAGCATTAAGCCAAGAAAACCTTGCAAATGACAAGAGAGAGTGGCTCTGCTCAACATTCGAAACACTCCGCAAGAAGGACACAATTCTAGTCCAAAGAATGATGAAGCGACTCACAAAGACAACCCTTCCTTTACCTCCGAGCCTTATGAAACCCTACGTGCCTGCAGAAAACACGGACACAAACATATCACCAAGAAACAACTCAAGTATGAGCAACTGCGTAAAGGTGACAGAACTAGTTAAGGTTCAGCCATTTGCTCTGGGAAAGAAGAAGTGGATCGACGGAGAAGTGAAAAGGTGGTACGACCCCGTTCATACGAGGTAGAAGCAAACGGCAGGATATACATTAGAAACCGCAAACATTTACGAAAATGCAGGCCATCTAAGGATTTGGAAGTGGAAGAAGACATATCAACGCCAGAGATTGATCAAGAAAACAACAAGCCCCAGGGGACTCAAGAAGAGCCGAAAGAGCTGCAACCTCTGCAAAAGGAACTAGACGTGAATATGCAGCAGTGCAGGATGTCTCTCGATAAGACCAGCCAGATTCGGTGATTCCACATGACGTTGACAATTAAACTTATTTGTTTTGTTATCCGTCAAAGACCCAACAACACTTAATGACAATGGACCAGAACAATTTTGACTAGGATTGCTTTTGTTTTATTGAAGGGAAGATGTTACGACAGGAGTTAATATTATTAATGCGCCTAATCAGTAACTAATGTAAATTGACACAGATTGTAAGCACATGGTGATTAACTATGAAATCGCGTGACACGCGTGAACGAACCAATCAAGAGATCCAAAAGTGATTGACAGATCTGCGGGGGGCATATGAAATTTGAGAGCGAAGTGAGTTGGCGACAGATATTATTCAAGGTAAACACGCATTAACTCTTTCCCTACGGACGCAGTTAAAATGGGTCACTGAAGACCCGCAAAGTCGTCAATCGAAAAACACGGCACACGGTAACGCAAGATTAAAAATTGAAATTCGACAAGCGCCAGGAACATGAAATCCACGCACACGCCAAGTTTGATTTGATTTCATAAACAACTCTGCGATTGGTGGCATTTTGAGTTTTCAAGATGCTACGCGGGCGTGCAAGATGGCCTTTTCTGGAAAAATGTAAATTTTTCAACCTGATTTATGATAATTAATGCTAATTTATATTAACATAATGTGTTTTGTTCGGGAAATTTAAAAGAACAAGTAAAAGCCGGTTTATTGGGCTTCCAGAAAATGTATAGCTTTCGCAACAGTTATGGTTATTTCAATAGATATCAATAGAACAACGTGGTCGTTCAATTTTTGATGTTTTTCAGCCGTAGGGAAAGAGTTAATAAGCAATAATAGGTAAATTGAAAATATATCGAAGAAAAAGCGTGAAAGGAAAAGCAGTTTATTATCTGTTGAATTGAAAATAATCAATGTAAATACAGTTTAAACAAAGCAAAAAAATGGTCAGTGACCAAAAATGAACCCCCTTCTCTGCTCCCCTACCCCCCTCAATGAGAGGAATTATGTAAGGGTTACCCGAAGCAGAGTCTCTGCAGAGATCCCACCCGCACCGGTCCACCCGCACGGGAGCTCATACTTTTAAATATACGCAAGCTATCTATACACTACAAAGACAATAGGTTCTGTGCATGTGGGTCAAAAAGGTCAAAATTCACCGTGTTTAGAAATGTAGGAAATAATTCACCAAATTGGCTTAAAATTTGATATGTGTGTTGTTTAGCCGACTTACAACGATGATGAAAAATTCAGGCGAAAATATGAAATTGATCGATGCGAAAAATATCGGCCATTCTATATTAACTCTTTCCCTACGGACGCAGTTAAAATGGGTCACTGAAGACCCGCAAAGTCGTCAATCGAAAAACACGGCACACGGTAACGCAAGATTAAAAATTGAAAATTCGACAAGCGCCAGGAACATGAAATCCACGCACACGCCAAGTTTGATTTGATTTCATAAACAACTCTGCGATTGGTGGGGCATTTTGAGTTTTCAAGATGCTACGCGGGCGTGCAAGATGGCCTTTTCTGGAAAAATGTAAATTTTTCAACCTGATTTATGATAATTAATGCTAATTTATATTAACATAATGTGTTTTGTTCGGGAAATTTTAAAAGAACAAGTAAAAGCCGGTTTATTGGGCTTCCAGAAAATGTATAGCTTTCGCAACAGTTATGGTTATTTCAATAGATATCAATAGAACAACGTGGTCGTTCAATTTTTGATGTTTTTCAGCCGTAGGGAAAGAGTTAATAAGCAATAATAGGTAAATTGAAAATAATCGAAGAAAAGCGTGAAAGGAAAAAGCAGTTTATTATCTGTTGAATTGAAAATAATCAATGTAAATACAGTTTAACAAAGCAAAAAAATGGTCAGTGACCAAAAATGAACCCCCTTCTCTGCTCCCCACCCTACCCCCCTCAATGAGAGGAATTATGTAAGGGTTACCGAAAGCAGAGTCTCTGCAGAGATCCCACCCGCACCGGTCCACCCGCACGGGAGCTCATACTTTTAAATATATACGCAAGCTATCTATACACTACAAAGACAATAGGTTCTGTGCATGTGGGTCAAAAAGGTCAAAATTCACCGTGTTTAGAAATGTAGGAAATAATTCACCAAATTGGCTTTAAAATTTGATATGTGTGTTTGTTTAGCGACTTACAACGATGATGAAAAATTCAGGCGAAAATATGAAATTGATCGATGCGAAAAAATATCGGCCATTCTATATTAACTCTTTCCTACGGACGCAGTTAAAATGGGTCACTGAAGACCCGCAAAGTCGTCAATCGGAAAAACACGGCACACGGTTAACGCAAGATTAAAAATTGAAATTCGACAAGCGCCAGGAACATGAAATCCACGCACACGCCAAGTTTGATTTGATTTCATAAACAACTCTGCGATTGGTGGCATTTTGAGTTTTTCAAGATGCTACGCGGGCGTGCAAGATGGCCTTTTTCTGGAAAAATGTAAATTTTTCAACCTGATTTATGATAATTAATGCTAATTTATATTAACATAATGTGTTTTGTTCGGGAAATTAAAAGAACAAGTAAAAAGCCGGTTTGTTTTTGGGCTTCCAGAAAATGTATAGCTTTCGCAACAGTTATGGTTATTTCAATAGATATCAATAGAACAACGTGGTCGTTCAATTTTTGATGTTTTTCAGCCGTAGGGAAAGAGTTAATAAGCAATTAATAGGTAAATTGAAAATAATCGAAGAAAAAGCGTGAAAGGAAAAGCAGTTTATTATCTGTTGAATTGAAAATAATCAATGTAAATACAGTTTAACAAAGCAAAAAAAATGGTCAGTGACCAAAAAAATGAACCCCCTTCTCTGCTCCCCCCCTACCCCCTCAATGAGAGGAATTATGTAAGGGTTACCCGAAGCAGAGTCTCTGCAGAGATCCCACCCGCACCGGTCCACCCGCACGGGAGCTCATACTTTTAAAATATATACGCAAGCTATCTATACACTACAAAGACAATAGGTTCTGTGCATGTGGGTCAAAAAGGTCAAAATTCACCGTGTTTAGAAATGTAGGAAATAATTCACCAAATTGGCTTAAAAATTTGATATGTGTGTTGTTTAGCCGACTTACAACGATGATGAAAAATTCAGGCGAAAATATGAAATTGATCGATGCGAAAAAATATCGGCCATTTCTATATTAACTCTTTCCCTACGGACGCAGTTTAAAATGGGTCACTGAAGACCGCAAAGTCGTCAATCGAAAAACACGGCACACGGTTAACGCAAGATTAAAAATTGAAATTCGACAAGCGCCAGGAACATGAAATCCACGACACACGCCAAGTTTGATTTGATTTCATAAACAACTCTGCGATTGGTGGCATTTTGAGTTTTCAAGATGCTACGCGGGCGTGCAAGATGGCCTTTTCTGGAAAAATGTAAATTTTTCAACCTGATTTATGATAATTAATGCTAATTTATATTAACATAATGTGTTTTGTTCGGGAAATTTAAAAGAACAAGTAAAAGCCGGTTTATTGGGCTTCCAGAAAATGTATAGCTTTCGCAACAGTTATGGTTATTTCAATAGATATCAATAGAACAACGTGGTCGTTCAATTTTTGATGTTTTTCAGCCGTAGGGAAAGAGTTAAAGTAAAAAGCTAAATTTAGTTTCTAGATCAGTGACTAGAACCCAACCCCAACACAACACCAATCCTAATCTTAAGTGTCTCCCTAACCATAACCCCCCGGTTTTAGTGTCTCCCAAGCCGTCTTCCACTTCATTGTATCCCTAACCCCCTATACCTCTCAAACTTTCCAATGATTATTTGTAAAATTACTATTATAACAAAGGTATAAAGTGCTCTAATTTGAATTTGAATTTATTAGCTTTGCCATATTAAATAATAGAACACATTTCCACAAACTATTACAAACAAATTGGACAGTACGCTAAAAAGATAATAATAATCAAAGTGGCAGTGTTACCGCAACACTACAACAGCGTTGGCCAATTACCGCGGGCCCAAATATAAAAGTGCTAAAATAGTATAAACGAATTAGTTAATAACAACAAGTAGTAGTTCCAATGAGGCTTCGAGAGGTGTTGCAGTTCAAACAGATTGACTTCCATGATCTTGGATCATCAGCATCGTAGGATGAGTTATGACAGATTTAAAGGTTGCCAATTCAAGTGTAGTAAAATACCAAGTTCGTTAACTAAAGTATTCCATATTCTGGAGGATCTATTGATGAATGATTTCTGGAAAGTTGATTTTCTGCATTTGCGAACCAGGAATTGAATGAAATTAGGATTACTATTAGATCTAGTAAGCCTTGCAGTACGGATTGTTGGAATTACTCCGGGGTTAATATTAACCAGCCTTTGCTCATTTTAAAAAAGAAGATCATGTCCATGTATTCGTGCCACAGGCTCAAGGGGAGTAGGAGGGGAGTAATTTTAGGATTGGGGCTCCGATATTCATCCTATAATTAGAATACTATGCTTTCCCCTGAATTCTGGATCACAGGACAACCCACTCTCTTCCTTAAATTAACTTTATCCTTAATTTACAAATCGCTCTGAATTAAGGATAATGCATGGTTAATCTAATGCTAGAACCCAACACAACAAAGATCCTAACCCCCCGTCACAACTTTTTCCATCTTTAGCCCCCGACTGCCCCGACTCATCCGCTAGCTAAACTTATAAACAAGTGAGAGATACTAAGCTTTTGGGATAGTAATTGACTAACATACGTATGCGCGACTTTCACGATCGCCTCTAAATTAACCATTATCCTTAATTTAGAGCGATTTCAGCCAACGATTTCCATGGCAACAGGGCAAACTTTCCCCCATTCTTTTAACGCATCTATCCAAGATGGCGTTGGAAAAAATAAAATTTGGGAACTTGCAAGCAGTGCTTGCAAGGTAGTATAATATATGCTATTAAGAACCATTTTATTGGTTATTTGGATACAGCACTATAATGAAGGTAAGAAGTCAGGC
Source organism: Chrysogorgia sp. JL179-B06 (assembly GCA_035772405.1). NCBI lineage: Eukaryota > Metazoa > Cnidaria > Anthozoa > Scleralcyonacea > Chrysogorgiidae > Chrysogorgia > Chrysogorgia sp. JL179-B06. The sequence goes on along the minus strand of JAYKKM010000054.1, from coordinate 500,430 downwards.
TAAAAACCTTCGTTTAATCACTCTACAATAATGGCTGGAGTGTGAATAAGTTGCAGAATTTGTGTAGCACGTCGGAAAACACGATTTTGATGAATAAATGCTATTAATAATTTATCACCGGTAGCTATGTAACGAAAATATAGAATGTTTTTAAAACTACGCAAAGTAATTGGTCGCAAGCAACCCTTTTTGTTGTTTGGTTATCATGTGTATATTTCGACCACAGTCTACAGATAAATATGTGTACGTCTGTGAGAAGTCTGAGATAGCAACCTGATCAATATATTACTTGAAAGTAAAGTTCAGATTAATCTGCAATATGGAGGTATTTACAATAAGATGGCTAATTATAGCTATAAATTACTCTCCTTTTATTTCAGTGTGAATTAATCATATTTGTCTATTTATTAAACATTATTATTGACATATAAACCAAGTGTCATCCCACTACTGACAGTTAGTGTGCCACATTTATTATATGCAGGTATACATATAATAAATGTGTGTACCCTGGCTTTAGCTATTCATAATGTTTTACATTTATTGAATAACTATAATCATTGTAACATAATACAATGTGAGTAGTGACATGAAGTGAGTACTTAGGTTCAAGTATCTTATGCTACTGTACATGTAATCGATATTTTTATAATAATAAGTCCTAATAACATTTCAATCAATTTTACTTACTCTTGATCAGCTACTGTATAATGACATCAGTATTAAACTTTCATCTACTAGGCAGTACTAGTTAAAATATTCAGGGAAATACCACATATGTTGCACACATCTTGGATTAAGAAATACCTAATGGTCTATGTGTTTGATCCACACATGCAGCTGGGATGTTGCAAGAGTTGAGAAACGCATTAAAAACAGCCATAGGTGAGTATTTTTTACGCGTTTCTCAACTCAAGCAACATCCTAAGTGTGGATCACCATCGAAACACGCAAACCATTTGGTATTTTTTTTCTAAAAGAACTATTGTTCTTTTAGAAAAAAAATACCTAATGGTTTGCATGTTTCGATGGTGATCCACACTTAGGATGTTGCTTGAGTTGAGAAAAGTGTAAAAAATACTCATGCAGTGTAATTATTACACACTAGTTTTGTTTCCTTTAAATCCTGTTAGATGGCTGGATCGAAACACAGGTACATGTATTGCACCAATCAGAGCTTGCATAATAGACATATGTTATTTATGTATTTATGTAATACTGTACATTCACATTGTGAAAGCAAAAAGCTGTTGTTTGGCAAGTATATTACGTGAATAACATATAAAACAGATTGAAATGTTATTAATAGGAAACATAACACTTGTTCTCAAATAATTAATGAAATTAAATCTCACTTTTGTTTGGTGAAATATTATGCATGTATATATATAATTGTTCATCAAACAGTGTCATTTCCTATACAGAAGTTTGAAATGAGAAAACTTTTATCTATTTTCTGGACATCTACACAAACCTTTCAGCATGAACGTTGTTGATGCAAAGTTTAGCAAATTCAGCCTGACTTTGATAGTATACATACATGTATATATACAGTATCATTGCTCTGACCACTACCACATGGTTAGGAATTTTCAGAAATTTTCAACACAGTTCTTTTCCCCAATCTCTACAGGGAAACATTGCATCTGCACTAATCATGCCGTACCTGCAGCTGGCTGCATGAGGGTCCTCTTTCTTCAAACAATTTCTGTGCTAAATATAACAACTTCTGACTGTGCTAACCACACTGAGTGTGGCAATCAGATTAATTTTCAACTGAATTAATGTAATATACTCTCTCCATAATTAAACATCATTCTTTATAAAATTATTTGTACATTTTATTTGCTTTCTACAGGTTATTTTATAAAAGAAATAGAAAACATTTTTATCCGTGTTCCCATACGTTATATAAACACTCGTGGAAGTTTCGGATGTTTATATACATGTAACTGTATGTAAACACGGAAAATGTTTTCTATTTCTTAAATATCACATTGTGCAGGTAAATGCTTCTTAATAATTTATAAGTATGGTAGAACAATAAAAAAATAACTATGAACACAAAATAACAATTTAATGCCTAAGTTGTTAATAAATTTACATTGTGTTAATAACAAGATGTAAAATTATTTACAAACTACTGTAGGCAAAGAAAAATTGATTCTTCAGATGTAGCTATTAATTTGGCAAAAATTGTCAATAAAATTGGTAGGCCTAATTGCTGCTGGACAGTGGCCTTAATTTGACAACATAGAAACATTATGTGGAAACAAATTTGGATTTTGCTTATTACAGAATTTAGACTTAATTATATACAGTATCTAATTTTACTTGGGAAGCTTGGAATTTAAATGATTTATAAAAATATATTTATTTTCGAGCAAGCAGGGAAATTATCTTGCCACAGCTGGGTGAGTATAATATATGTAAACTTTTAAAGCAATGTTACAGGTACAGTATGCAGAGCAATTACAACCATTTTGCTGCGATGTGTCGAGGAGGAAAATGTAAATCATCCTCAAAAGAAGTAAAGATCGTTGAGGAGTCGGACTCAGAAGACGCGGAAGAGAGCTTATGAGATCCTTGTTAGGAACGCTGCTCGGTTCATTTGTAATAATTATGATCATACGAATGACTCTACCGAACTTGTGAAAAACCTGGGGTGGGATTGTCTTGAACACTGGTATGCTGGTCTGAATTGGAGATTCAAATTTACTCAGCCTCATTGTAATATTTTATCATTCAAATACTCTTTTTATCCAAGATGCATTAGAATATCGAATTGTTTACCTTTAGAAACTAGAAGTACCTCTTTATTATCTGTATTTATGAACACCATTCGTACATTGATCAAAGACCTTACTCCTCTAGTTTATCTTAAGCGTTTTTAATCTGATTTATATTTGTCATGTTATATATTATTATTTCGACGAGATCAACAAAATACACGCACTGTACCTACTTGTCGTACCGATCGCTATTGCAAATCTTTTATTCATTATTCAAATAATATGTACATATAATAGTTTACATATAATAATTTTTACTATTTACATATTCTAACTTAGTCTTTATAATCACAAATTCAGTCTTTGACTGCAAACGATTTTGAAAAAACTAAAAAAAAAACAAAAAAAATAATGCATGGTTAATCTAATGCTAGAACCCAACACAACAAAGATAATTTAGAGCGATTTCAGCCAACGATTTCCATGGCAACAGGGCAAACTTTCCCATCTATCCAAGATGGCGTTGGAAGAACCATTTTATTGGTTATTTGGATACAGCACTATAATGAAGGTAAGAAGTCAGGCTAAAAACCTTCGTTTAATCACTCTACAATAATGGCTGGAGTGTGAATAAGTTGCAGAATTTGTGTAGCACGTCGGAAAACACGATTTTGATGAATAAATGCTATTAATAATTTATCACCGGTAGCTATGTAACGAAAATATAGAATGTTTTTAAAACTACGCAAAGTAATTGGTCGCAAGCAACCCTTTTTGTTGTTTGGTTATCATGTGTATATTTCGACCACAGTCTACAGATAAATATGTGTACGTCTGTGAGAAGTCTGAGATAGCAACCTGATCAATATATTACTTGAAAGTAAAGTTCAGATTAATCTGCAATATGGAGGTATTTACAATAAGATGGCTAATTATAGCTATAAATTACTCTCCTTTTATTTCAGTGTGAATTAATCATATTTGTCTATTTATTAAACATTATTATTGACATATAAACCAAGTGTCATCCCACTACTGACAGTTAGTGTGCCACATTTATTATATGCAGGTATACATATAATAAATGTGTGTACCCTGGCTTTAGCTATTCATAATGTTTTACATTTATTGAATAACTATAATCATTGTAACATAATACAATGTGAGTAGTGACATGAAGTGAGTACTTAGGTTCAAGTATCTTATGCTACTGTACATGTAATCGATATTTTTATAATAATAAGTCCTAATAACATTTCAATCAATTTTACTTACTCTTGATCAGCTACTGTATAATGACATCAGTATTAAACTTTCATCTACTAGGCAGTACTAGTTAAAATATTCAGGGAAATACCACATATGTTGCACACATCTTGGATTAAGAAATACCTAATGGTCTATGTGTTTGATCCACACATGCAGCTGGGATGTTGCAAGAGTTGAGAAACGCATTAAAAACAGCCATAGGTGAGTATTTTTTACGCGTTTCTCAACTCAAGCAACATCCTAAGTGTGGATCACCATCGAAACACGCAAACCATTTGGTATTTTTTTTCTAAAAGAACTATTGTTCTTTTAGAAAAAAAATACCTAATGGTTTGCATGTTTCGATGGTGATCCACACTTAGGATGTTGCTTGAGTTGAGAAAAGTGTAAAAAATACTCATGCAGTGTAATTATTACACACTAGTTTTGTTTCCTTTAAATCCTGTTAGATGGCTGGATCGAAACACAGGTACATGTATTGCACCAATCAGAGCTTGCATAATAGACATATGTTATTTATGTATTTATGTAATACTGTACAAACAACAGCTTTTTGCTTTCACATGCATGTGAAAGCAAAAAGCTGTTGTTTGGCAAGTATATTACGTGAATAACATATAAAACAGATTGAAATGTTATTAATAGGAAACATAACACTTGTTCTCAAATAATTAATGAAATTAAATCTCACTTTTGTTTGGTGAAATATTATGCATGTATATATATAATTGTTCATCAAACAGTGTCATTTCCTATACAGAAGTTTGAAATGAGAAAACTTTTATCTATTTTCTGGACATCTACACAAACCTTTCAGCATGAACGTTGTTGATGCAAAGTTTAGCAAATTCAGCCTGACTTTGATAGTATACATACATGTATATATACAGTATCATTGCTCTGACCACTACCACATGGTTAGGAATTTTCAGAAATTTTCAACACAGTTCTTTTCCCCAATCTCTACAGGGAAACATTGCATCTGCACTAATCATGCCGTACCTGCAGCTGGCTGCATGAGGGTCCTCTTTCTTCAAACAATTTCTGTGCTAAATATAACAACTTCTGACTGTGCTAACCACACTGAGTGTGGCAATCAGATTAATTTTCAACTGAATTAATGTAATATACTCTCTCCATAATTAAACATCATTCTTTATAAAATAAGTTGTGTCTTACGCACGCTGTGATTGGTCAGTTACCGTGTTTATATCAGGCTATGTAAAACATGGATGGATTACGCCATCGTGAATGATACGCCATCCTACGCCATCAATTAGCCATCATACGCCATCAATTAGTAAGGAGAATTTACGTGTTGATAAAAAGATATTTGTACATTTTATTTGCTTTCTACAGGTTATTTTATAAAAGAAATAGAAAACATTTTTATCCGTGTTCCCATACGTTATATAAACACTCGTGGAAGTTTCGGAGAACTCAAAATCGGGTGGAAACACTCGCCCTACGGGCTCGTGTTCCCACTGATTTCTCATTCTCCCAAACTTCCACTCGTGTTTATATACATGTAACTGTATGTAAACACGGAAAATGTTTTCTATTTCTTAAATATCACATTGTGCAGGTAAATGCTTCTTAATAATTTATAAGTATGGTAGGTAGAATTGGAAATACATGTATAGTATTATAGTACCACTAAGCCACAGGAACAGTATATAGTCGAACCTGTATTAAGCGGTCACCCTTGGGGATTGCATAGTTGACCGCTTAATGCTAATACGCGGTTTATAAATCTGAACAATAAAAAAATAACTATGAACACAAAATAACAATTTAATGCCTAAGTTGTTAATAAATTTACATTGTGTTAATAACAAGATGTAAAATTATTTACAAACTACTGTAGGCAAAGAAAAATTGATTCTTCAGATGTAGCTATTAATTTGGCAAAAAAGTTCTTGTTGTCAATAAAATTGGGTAAAGTTTGTGGTGACCGCTTAATATGAGTGCAAAGCAATGAAATATTAACTTTGGGACTGTACAAAGGGTAACCGCGTCCGCTTAATAGAGGTGACCGTTTACTAAAGGTTACTTTAACAGTATTTATGTTACGAAATTTTCGGGACTTTGCCAAGTGACCGCTTAATAAAGGGTGACCGCTTAATATGGGGACCTCTTAAGCCTGGTTTCCATTTGGTCGTCACGATCACAACGGTGTCATAGTGGACGATGTAATATAGTGTCCATCTATATATCCGCAATCAGTAAAGACTGCAAAGTATACAGCAGACAAAAGACAAGATAGATCGACACTCTATTACATCGACCACTATGACACCATTGCGATCATGGCGACCAAATGGAAACCAGGCTTTAATATGGGGACCGCTTAATACAGGTTTGACTCATGTAACTGGATAGGGGCCATGTATGTATTATGTAAACAATTTTAGGATCAAGTGAGGTGAATGTTATAAGCCATGTATCCTACTGTAGGCCTAATTGCTGCTGGACAGTGGCCTTAATTTGACAACATAGAAACATTATGTGGAAACAAATTTGGATTTTGCTTATTACAGAATTTAGACTTAATTATATACAGTATCTAATTTTACTTGGGAAGCTTGGAATTTAAATGATTTATAAAAATATATTTATTTTAGAGAGTGTTTAGTGTGCCTGAAAGAGTTCATGGTGGAGGTTTCATTAAATATGAATGGCAGAGCAAGCAGGGAAATTATCTTGCCACAGCTGGGTGAGTATAATATATGTAAACTTTTAAAGCAATGCATTTACAGGTACAGTATGCAGAGCAATTACAAGATCACTGACATGCTGATGACATCTATCTATTAGTAATGGCCATGGTATTACATACCCTCTCCTGACCAGAACTACTATAACACAAAGTGGAGAAAAACTTACCATAAAATAACCAATTACCTCCACTACCACATGAACCATGCACGCAGACAACCAAACAAGGCCAGACCCTTGAGGCTTGATCCTCAACCACATAAGAAGGAGTGACTCTACCACAGAGAAGCAGGGAGACCACCATAAAGCTAGCCAATGGAGATGACTGGGACATTTCCTATGGCGGTTTGCCTAGCAGCACTGCTCTGAAGAGAACAAAGTATTGTGTACAACGAACAGCACGTGAGGAGAAACACCCTGATGTGGAGAACCGTCAGCTGCCACAAGCTTGGCATTGACATAATGGACACTAGTGCCCCAAAGAGCCAAAGACCACCAACACACTTCTTTGCGTGATGTTAATTAATTTTATTCCATAAATTCATTTAACAATCATGCAAGATCCTGGCATCGAGCCCCTGACAGCTCTGTGATTTCTGACCATACATGGTATGGATCCGCACCTAATAGGGCACATAAGTAAATTATAAACCAATTCATTTGTTGGAGGGTGTAGCTCTGTTGGAAAGCGTTTATGCTAATATCTGAAGAACAGTTTACAGGAACTAGAGATCCACCAAGATGGGAGCAGTCTCATAGGTAGAATAGCCACAGGCGAGCCTAAACTCTCCAACTAACTTGTTACAATGTTGCTGAGAATTACCCTCTCCAACGCTGCACCCTCCAGCTAAGCTGGAGATGAGACTCAATGCATGAACCCTGCCCAAAGGCATTTCCCCACCCCTTGAAAGCCAGGATTAAATCAGGAAATGCGTTGTGGACAATAACACGGGAGGAGGAGTATGAATATCGAAGGAGGCATCGCTGGACCAATGAACAAGTGTGTTAATGAGGTGACGCAAGCCAGCCAAAGCGAAAACTGTGACTGGAAAAGTTACCTAACACACATGCGGAGGAGAGAATGGACTGTGGTCAGTGGTAATGACGATGGAAAGAGACAGCGGTGACCAGCCCCGGAGGTGGAGATAACACGAAAAGGATCTGGTGATGAGTCCTGGAAGTGGAGATACTGTAACTCGAAAGTGTGGCTACCAGGCAGATAGACTGGCTAGACGGACCTAAAAGTACTATACAGCCTCGATGGGATGGGTCAGTCTTGATGACTTCAAGAAGATCTCTGCGTGAGCAGAGGCGTCGAAGATGATATCTGCGAGGGAGAAGTGACAAGATGCGACAAAGTTGCCCAAACAAGCGAACTCACTGACCTGAAGGTACAGTAACTAAAAAAGCTGTACAAACCGTCCAGAACCTCTTGTTGTCGAGCGACTGTGACGATAGAGAGCAGTGCAAGACTTGAAGCATCTGGTTGGTGAAATGGTGAATGTCAAGCGAAGAGCAGTGGGAGAAGAATGCAACTGGCCAACACCCTGAATAAGGCTAGCCAAGTGAACGGCTCCACACATGGGATCCGGAACCTGAGGTCGATGTGAACAGACGGAACCCGATGTCGATGTGAACAGACCACGTTCCTGGACGACGGTGCCAGGAATAACAGTCAATTTGCGAACAGCATGACGATCCACTCCGAAGCTGGGTATGAAGGGACCCGTACAATGAGCAGAACTGGGAGAACAAACGCTGACCCATGGAAGACACGCGGAGGGGAAGGTGCGAACCCCTATGTAACGAAATACTAGGTTATAACCAAAAGCGTGTTTGACCTATCCAGAACGACCTTGAACTCAGACTAAAATGATAAGCATGAAAACATCTTGAAGTCACCGGAAGTTTTCATAATACGATTTAAACCGTCAATAAATCTTTACATGGTGGCAGCGGTTAAGAAAGAACCGCACCGTACTCACAACTAGAGTTTTCTTTTGGAGTGCTAAAATGGCCTAGGGGTTTACGCTTCCACCACCACTGTCTACATGACGCGAATGTCGCTGAGAAATGGAAGAGATGGAAGAGATTTCGCCTTGCGTGGGACAACTACTGTATGCGTTAGCTACAGAGCTGACCAAGAAACCCCAAGCAGTCCAGGTCGCAACGCTTCTGATGATTATTGGAGAAGAAGCGTGAGATGTATATTCTACATTTTCAGAATGGGCCGAGGAAGCTGGCGACGACAAGAAACCCGAACCAGTTTTACAGAAATTCGCTGAGTACTGTCAACCAAGAAAGAATTTGCCATTCGAGCGCTATCGCTTTAATCGCCGAATGCAAAAGTAGTTGAAACGTACGACCAATACAAAAAAACTTTGAGAAAACTCGCTGAGGGTTGCGAATTTCAGTACATTACACCCGATGAAATCCTTCGCGACCGACTAGTGTTCGGCATTCGTGACGACAAGGTGCGAGAGAGTCTTCTGAGGGAGTCAAAATTATCTCTTAACAGGACGGACGGAATCCGCCGTGCATCGGAGAGCACGATCGCACAAATGAAATCGTTGGAAACACAGCGGATGAGACTGCGAGTACAGTAAACTCGACGGACGACGCACAAAGACCACGCTTAAAAGAAGGTGCAATGAACGCGAAAATACGAGAGCAGAAATGCAGCGAGTGCGGAAACTGTGCATGGGCGGAAACATGATCTGAATAAAGAGAGACGCCCAGCTCGGGGAAAAAATGACACGTCTGCGGAAAGCTGAACCATTTTGCTGCGATGTGTCGAGGAGGAAAATGTAAATCATCCTCAAAAGAAGTAAAGATCGTTGAGGAGTCGGACTCAGAAGACGCGGAAGAGAGCTTATGAGATCCTTGTTAGACCAAAACGTGAATATGCTTGTGAGTCGTGGAACCCTCACACTGCGTCCGATGTTTTGTTACTTGAACGTGTTCAGAGGAACGCTGCTCGGTTCATTTGTAATAATTATGATCATACGAATGACTCTACCGAACTTGTGAAAAACCTGGGGTGGGATTGTCTTGAACACCGCCGACTTGTACGCCAGTTACTGTAATTATGTTTTTTCAGATTCTTAATGGTATGCTGGTCTGAATTGGAGATTCAAATTTACTCAGCCTCATTGTAATATTTTATCATTCAAATACTCTTTTTATCCAAGATGCATTAGAATATCGAATTGTTTACCTTTAGAAACTAGAAGTACCTCTTTATTATCTGTATTTATGAACACCATTCGTACATTGATCAAAGACCTTACTCCTCTAGTTTATCTTAAGCGTTTTTAATCTGATTTATATTTGTCATGTTATATATTATTATTTGGTTTTATATATTATCGTTTATTTGTATGATTTATTGTGATCTTATTTATACACTTCCAGGATTAGTTGTAAAACTATTTGGATTTTAATTAAACTTAAGAACTTTTCGTTACCGGTGATACATGTATCTCAGTGGCTAGTCTGGACACTATGTCTGGACGACTCGCAGCTCGTCACTCGGAAATTATACTCGGACAAGTATTTACGCTTCCAACCCAACACGGGAGCTCAATGCAACGTCATCCCACTACATTTGTACAAGAAAGCATCCGGGGACGCTAAACTGAAACAAAAATTCGTTTCAAAAAGTCGTTGGCCAAGTTGTTATCCGAGTGTGGCGTGATGATTCCAAGTTCCTACTCAACTGCAAACTGGTTGAAAGCAAACAGACGCGCCCAATCCTTGGCAGAAATGCATGCTTGGGCATGAATGTAATAAAGTACACCGACAACGACGAGATCAACAAACCTCAAACAGGAGACTCCCTAGTGTATGCAGAAAACAACCCTGACAAACCTAAACAAAGAAAGCTTGATCGCGAGATATCCAAAGGTTTTTGGTGAGGAGCACATACCTGTACATACACGCACTGTACCTACTTGTCGTATCGATCGCTATTGCAAATCTTTTATTCATTATTCAAATAATATGTACATATAATAGTTTACATATAATAATTTTTACTATTTACATATTCTAACTTAGTCTTTATAATCTAATAATTTATTAGCTACTTTTTATATTTTAATATCTTGTAATTCAATCACATATGTAATTCAGTCTTTGACTGCAAACGATTTTGAAAAAACTAAAAAAAAAACAAAAAAAAAACATGGGGTTCCAGTGGTACTGATGGGTAGGCTAAAAGAAGGGCTGGATGATCTAGAACAGCAGGGCGTTATCGCATCTGTGACAACACCAACATCGTGGATCAGCTCATTAGTAGTGGCGACCAGACCCAACGGCTAGCTGAGGATATGCTAGGATTCGAAAGATTTAAACCGGGCAATCCAGCGAGAGCATTACCCCCTCCTTACCATTGAAGGTACAGCAACATGACTTCACGGAGCCAAGGTGTTCACCAATCTCGATGCCTGGAATGGGTTTTGGCATGTGAAGTTGGACGAAGAATCGTCATATCTAACCACTTTCAACACTCCGTAGTCCGTTCGGTCGATACCGCTGGAAGCGAATGCCTTTTGGAATCCGGTCTGCTCCAGAAGTCTTCCAACGCAAGGTGTATGAGTTAATTGAGGAAATACCTCAGGTCGAGGTGGTGGCAGACGACTTCGTCGTAGTCGGGTATGGTCAATCCACAGAAGAATCCAACAGCGACCATGAAAAGAACCTCAATGCTTTCCTGCAGCTTTGCGAGGAACGCGGAGTGAAATTGAATGCTGACAAACTACAGTTCAGACAACGAGAGGTGCCCTTCATTGGGCACATAGCCACTATGCGTGGATCCATCCAAGGTACGAGCAATAGAAGATATGCCGTCACCCACAGACAAGGCCAGAGTACAGCGGCTTCTGGGTCTAACACAGTACCTGAGTAAATTCCATTCCCCACCTATCAGATCTCACAAAACCAATACGAGAGTTGACGCAGAAAGACAACATCAGGACATGGGAGAAGCCCAACAAATGGCTCTAAACAAGTTGAAAGACGCAGTTACCCGTACACCTGTACTAAGGCACTACAACCTCTACTACAACCTCAAAGATGAAGTAACTCTTCATTGCGACGCCTCGCAGTCAGGTTTAGGAGCGGAGTTACTCCAGAATGGTCAAACGGTGGCCTAGGCGTCGCGAGCCCTGACATCTGCAGAAACACGCTATGCACATGTTGGCAATTGTTTTTGGATGCGAGAGATTCGAGATATACATCTACGGACGAGATGTCTCAGTGGAGACGGACCACAAGCCACTGGAGTCGATTGTCCTCAAGCCTCTAAATTCGGCTCCACAACGCCTGCAGAGTAAGACTGCAGAGATACAATACAACCTGCAAGTGAAATACAAGAAAGGGAAGGAGATGTTGCTTGCAGATACGCTAAGTTGGGCGTTCCTACCAGAAGTCAACGAGTGCGAATTCACTCACGAGTTGGAGGAAGTGGACCACAGGACGTCTCTCCCAGCACGGTTAAGCTCCCAGTCAGTGATGCAAGATCGCACCAAATCGTCCATGCATCTACAAACGACTACTTCAGCAATTGTCATCAAAGAGATGAAAGCGGTATTCGCAAAACATGGGGTCCCCGACAGACTCGTAACGGACAATGGTCCTCAGTTCGCCTCGGCTGAATTTGCAGTGTTTATAAAGACCTGGGGTTTTGACCACGTCACCTCGTCACCACACCATCCGCAGTCAAATGGAAAAGCAGAAAACGCTGTCAAAACAGTGAAACGACTCTTCAAGAAGTGTAACGAATCTGGCCAATCTGAGTTTCTTGCGCTATTGGACTGGCGAAACACCCACTGAAGGGTTCGGTACGTGTCCAGCACAATAAAACCCGCTGTAAAACCCTTGTTCCGGTCGCAGGTACTCTTCTACAACCTCGATGTACCACAGAAGAAGACTCCCGAGCAATCATAGGTCGAAAGCATCGCCAAAAGCATTGCTACAGTATGATCGACACACCAAACCAGTAAAAGCTATAATTCCTGGTGAGACCGTACGGATGAAATTACCTGACCAGGAACGATGGGGTGCGGTACCTGCACTGGGCAGCTGGATCGAAGAAGCTACGTTGTTAAGGTTGGCGATTCAACTTACAGGCGAAATCGCAAACAACTGATCCGAACCAGCGAACAACCCATACCAGACAACGAGATGGAGCCACAGTCACAGCAAGACAATGTTGTACCCAGGGCAGCAGCATCTGTCAGAGAAACCACACCCACAGCTGCACCCAAGAATGGATCAGTAGCAACATAGTCACCAACCAAGTTCTGTCCCCGTAGATCAGGACGCAACTGCAAGGCACCAGTGTGGCAGAATGACAATGTACTAACATAAGACGAAATATCAAACTGATACGGTAATTTGTTAAGATGTTAATACTTAAATTTTGTTTTGTTATAAGAGGAAAGATGTAACGAGGTACTAGGTTATCTGTCTTCCGGTAATAACCAAACGCGTGTTTGACCAATCCAGTTTCAGTGACCTTGAACTCTTAAAATGATAAGCATGAAAACATCTTGAACTCACCGAAAGTTTAGCTACATTGTAGCTTTCAAAAATACGATTTGAACCGTCAATAAATCTTTACAAGCTGGGCAAGATACGGTAACATTGAGCAATCAACAAGGTCAACGGGGGTGGGGGAATAAGTGGGTGGGGAGTGGGATTTGCACTGGTGAGCAAACAGCGGAACTCCTGCAACCGAAAGCGAGATAAGCATCAGCCGCGCTGGTTACCCTACCAGGCGTGTGAAGCGCTGAGAATATAACATGGTGGAGACAGGCCATGTGGGTAAGATGGTGCGTAATATCGGACGTCCGGGCATACAGGCGTTGAGAATGTTGACCAACATTATATTGCTGCCGATGAACAGGATGCGTAAACGAGACCAGGACGCGCCCCAATGTGCCACCACGACGATGGGCACCAATTTCATGAAAGCGATGGATCATTGATGTACGGGGGAGGAAGGACCTTGAGTGATAAAACCACTGATGCATGGCGCCATAGCGAAGCGCGCCCAACGCATATCGGACGATACCGCCCAATCCGGAAGGGGACGACCGAGAGAGAAATTAAGGAGACGTCGGCCCAGTCCTGAGGAAAAGGATATCCACCAGTGGATGTCGCGCCTGAAACTGCATGAGACACATTGGGCACAGCAGCCATTGTAACGTGAGACACATCAGGCACATTACCAATTGTAATCTGAAATGCATCAGAAAATGTACCTGAGACCCATGAGGTGCATCGGCAATTATAACCCAAGACACATCAGCAGCAAGTGCAATCAGATACATAAGATTCAGCAGCAATTGAGACCTAAGACACACTAGGGCGGCGGCAATTGTAACTTGAGACACATTATGTTCTGGCGGCAATTGGTCAGGTGTTGTGGCAATTGTAACCTGAGACACATCAAGCGTAGTGGCAAATACATTGGCATGGAACTTTCCATCATAATTCAACGTGTCTGACCACGGACCACGAAGGTGTGTTCGGATGAAAGTGATTGAGTAACTGGGCATAGGTGATTGAAGAGGACAGCTTGACGTCGAATCTTGCAAGTCACAACTGAGGAAGGGGGTGAAGGAATCCCAATGCGTGACCAACCCTAGTTACCCCAGGACCATACCGGGGTGCAGGCAACACAATAATAACAGGAGGTAAGGCAGCACCATTGCACCAGGGCAGTGTAAACTTACATTGCACAACAAAATAATAGCACAAAGCGATAATCATGAGGGAAGACCCCCAAGACGGTTTATAAGATCTACAGTAGCACACGAGGCATAACTGTGGAACAAGCAGGAAATGATGACCTTACAGTTCTTAAATCAGAATTGAGTTAGATTATATTATTATATTATAGTATAGTATAGTATAGTATAGTATAGTATAGTATAGTATGGTGTGGTATGGTATGGTATGGTATGGTATGGTATGGTATGGTATGGTATGGTATGGTATGGTATGGTATGGTATAGTAAAGAGAGTATATATTATATATTATATATTATATATTATATATTATATATTATATTATATTTGATATATTATATTTGATATGTTATATTAGTTATATTAAATATATTGCACCCACCTGTTCAGTAACACAGCTGGTCAGAAAGCCGCTAGTAAATATTCAGGATCTTGCAGTATTTAAATAAGAAAACAGTTGGTAAATATTTATTACACCTGATACAGCTGGTCAGAGAGCAGTGAGTAAATATTCAGAAAGCAGTTAGTAAATATTGCACTTACTGTAATACAGCTGGTCAGAAACAGGACCTTGCAATACTTAAATAAGAAAGCAGTTAGTAAATGTTGCACCTACAGTAATGCAGCTTGTCAGAAAACAGTAAATACAATGTGGGACCTCACAAAAGGTCAGTATTAGTGAGCACTGTGTTTTACTGTAGTATATAATTATTTATTTATGACATGTTAAATTATCTTTTTAAAATAATTTGATTGAATGTCTGTCTTTTAGTGCAAATCGGGCTGTCATAATATTTGACCGACATGGAGAGTTAGCTGATGAAATAAATTTACCAGGGTAAGTATAGTACATGTAATTCATGGTGAACTCATCCGTAAATATCTTGTCAATCCTTGATATAAAGGGATATAAATTATTCATTTTGTCCTTTTAATTGAAAGAAGACATACCTTAGAAAGTAATTATTTCTACATTTTTCACAAAATTCAACGTTTTCTTGACTTTCGTTTCGAATTATGTCAGCCTTGACTGACGCGAAGCGTGGAAGAAAAGTGACGAGGTTCACACAAAAAAATCAGGTTCTGAGTCGACGTATTTGGATTGTGGATGAATGAGAAAGCCTCTATAGGGCTTTCTGAGAAAACTCGGAGAATTTTCGGAGAATTTACCACGTCAAGTTGGCAAGAAGCACTTCAAAACACTTCATTATCGTAATGAAAGATAAACCTTACCCAAACGCGTAATGCATGACGGTTGACACTCACCCTTTAGTGATCATCGGGCAACTGAGGAAGTTCTGCTAAGGTTCTTCTTTATATTGCGCGGCAGGCGTGGGATAGTTGATCGAGGGCAGGTTCTAGGATGTCTTTATTTTCATGGCGGCACTTCGAAATTATTTCGGTTCTTTTGTTTAGTAAACTCTCCTTGTCGGCTTAATAATTTATTATGAATTGTGAGGGGGAGGGCATATGGAACGCTTCGTCCGTTTCTATACGGGACGGCGCGTTTTAAGATACATGTAGGCTAATTAATAGAGAAAGATTTACCATTTATTTTCAAGTTCCAGAAGTGTTTAGAAAGTTCAGTCTCGCTAGAATATTTTCTCGTCAACGTTTCAACACCACCAGAAATCGTTCCGTGTTTGAAGTTATTGAACGTCATGCCTATGTATTATTTTGTCGTGTCTGCTTCGTCGCTTGTTGTTACGTCCGCTTTGTAGATGATCCAGGAGAGGGGGAATGTTAAGGAGAGAAAATTTATTTTATAATTTATGTTAATTATTTATTGTATATCCGGAGAAAAGACAGGGATTAGGGAGAAAAACCTTGAGGTCGGAAAGGAATTAAGGAATAATCGAAGGATATACGAGCTGTAATATAGCTGTGTTCGATTCGAGGTAGACACTACACGAGCTTTGTAAACATGTATTTTAATAAACAATTTGTCAAACTTTAATAAACATTTTGTATTTTAATAAACATTTTGCCGAACTGTTCGAATTAGGAACTATGGAATATTGTTGAAGAATATTACTTGAGTTAAAAGAGTTATAAAGTCCTCTTCTTGAAGAAATTCATAGAATGTTAATTGTGTATATAAGCTAGATATAATTCATACGTGGAAATACAAAAGAATTCTGGGTGAAACGTTGGCATTGAAGCATATGGAGCAATGAAACGTAATTTTTGGATGAAAACTTCAACAATTATTATCTATAAAACTATTATTATTTAGCGAGTATTATCTAGAAAACAATCAATAATTAACAAATATTTTCCCAGCTTAAGTTCAACAAAATAAAAATCTCGGAAAAGTCTACAGCCGGAAAACCTGGTTTGAAATCCGACCAATAGGATTGGTGCGCTGCAATTTAAATTTTAAATGAATGAGCTACCTAGTCTCTACTTATGTGCTCGAGCCGTGTTTAAGACTGAAAAGCTACATAGAAACATGCTATTTTACTAACTAAAGTAACGTTCAACTTTAAGGTAATGCTAATTCCTTACTGTACATTTATTGTCCACATCTAATGCATTTATAGCTCAGAAATCAGGACAGCATTATTGATATTTCAAACGACGAAATAATATCTTTTTTTACTTTTTAGTTTGTGCACTGGTTTGGCTTGGGATAAAGATGGAGACACTTTAGCAATAATCCAAGATCGATCTGGTAATACAAATAATAAAATCATCTATGTTCTCGTTATTTTAATTTGAATTTATATAGTTAAGGTACATGTACGCACGAATGAGTGGATGCCTTTCCTTAAGGTGGCTCGATAGTCTAAATCATGCGAAATTGCATTTTTTTTATTTTGGTTCATTGCATAGCTCTAGCGGTGGTCTTGATTATTGAAACGTTTCACACTTGTAGCATTTGTATATCTAGAGAAATTGTGTTTATGATAAGCGGCAGATTTTATGCAAATTAGTTTTCTGGATTTATTGGAAACACGATTTCTCCACTCAGGTAAACGTTGAGGGTGTAAAACGTTTCAGTAAACAAGACCACCACTAGAGCTATGCAATCAACCACAACAATGAAGCTCAGATCTGCATTTCAAACATTTTTATGCGAAAAATGCAATTTCTCATGATTTAGACTATCAAGCCACCTTAAACTGATTTTCCTCAAATTCTGAAATTTGAAGCCCCGAAATGCTATTTTTGTGATATTATCAAAAAATATTTGACCTACAGTATATGCATGAAATTTCACTGTGAGTTCAAACAGGTATCTGTGCAATGACGAATTGATTTGTTGTTAGACTACTCCGAAAAATATCTAGGGCCTTTAGAAGAGATGTAATTGGACCTTTTTCTCCCTCATTTTTGGGAAAGGCTAAAATAATTCGTCATTGCACAGCTCTGGTATTGCATGTACCACATATAAAATTTCAGACCCTTAGCACTTACCTGTTTTATTGGCGCGTCCTACAGTTATGTTGTGTTCGCGGAAAAGGGTGTGACTGCTAAGCAATTAAAGATATGGACACAAATTAAAGATATGGACACAAATTCTTTGTAAATGCTATTGGACCATGTTAACTATTTATGTAAAATATATGGCTATATAAAATTTGTAGTATGATAAATCGTGCTCTCAAAATGACTCCATTTTGACTATCGAGCCCACCTTAATCCATAAATAATATTTCCGTGTGTTCCAAGAGCTGTCCATGATATGATGCCAAATTGTTAATTTTTCTAGACTATTAAGTAAATAGTGATTATTAACCTGTTTTTTGTTAGTATAACCTGAATCTGAATTTTTCAGTGAAACAATATTTTATAGCTATACATTACAAAGAACGGGATTCCAGACTAAATTTTACGTCTATTTTAATTCAGGTATTATCTACTTGTGGGATGCCAATTCCAGAAAAGTTACCCAGCTTGAGAGCGGGCTAAGGTATTACTTAACACTTATTTACTCCGAGACCACAAAACGTACTGCTTTCCCGAGGTCCCAGTAAATAAGTGGTTTATTATCATACCAAGTGTCAAAGAAAAACAAAACGTAAAGAAATGAAATATTTTATTCTTCAAACATTAAATTAAATACAACAATTAAGGCGAAAGGAGAGTTCATACAGTTCAAATGGTTAAGTTCAATAAAAAATTCAAAGGTCGCATTTTCACGTGGTATTTCACGTGATTTTTTCATTATTGACGGTCAACAACATATTATTGCCCTCTCAGAGCTATTAAGGGAGAAACAGCTAAATTTCGTCACTTTCACGTGATACACTCTCGACCAATGACATACTAGAAAAAGTGACACTTGGTATATAATAATATATTTTTATTAACTACAATTGATAATTATTGTGAAAAAGGTGCCTTATATGCCTTATATGGGAACATGTTTCAATTTTTTGAAATAAAGATGATAATAGAGATGACATGAAGCAAACTTTAGTCTTTCACAGCGCTTTTAATTCTCATTGACATGTTTCAATGGTGAACGCGTAAACATACTATAACCACCATACCCTTCCAAAATTCCACATGTCAAAGTAGCACAAGTGTCACAAGTTTAATATTTACAAATAACAAACAAATACAAATACAAATACAAATACAAATAACAAACAAATAAATTAAATTATATGGGTGTGATTTCAGGCTTGTAATGATGTATAAATGTACGCATCTAGATATAACGGTCTTAAAGAGTGAGTGTCAACCGTTACGCATTGCACACTTGGTCGGCCATTTCTTGAAGTAAGAAATTCTTAGTGAACTCATCCGTAAATATCTTGTCAATCCTTGATATAAATTATTCATTATATATTTTAATTGAAAAAAGATATACCTTAGAAAGTAATCATCTCTGCATTTTTCAAAAAACTCGACGTTTTCTTGACATGGAAGACCAAGTGACGATGTTCAAACAAAAAATCATTGGATTGTGGATGAATAAGAAAGCCTCTATAGGGTTTTCTGAGAAGACTAGGCGAATTTTCGGAGTATTCACTACGTCAAGTTGGCAACGAAGCACTTCAAAACACTTCGTTATCGTACGGAAAGATAAACACAAACGCGCAATGCACGACGGTTGACACTGACTCTTTAACAAAATTGAAATCAATATTTGAAAAACAAATGTACGTACACTTTTAGAGACACATTAACGTTTCTGGCTTGGTCAAAAGTGGGAGCTCAACTTGGCATCGGTAAGATAATTCGCCGTTTTCCATGTTGGGTGCTTCTTTTTCTTAATAGATCGTTGTCACGTGACGTCATAGCCGCCATATTGGTGCACGTTGACAATAGATTTTTATATAGCTTGGTTTTATATACTTGGTTTGTTAGGCCGCGACAACCTGGACCAGTTGTGAAAAATGCAACTTCAAGTCCTTCCGGCTGGGAATTGAACCCGCGACCCCGGATTTCTATAGACCAGCGCTCTAACCGACTGAGCTACAGAAGCCGTTGCCGTGAGCTTAGCCACGAGTTCAGTATATATGGTAATGTGGGTAATGCCGATGTTTGAGCGCTGGTCTAGATATCCTAAGGTTCAATTCCCAGCCAGAAGGCCTTGAAGTTGCATTTTTCGCAAATGGTCCCGGTTGTTTTTCGAAAGTATATGATTCAACACTCGTAATTTACCATAACTTTTCATTCATTCGAGTCCGTTTCAAACGTGCCTAAACTCATGTACATGAGAATCTAATGCAAATGAATTTTGTTAATTTACATTAGGTTCGGCATATGAAATGTTTGACGTTTGAAACAGGTTTAAGCTTCACGTTCGGGGCCACGGCGAACTTCCTTTTGTTAGTAAACTTTAGTCGTCTTTTGTTTTGCTTTTTTACTTCATGAGGGTTATTTAACGTATTAGTTTATCTTCTTTTAAACAAATTTATCTTTGCCTATCGTGTGGTATTCCAACGTGAAGCTTAAACCCCCTAAGCCCTAAGTTTACATGTATTTTATTAGGATCACTAAAAGGAAATCTCCTAATTTACAACCATCAGACGTCAAGGTAACATTACTTTGTTGTGGGCCCGTGGCATAGATTAGATAGATAGATAGAATAACTTTATTTATTTTTATTATTATTATACAACATATTTATACAGCTTAACGTCTTCAGGTATTATTGATTAAGACAGCTCCTGTTATCAATGAAGGACCTGTAAAACGTTAAAATAATATAATACAAGGGCTAAGAAATTGGATAGTTAATACTTACAGTACGAGGTATAGCGTTTGGAATGAACGCCTAGGGGGAGGGGGGTGATGGATTTTTCAAGAACTCAACAACACTGTCCCACGACTTTTGCCCATGATTGTAGATAACGTTTATATGTAAAATAATCATGAGACACAAATTACAAAAAAACAATACGAAAAACAATAAATAATTAATGAGATGTATGAAAGTCATTTGTTATTTTTAATGTCAATGAGAAGGCCATCAATGATGTATTTTTTGGTGTTCCAAACGACAACGCACACATAATTATCATATAGTTACATTGCATACATTTTATTCAACATTGGAGGGGGGGAGGGGGGTGGGTTCATATGTGTTATAATAGAATTTAGTAAAACTTGAGTAGGTAATAAATGTAACTGTGTCCCACCTACTTTTGTCCAGGATTGTAGCTTCGCCCTCCCCCTCCAATATTTTGTGAAATGTCCTCTTCCGTTTGACATAAATGGCGCTCATATGGCAGTTAAATACAATTATTTAGGAAAGTTCCTATCCTTGGAAAACATACGAAGAAGATTATTACCGGAGTATGGAACTCTGAGGTAAATGAGCGATCATGAATTACACGCGAATGATTTCGGTTAATACAGTGTTCGATAACAAGAGCGAGAAAACGAGCAGGTTTTAAGGAACAAGAACCAGTCTTGATTTCTAACTATTGAATCATTTCGAACTATTGGAACCATTTCCAACTATTTTAGAACCATTTCGAACTACTAGAACCATTTCGAACTCTTTCAAACATTTCTAACTATTACAACAACTTCGAACTATTACAACCACTTCGAACTATTACATCCATTTCTAACTATTACAACCATTTCTAACTTACATCCATTTCTAACTATTACCATCCATTTCTAACTATCACAACCATTTCTAACTATTACATCCATTTTTCTAACTATTACAACAACTTCGAATTATTGCAACCGTTTCTAACTATTGCATCCATTTCTTACTATCACAAATAATTCTAACTATTAGAACAATTTCTAACTATTATTAGAACCATTTCTAATTATTAGAACCATTTCGAACTATTACTATTATTATTACTATTACTGTTATTATTATTATTATTGCGTGCTCTATACTTATCCATAAAAAAGGCAATACAAATGACCCCTCCAATTTCCGTCCTATCACTCTAGAAACTATACCATTAAAAGTGTTTACCTCATGTCTCCGCAATGCTATGTTCTCCTTCCTAACGGCTAATAACTTTATTGAACACAAGATTCAAAAAGGCTTCACTCCCAATCTGGCTGGCACTTTGGAACACACTGCTCAAATGACAAATATTATCAACCAAGCGAGAATAAAGTAACGTTCTGTTGTCATCACCCTTCTTGACCTCAAAAATGCCTTTGGTGAAGTGCATCATAATCTCATTCAATCTGTCCTCGACTATCATCACATTCCTAAACACGTTAGTAAAATTATAAAGGGCTTGTATACCGACTTCAATACTGCAATTATAACATCAGAATTCTCTACTCCATTCATAACTGTTGGCCGTGGCGTGCTTCAAGGAGACTGTCTTAGTCCTCTACTTTTCAATATGTGCTTCAACACTTTTATTCAACACATAAAAACTGACAAGTACCGGCAATTTGGTTTCATCACAAAATTTTTAAACCCAATCCATTGGTTTCAGTTTTCTGATGATGCTGCGGTAATAAGCGGTCAAGATTCAGAAAATCAACATCTTTTAAATCGTTTCTCGATCTGGTGCCAATGGTCTACATTTGGTATTAAGAAAAGTCTGACAAAATCTATTCAATATTCACCAAAACGTCTGATTAACAATAAATTGATACCTGCCACTAAAATTGGAGACTCGTTCCGATACTTAGGAAAATACTTTGACTTCAGTATGTCCGACAAAGAGCACAAACAAGAGCTAATCACTCTCCTTGATGATGTTATGTCTGAAATTGACCTTAAACCTCTACACCCGAAAAACAAACTTCTACTTTATAGTCGTTACCTCCTATCCAAATTTTCCTGGCATTTTGCCGTTGCTACCTTATCAAAAACCTGGGTCTCTGGAAACATGGATTCGGTCGTGAATAAATACATACGTAAATGGCTTGAAATACCTGTATCAGGAAATTTAAGTAACGTATACCTTACCAGTAACAAGTTTGGTATCTACCCTCCATCTATCAAGTTTGTTCAGTGCCAAACAGTTGCTCGTAACGCTTTAAAAACCTCTCCAAATGATTCCATAAAAGATCTCTGGAAAACAACATGTGACCATAAAAACATCCAATACGACGTTTACACCTCGACAAAGGAAGTCCTTAAAAGTTTCAACTCCGGACAAGAGAACAAACTTCAGAATCATCTGGTTCTCCATGGCTCTTCTTCTCTAACGTCATCAAGTTCTCACTGTCGAAATTAAACGGCATAGAGTCTAAATCCCAATCAAACCTCCCAAAGAACATTTATAACTTCACCATCCGTTACATCAATAACTCTCTTCCCACCCGCAAAAACCTTACTAAATGGGGAATAATGTCGAACTCTGATTGCTCCTTCTGCTTAAACCCTGAAACCCTCCTACACGTAGTTGCTGGATGTCAATCGTACCTACCACGATTCACATGGAGACATGATTCTGTTCTGAACTTTATTGCACAAACCCTACAACCTGTCAACAACTCTAATCTCTTCGTTGATCTTCCTGGATATATAAGAGCCCTTCAATCATAACTGGTGACACGTTCCGCCCAGATCTGCTTCTATCAATTTCCACTGATTGTCTCTATATCCTTGAACTCTCTGTCGGATATGAATCTAATCTCCAAACAAATGTTGATCGCAAAAGATCAAGATACAAAGATCTCATTATGTGGCAAAAGCAACATTTTAAATCCGTCAAATTTGTAAATTTGTCAATAAGCTCCTTAGGTGTTTTCTCAAAAGAATGTCATATATTTTTAGATATGTTGAGCGATCTAGGTCTTGATAACAAACACCAAAATTATTGTATTAGGAGAATTATGTCTATCGCCATTAGAACAACATACTATATATTTTGTTGTAGAAATAAGGACTGGACAAATCCGGAATTACTGAACATTTAAAGATACATTTTAAATTAACTTTTTGTTTTTCTTTTCTATATAGTTCGTAAATAATAAATAGGTTCAAGTAGTCAATTATAAATTACCTAAATTAGTGAGATTTATAATTGTATAATGTATATATATAAATAATTTCAATAAAGTTGCCATTATTATTATTATTATTATTATTATTATTATTATTATTATTATTATTATTATTATTATTATTATTATTATTATTATTATTATTATTGGACTATTACTATTTGAACCATTTCAAACTAATAGAACTATTCCGAACTATTAGAATTCTAATTTTGGAATGAGAACATGGTCCATATGTTTCGCTCATTCATTCCAGAGAACATTTTGCGTTAAATTTTTTGAGTTTGCGTTTGCGTTAAAACTTGAGTAGCAAGCACTTTACTATATTGAAATAACCAAGCTACAAGTCACATTTAATATATTCAATGACATGTCATGTTGCCAAGAGAAATTTGATGCATTCGCCCGTTAATTTGTCAACATGAGTAGTTGAATTTTAGTCTCTTGTCTCGTCATTTTATTTTCTTTAGATGAAAAACCTAATTAAAACAACAGCTAGAAAAGCTGTATTTTAACATAATAATCAACGTTTTTAGAAATTAAAAGCGTTAAATCCATAAACCTAACGACCTACTTTTGAAATCTGACGTTGGAATGTGTCAAATGTCACTTGACAACAGGTATTTTTAATCTTAATTGGAATATTGGTGTGCAACCAATTCCCAGAGATTCAAGAGAAAAAGACAATTTCGCCATGTTGGATGAAATTTTGTAATTTCAACAAAGCAAAATATTTTGTTAAATTCATCCAATATGGCAGAAATGACGTAACATGCGCACCGAGAATATACGTCATGTACGATCCGCCATTAACAGTAAAAACAAAATCTCGTGCGATGGTGTCATCTTTATTGATTCTAATTATAATGAGGCAACGCGCATAATTGGCTTTATGCTTTGATGAAGGCCTGACTCAACAGGTCGAAAGAATAATTCACCGCGTGATATTCCCACAAATATTCAATTATCTAGAATTTGCTTGCACTGGGTTCTGAAGACAAATCCTTTACAGTTACTAATACCGATGGTGACACGGTTCGTCAGGTGAGATGCGTTGAATAATTTATTTGTATTATTATTTTAATGAATTATTAGTTGGTGTTAATTAATCATTGAATTAATTATTAGCTGGTGTTAAATTTTATCAATTGGGTCGTGGAAGAGAACAGACGTTTTAAACAATGAATATTGGCAAAGCATTCCAGTTGTAGTCAAATGATACAAATTAAAAAATGACTTATTAGCAACTTTTGACTTTAGTAGTTCAAGGGACAGACCATTTGATTTTTGATGGGGGAGGGGGTATAATCCGCCAAAAAATATTGAGCAAGCATTTCAACCTGAAAAATATCGAACAAGAACAAACAGAAAAAAAATATCGAACAAGCCTTTGAGTTCAAATTTATTTTTAATATTATATCAAATAGAGTCGCAAGAGCAGTCAATCGAGCAGCGTCAAGAGGTGGAAAAATATCGGGACTAATTAAAATCACCCCCTCCCCCATCAAAAATCAAATGGTCCGTCCCTAATATGTAGCCGAGAGGTTCGCTATAAAATTGTAACTTCTTTCTAAACATCTATTTCTTCGCATATATAGCTTCCTCGTGATTCAGTCTCCTCGAACTCGTATTCATATATCTTTTATCGTAGATTTCTGATAACAAACCCGTATGCTTGTATTAAGGAATTGTACATCGGAAGGATTTTGATAGGTACTTATAGTACGTATTCCATATAAGGTCATATCGGACGGGACTGGGAAGAGCAAATACATTGCCCTAACGAGCATATACGTTGCCCTGACGAGCAAATACATTGCCCTCGTACCAGCCTCCAAGTTAATTGGATTGTAACCGACCCCAAAACAACAAAGGTCCTAACCCTCCAACAAAGCTATAGAATATATTCTTTTAAAGTTAAATGATCTATTTACAACATACATACAGCTTATCCTGGTAGCTAACTTAGTTCTCTTTGAAAGCAAATAATCGAACATGCACAAAAATATAATTTTCGTATTACGGATACCATCTTGTAAACGAACTTTCGGCTGTCTTCAACGAACGTTTTCTTGAGAAATAATCAACTCCCAAAGCTACAATATATATTAAAACAAAGGTAAATTATCTGTTTACAATATGCGTACAGCTTATCCGGCTAGCGAACGTAGTTTTCTTAAAAAGAGCGGATAATCGAACATATTGTAACGTGTTAATTATCGCATCCAGTGGGCTGGTACGAGGGCAATGTATTTGCTCATCAGGGCAACGTATATGCTCGTTAGGGCAACGTATTTGCTCTTCCCAGTCCCATCCGATATGACCTTATATGGAATACGTACTATAAGTCCATATGAGGATTTTGTGTGTACGATGTGGGGCCATTATTTTTGGGGGGTTATCGGAAGTTCATGGTATGTGTTTCATGCATGGTTACCTGTTCGTTCAGCATCTTACGTATAATCGTACGACGTAGTGTCGTTCGTATGACTTGAATAAAATGCATGGTTACCAGTGTTCGTCCAGCATCTTACGTATAATCGTACGACGTAGTGTCTTTCGTATGACTTGAATAAAATGCATGGTTACCAGTGTTCGTCCAGCATCTTACGTATAATCGTACGTCGTAGTGTCGTTCGTATGACTTGAATAAAATGCATGGTTACCTGTTCGTCCAGCATCTTACGTATAATCGTACGTCGTAGTGTCGTTCGTACGACTTGAATAAAATGCATGGTTACCAGTGTTCGTCCAGCATCTTACGTATAATCGTACGACGTAGTGTCTTTCGTATGACTTGAATAAAATGCATGGTTACCAGTGTTCGTCCAGCATCTTACGTATAATCGTACAACGTAGTGTCTTTCGTATGACTTGAATAAAATACACAGCTTTAATGGAAATCAGTGTAAACTGTTTAAATTCTGTGTCTAATAAAGTTTATTAAATGCATGGTTACCTGTTCGTCCAGCATCTTACGTATGATCGTACGATGTAGTGTCGTTCGTATGACTTGAATAAAATGCATGGTTACCTGTTCGTTCACCATGCATTTTATTCAAGTCATACGAAAGACACAACGACGTACGATTATACGTAAGATGCTGGACGAACAGGTAACCATGCATTTTATTCAAGTCATACGAAAGACACTACGTCGTACGATTATACGTAAGATGCTCGACGAACAGGTAACCATGCATTTTATTCAAGTCATACGAAAGACACTACGATTATACGTAAGATGCTCGACGAACAGGTAACCATGCATTTTATTCAAGTCATACGAAAGACACTACGATTATACGTAAGATGCTGGACGAACACTGGTAACCATGCATTTTATTCAAGTCATACGAAAGACACTACGATTATACGTAAGATGCTGGACGAACAGGTAACCATGCATTTTATTCAAGTCATACGAACGACACTACGTCGTACGATCATACGTAAGATGCTGGACGAACACTGGTAACCATGCATTTAATTCAAGTCATACGAAAGACACTACGTTGTACGATTATACGTAAGATGCTGGACGAACACTGGTAACCATGCATTTAATTCAAGTCATACGAAAGACACTACGTCGTACGATTATACGTAAGATGCTGGACGAACAGGTAACCATGCATTTTATTCAAGTCATACGAAAGACACTACGTCGTACGATTATACGTAAGATGCTGGACGAACAGGTAACCATGCATTTTATTCAAGTCATACGAAAGACACTACGATTATACGTAAGATGCTAGTGTCTTTCGTATGACTTGAATAAAATGCATGGTTACCAGTGTTCGTCCAGCATCTTACGTATAATCGTAGTGTCTTTCGTATGACTTGAATAAAAAACTTGGGACACCTTACTTGCTGATGAACTTTGCCTTGGGTTTTTTCTCAGACATCTTTGAGATCCGAGCCTTCGCTGATACAGTTTTCTGAGATGAAAACAGATGAAAGAATGTCTACAGGAGAAAATACGGTATGTTTTTCAAATATATATATATATGTACATAGAGATTACTGTATAGAATGTGCGAGAATCGACATAGTCATTTTGTCATAAGATTATAAAGCCAGAGCAGATGCCAGAACAAAAAACGAAACAAAGAAAAATTCTCATTCTTTTTATAAAATGCACTGCACTCATGGGAACCTCAGAAATGGCGCATGAAAATTAGCAAATTAAAAGAAAATTTAGCACGCTCAGATTCGCAAAGTGCCAAAGCCTATCTGGATGATGTAATTGCAATGCGATATCTCGATCACGTGTCTTGACATTGAAAAATCGACTCGACTTATTCCACTGATTAAGAACAAATCATGTGTTACAAAAATTTAAAATTTAAAATATAATGAATAAAAAAGTACAATTACATAAAAAGACAAAAACTATCCTAAAAAGCTATTTCATGTTTTTAAATTACTCTATTTTTAAAACAATTCTTAAACTCAGTGTTTTTACACGGCCTAATACTAAACACTTATTGACCGAGCGGGAGGTGTTTACGTCAAAATTATCCTGCCCGCAGTCTTTCAGTACAGTGGTGCGTAAAGACCAAGGGCAGGATAATTTTGCCGTAAAGACTGACCAAACGATGTTAATAAGGTTTTTATTATATGACTCTTTTAAATTTCCCACCTTTCCTAATTTTTTCGCATTTTTTAAAATCTTTTTAAGTTGTTTTGTAATACCCGGTCTTTACATCGGTTTGTAAATAACGCTCATCAACCAATCAGATTGCAAAAAGTCTGCGTTAAGACCGTTCACGACTCAAGTCATATAATAATACTACTTCGTGATCTAATTGACTCTAATTGACGATTTCTTATTTATCAGATTAATCATAGTGTGTAAACGTACCTTAAATTGTTTCACGTATAGGATAGTTCAATACCTAAATAAATTCAAAGCATACCTTATATATTTTCATGAATGAGCTTGAATATTTAAAAAAAGCTAATTTACGGATACGATATAACTGTGGGCACACAGTGGTTTTTTAACTTTTTAATGTATTCGGCTTTTGACTCACTCTCGCGTAATATTGGTCTACTTTCAGAAGAAGATATGAATTTTATGTTCTTGCCTGCACGAGAACAAATGATCTATTTACTGAGCTACTGTAAAATGATCTATTTATTATATGGATAATAAAGAAATTAGAGCCGCTTGGCGTTAAACATTCAGAAAATAGAAATAAAAGATACAACATGTATAAATACTGATTTGCCAAATAGGGGATTTAAAGGAAATTGGCAACAAAAATTTGAGTTTGTCTAATATATGAAAGAACTCGTAAAATGATAGAGTAACACCATTTACAACTTTTCCGTATTTTACTTCGTTTTTGAAATATTTCAGTTTGTTTGATATGTAAATGATTAAGATGGTCTCTGACGTCAGGTGCAGGGTAGAGAATTTTCACTCATTAAAAAATGTCTTATACAGGTATCTCAGTGATTGCTAAGTTTACAACGTAATTCATTATCACGAGGAGTTATTATACGCACATTTTCAATACCCTGCACCTGACGTCAGTGACCATTTCATTTACATATCAAACAAACTGAAATATTTCAAAAACGAAGTAAAATACGGAAAAGTTGTAAAAGGTGTTACTCTATCATTTTACGAGTTATTTTATAGTAGACAAACTTAATTTTTGTTGCCAATGTTCTCTAACATGAAAAATTGAAAGAAAAGTGCTGTCACTTGTCAGTACACCACTCGCGAGTGTGACATACGATAAATACGCCAGTCGTTTCGCGGATGTACTGGATTATGGATTCTACGAGTATTTTATTCCTAGTAAAATATCTTCCATATAATAAAAACGATTTAATATTATAAAATGTAAATGAAATATCTGAACATACTAGCACGTTTTTTTGTGAACTCATTTTGTTTGTCGAATTCTAGTATTCTGTTGTTATATTTAGGTCAGTGTTGTTGTAGGAAAGAAGACATTATTTTTGTACAACATTCATGATCCAGATAATCCAATTGAGCTAGCATTTCAGGTACTGAGTAGTGGTAATTAATGTATATTTCCCTTTTAGTATATCAACCGCAGTCTCCCCACTTAGCTTCAAGACCATTTTTTAATTGTTACAGGGGGGTGAACGGTAAAGAAATAGAGAGCTGACATCACTGACCTCTATATAACTGGACTGCTGGCTCCCATTACCAATCACCCACAGAAAGTGTAAAAAGGATGGCGTCAGCTGCGGTCTTTTTCCTCATGTTTGTGCACCCAAAAGCATTTGACGACATTTTCCCTCTTCAAAAACGAAACTCGACAAAAAACCATAAAACAAACACTATAACACATGTTCATGACCAGAAAACGTATCAAAAAGCCTTCAACACTTGCGGACCGACGTATGAGAATTACGACTACAATTATCTACACACCACTAATCAAAGGAAAATGACTCCAGCTGACGCCATCATTTTTACGACACTTTTTAGGGAGATCCAGCAGTGAGTCCAGTTGTATATAGAGGTCTGTAGTTCACACCAACAAACTGACTAAACATTTCTAGAGAGCTATAACAATGATATAAAGATAGATACCTATGTGAATTTCTTCTCTTTTGGTGATCTAATCTAGCCATTTTATAAAATCGAGCTTAATTTTTGTCGCCCATCACCACAGTGATATGTGACGCAGTAATTTTTGACGGCATCACTCAGTGATGACGAAGTTCCTGGCGAAGCCCTTAGCAGCTCACTGAATATAAATCGTATGGGTTGATGTTCTCGTGAAAAATATATATTGTTCAGGTGATTGTTGACGTCTCATTGGCCTTAATGATGTTCGTCTAGAGTTCAAAAAAGTGCGTCTGTTAGGTTTGCCTATAGTACTCATATATTTACTTTACTCTGACGATGCATGGCCGCCACTACTGAAGCTCTCGAATCGTTCGAATAGCAGCCATTTTCAATGCCTACTTGGACGTTCAAATTCAAACTATAATAATAATAATTAACTGTACGAACTTAGTTAAACTCTGCAATAGTATCAACAATCAACATCAGGACATACAATTGGAAAATTAATATGAAAATGAGCGAAAAACCTGATCTAACCTAAAATTTACAGTAAACTTTTTAAAGTGTGCCTATGAAACGAAAATTAAGTTTGTCTTATTTTAATGAACTCCTAAAATGATTAAGAATGGTAATTTAGAGCTCTTTCATATCTCACGTCGTTCTTGAGATATTTAGACTTTTGTCATATGCAAATGATAACCTATGACGTATGAGCTTTACACATTTTTATAAAAACAACAAGGTATACGAAACATATCTGTTACGAAATTACATCGTAGCCCAAGTAACAAGTCATATCTTTGAAATTATTCAACGAAATTGCTTGAAACTTTGCACAGTACGACACTTCGTGATACCTAACATTAT
The DNA here is from genome assembly GCA_035772405.1 of Chrysogorgia sp. JL179-B06. Taxonomy (NCBI): domain Eukaryota; kingdom Metazoa; phylum Cnidaria; class Anthozoa; order Scleralcyonacea; family Chrysogorgiidae; genus Chrysogorgia; species Chrysogorgia sp. JL179-B06. The sequence goes on along the minus strand of JAYKKM010000054.1, from coordinate 469,110 downwards.
TACAACGAAATAGTGATGCCAAATTAATTTGTTATTTCATAAGTCTAAATTTCAATATCACATAAGTCTAAATAGACGTGAGATATGAAAGAGCTCTAAATTACCATTCCTAATAATTTTCGGAATTAATTTAAACAAGACGCCTGCTCAGGCGTTCACTCCGCCTGCAGGCAACGAAATATACACAAGGTGGCGAAATAAATGGGGGTTAATGGCACTGCTCAAGAGGGTTGACTCTCCCGTTAAAAGTTGTACAAAGGTCTTTGGAGAGCATGCACTGGGTAATTACTGACACAAGATATTACTCCAGTAGCAATACATATATAGTAGCGGACATACCACAGTGTTTATTATGACCTTATACGTAAGTCGAAATTTTGACCTATGATTACCGATCAAGAAACACTTTAATGCAAAGGCGCTACGGCAAAAACAAACTTATTGTAAAAAACACAAGTACCCTTCTATAAAGTCCCTAAATGTCTATTGATGTCACTTGATGTACACAATTCACAAGGAAATTGTGTATGTGTACGTGCCAGTTTCTGACACCGACGACGATATTCAAAACAGACGCGGCCATTTTAAACCTCCGCGCTACCCTACGGGCAGGCGGAGTAATAAGACAAACTTAATTTTCGTTTCATATAGGCACTTTAAACTGAGACTAATAGATGCATGTGGACGTGACCAAATCCTTGAACTGCTAGAAATAAATCCAAAGCGCAGACTATGCAAACAAGATTTACAAAATCAACTGCTACATTTGTGTATAACATATATGCAAGCAAATTATATATTATACATTTATAATATACAGTGCATTGTGTTTTACTCATTGAAATTTATAATTTCAGGCCAAATATGGTAATATTGTCTCATACAGATGGTTAGTGCATTTCTATATCTTAATCTGTACCTGAAATATGTTAATTATTTAAGTTTTATGTCATATAGTTTTTGTAACTTTTTTTGTCGACATATAGGCGTTATATTTATTTCTTGATACATATTTCAATAATCAGTTCCAGATATACTATTACTTATGCTGTATTATAAAGTAAGTGGCGCGTAAGCCAACACACAGCAGCTTGTCTTCTCGAGTTCTCCCAAACTTTTCCTTGTGATTGCAAACACGGTAAAACAGTTTATGTTTCTTAATTCGAGGTTTGGCCATCAAAATGAATTCTCGATTTCGTGCATGTTGCTGATAGAGCGCATTTTTAAGTAGTTTGATTTCAAAATTGAAGGTGTTTATATTTATTATCTCAATTCTTCAGGTTTGGCGATGGTTACATCATGATTGGTTTTAGCAGTGGTTATTTTGTCGTTATTTCAACTCACTTGAAGGAAATTGGACAGGTAAAAGATTTCTGCTTTAAAATGTTGTTATTAAAATCGCAACTCGATGTTTGTATCACATTAAGTTGTCGTAGTACAATTCTGTTAATAAAAAGAGAAATCCGCTGTATGTATAGACCGCGTGTGTGAGATGATCGCGCTATAAACATTTTTCAAACAAATCTTCAATCCAACTTGTAATCTGGAGAAAGGCTATGGCCATGTTTGAGTACAACCAGAACTTAGATTGTGAGCGAAGGTTACGAATGTTACGAATTTCATGAGGAGAAAAACCCTGGGGACGAGATTTGTTCTGCTGATAATACAATGTAATATATTACCAATTACCAGCAACGTCCCTACTATCCCTAGAGTATTGTTTGATCTCGTACGCGAGACCACATTTTTTCAAAAGTAAAAATCGTGATTTTTCATGGGGCAAAAAGTGGTTTAGCAGAACTTTTTGAAACCTGCCATTGATTATTTAAACCTGAATAAATGTTTTAATGAGAAAAAATCTGTGGTCACCAAGCTCGTTTTCGAATTAAATTGGATTAATGTTAATTTGGTGCCATTTGAAATGTCACTTATAGTGACATAGTGCCATAGTAACTTCTGAAACACTTAATTTATTGACAGTATGTTTGACTTCAGTTTTATTCTCCTCCGAAATATTCGTACATACTTTCTGTCATTCTGAACTTAGCAGTAGAGAGCCACCTTAAGTTACTTTATTTATTAGCGTATAGCCTTTGCTGATTAACTCAATCTATATTACTTTATATTAACAGGAATTATTTCAAACCCGTGATCACAAAGACATTCTCACCGACATCGCGATTTCTTTGGAGCTGAATAAAGCTGCATCTTGTGGAGATAATAGGTTTGTATCTCGATAGCTGGATGCAATAATAAATCATGCCTAAACGAATATATTATCATTCCTTGGTTTGACGTCATACAGCCTCCCGACCTAGGCTCCCAATTGCGCCGTCATAATCGCCATTTTAAAAAAGTTCTAAAATTCGTTTTCGATTGTCTTATAGATTTTAATTCACGAAAAAACGTTTCACTGCAGTGCATATGACATGGGAATAAACTTTGCTTTATTTGAAACAACCTTTGAAGTGATAAAAAAATTTCTTTTTATTCATTCACACTGCATAGTTTATCCGGACCGAACTATTTTTGGAGGGATATCGCGAGTTATTTTCACGCGGTACTGAAGGTTTCCCGCGTAGTGTAAGCGGGCCTTGAGTGACTGAATTATAAACAATACTTCTAAGATAGTTAATTATTATTACTAAATTATATGCGTATTTTATATTTTTCTCAGCATAAAAATCCATGATCTAACAGAGATGAAAGAAATTTATTCTATCATTACTATAGAAGACGCGGGTGGTAAGTGATTGACGATAAAAAAGAAATGGAATGATATTTATTACTCTCATTATATTTATTACTCGGATATAAAAATGAATTTTTATATCAAAATGATATAAAACTAGAGTGCCAGTGTAAACTATATATGTATCAAAACGAGGAAGACAATACATGGACGATTATCAAGTTCAAATCCTCAGTAAATAGTATATACAAATATAAATAGTATGTAAATAGTATATATAATATATATATATATATATATATTTAAGTTACGTTCAAAAAACTTTTTAAAACCAGAGTAGCGTCAACTATACGTCTGATATATATGTGTGTATGTGTGTCTGTTAAATGTGACTTCTAGCTTGGTTATTTAAATATAGTAAATTGTTTGCTTTAATGCAAACTCATTTCGCCCTTTTATCAGAGCGAATTGTGGACATTGAAGAGCCTTTGCTCAAAACATTAGTGTTCGCGAAACATTAGTCTTCGTACTTGAAATCTTAAAGTGCTACTGAGATAAAAAATTCGTTTATCCAATTTTGATTTTATCGAATTAAAGTATTTTGAAATTGAAACATAATGGCTTTCTCGGTTTCTCAATACCTCGTCTCGTTCCAGCGATATTCAGGTTTTTGAAACATGCAAATTAGATGCCGTATGACGTCATTTTCTCACATAGACTCACAAACTAAGGAATATCTCTGCAAATAAGAAGAAGCGGAATGTTTTCAAACTTTGCACATATATGGCAATGATGAAAGTGCACACCACTGTGCCTATAGCTTCTATTTGTAAAATAAAATTTGTTTATTTCTTCTCTATCAAACAACGTTTACTGTAGTGCATAGATTCGAAGATTCGTACACACGTAGATATTGTATTGCTGAGGTCTAAATCATCTTATTCTTTAAGAAAGAGACATAATTAAGATTTTAGTTTTTTTAGTTAAAAGACTCGTTCTTCTTGGTTGTCTCCTTGGAAACAACATACTTCATACAGTGGTGTACACTTTCATCATTGGCATACATGTGCAAAGTTTCAAAACATTCTGCTTGTTATTTTCAGAGATATTTCTAATTTTCTAAATTTTATTTAGTCTAATATGTGAGAAAATGACGTCATACAGCATCTAATTTGCATGTTTCAAAAACCTGAATATCTCTTGAAATCTCGAGATTAGATATTGAGAAACCGAGAAGGCCATTCTGTTTCATTTTCAAAATACTTTTAGATAAAATCGAATAGACGAATTTTAGATAGACGAATTTTTCATCTTAGTAGCACTTTAACTCTTTCCCTACGGGCGCAGTTAAAATGGGTCGTTGATGACCCGCAAAGTCGTCAATCGAAAAACACGGCACACGGTAACGCAAGATTAAAAATTGAAATTCGACAAGCGCCAGGAACATGAAATCCACGCACACGCCAAGTTTGATTTGATTTCATAAACAACTCTGCGATTGGTGGCATTTTGAGTTTTCAAGATGCTATGCGGGCGTGCAAGATGGCCTTTTCTGGAAAAATGTAAATTTTTCAACCTGATTTATGATAATTAATGCTAATTTATATTAACATAATGTGTTTTGTTCGGGAAATTTAAAAGAACAAGTAAAAGCCGGTTTATTGGGCTTCCAGAAAATGTATAGCTTTCGCAACAGTTATGGTTTTTTCAAGAGATATCAATAGAACAACGTGGTCGTTCAATTTTTGATGTTTTTCAGCCGTAATGAAAGAGTTAATAAGCAATAATAGGTAAATTGAAAATAATCGAAGAAAAAGCGTGAAAGGAAAAGCAGTTTATTATATGTTGAATTGAAAATAATCAATGTAAATACAGTTTAACAAAGCAAAAAAATGGTCAGTGACAAAAAATGAACCCCCTTCTCTGCTCCCCCCTACCCCCCTCATTGAGAGGAATTATGTAAGGGTTACCCGAAGCAGAGTCTCTGCAGAGATCCCACCCGCACCGGTCCACCCGCACGGGAGCTCATACTTTTAAATATATACTCAAGCTATCTATACACTACAAACACAATAGGTTCTGTGCATGTGGGTCAAAAAGGTCAAAATTCACCGTGTTTAGAAATGTAAGAAATAATTCACCAAATTGGCTTAAAATTTGATATGTGTGTTGTTTAGCCGACTTACAACGATGATGACAAATTCAGGCGAAAATATAAAATTGATCGATGCGAAAAAATATCGGCCATTCTATATTAACTCTTTCCCTACGGGCGCAGTTAAAATGGGTCGTTGATGACCCGCAAAGTCGTCAATCGAAAAACACGGCACACGGTAACGCAAGATTAAAAATTGAAATTCGACAAGCGCCAGGAACATGAAATCCACGCACACGCCAAGTTTTGATTTGATTTCATAAACAACTCTGCGATTGGTGGCATTTTGAGTTTTCAAGATGCTATGCGGGCGTGCAAGATGGCCTTTTCTGGAAAAATGTAAATTTTTCAACCTGATTTATGATAATTAATGCTAATTTATATTAACATAATGTGTTTTGTTCGGGAAATTTAAAAGAACAAGTAAAAGCCGGTTTATTGGGCTTCCAGAAAATGTATAGCTTTCGCAACAGTTATGGTTATTTCAAGAGATATCAATAGAACAAAGTGGTCGTTCAATTTTTGATGTTTTTCAGCCGTAATGAAAGAGTTAATGTTTCGTTTGTGAAACAGTGCTTGACGCTGAAAACGTCCTTCGTGCTTGAACCATTAATTTTTCGCGTTCAAAACACTAGTTTATCGCGGTCGAAACGTTGTTTGTACTTTTTGGAAACATTTGTGTTTCGTCTTTCTATTTTGACAGTGAACCACCTTAATTTCTCATTTTGATACAATTTATATCACTTTTTTAACATTATCCAGATTTTTTATTCGTATTCAATTTTCGTCAACTTTTGCAAATAAGATTTTGATTGAGTAATGTACCACATCTTCGTGAACTTTTTGTTGATTGGCCTAGGGGTTAGTGTTATGGTTCGGGTATTTGTTTAGGGTTAGGATTGGGATTTGTTAAGGTATGATTACGGTTTATTAGTGTTAGGGTTGACTTCATAAGGTTCTTGATTGGCTGTGGTTAGAACAACCAATTAGATCAGATCTTCCGAGATGTGCTACAACACCCTTTTGATTTGCTGTAGCCAACGCCGTTTCCTGCCCCATCCTTTTTATCGAAACTTTCCTCAGTTCTTAGATACTAAATCTTATATATAAATGATGTGAAGTCGATTAACATAATCAGAATAATATTTTGAAAATTATTTGACTACTTTAACTGAGAATTGAACCTAAGGTCTCTGATTAAACGTGTATCGACTGCGTTCTTCTAATACCTCCTGTATACAAAAGCTGTGAGAATGCTCCGCTTAGTTGAGAAAGTCGTTCCAGCGGAGAGGATCAGCTCTACGTGAAGTGAAGATGCGATTCTTAAAATGTAATTGGAATGTATTGGTGACTTAAACAAAAGAATATCATTAACTTATTTTGTTTGTGGCACCAACATGGCCACCAAACCTTTGTCTTCGGAGTCTCAAGGGATTGGTTGCAAGTCAGGAATATAGGAGCGTGGGTAAACATATAGAGCTTGTAAACTTAGCATGTTCTGTGTTTGATCAATTAATGTGTCTTGCTTGATGGATTTTTAGGACCTCTTGACAAAATAACATGGACTGCAGATGGCCAGCTGCTAGCAGTTAGTACTGTAAAAGGTTTGTTTGTTTGTTATGGTTGGTTTGTTTGGATGCATGTGTAGTTGGTTGGTTGGTTGGTTGGTTGGTTGGGTGTGTGTGGTTATGAGCGCGAGTTGGTTGATTGTTTTCTTCACGTTTTTTTTGCATGTTATACTGAGTTATTTCTAAAATATTAACGATATTTCATATTGGGTTTGTCTTAGGTGCCATTCATGTGTACTTGACTAAGTTACCAGTTCTTGGGGATTCTCATCTTACCAGACTGGCATACCTAACATCTTTACGCGAGGTAAAGTAATCAGTCCTTTGTTGGTTACAATGGAAGTGAATTATAATGGCAATTTGAAAAGCTTTACTCTTTTGATGAGATAGACAGAATTAGCGTTTTCTAGATGTATATTGTTTAAAGTGCTACAGGCGATGAAAATTCGGTTGAGAATTCTTTTTCATAGAATCAAAGAACACTGCACCAAATAACTAGGTTCACTTAATATTGAAGTGCAGGGATGATGAATTTAAGGTTGCAAAATGTTAAGCTTATTTTATCAAATTTGACCATTTTTCATGGCCGCCATTAATGGTTTGTCGCCATTTGTGGAAAGAAGCTCCAAGTTTGCAGCGTTAAATTTATTATTTTGCTTTAATATTACGTGAGAGTATATTTGGTGTTGTAATTTGATTTATGGGGAAAATCGCAACACAATTTTTCATCGCAGTAGCACTTTCCAAAGAAAGAGAACCATTGTGCTTCTCTAGGGTATTTCGTCGGTTGTTTCAATAGACTTCATTTAACCATGGTTTAACTGAGCACAAAACGACCACTTGGTAATTGATAGTTCATGACACCTATGCCTTCGGAATCCTATACGGTGCCAATTATCTTGCTATCGGAACTATGATCCATCCTTATTTGCTCGGGATATGGCCCATCGTTCATTCTACTTGTCTCATTTACTTCAAATGCCTAACGTTGATGATCAACTGTCCTTATTTAACAATGTTTTTAATCCTGTCCTTGACAGTCACGCCCCCGTAAGGGAAATTAAGATTAAAAACCGTTCTACTCCATTTGTAGACCACGAAACAAAAAAGGCAATGAAAGATAGAGATCGCCTGCATCAACTATTTTATCAAACGCGTAATATTACAGATTGGGAAAGTTTTAAACGAGCGAGAAACACAGTTAAAGTTAAGCTGAGAAATAGTGAAAAAAACTATGTCTGCAGCCAGATATATCAATGTAATCGAAACCCTGGATCTTTATGGAAAGTCATAAACAATATCCTACCGTCGAAAGAAAAGTCAAATCCTGTATATACTAAAGATGTGAAGATGTTAGCAAATGAATTAACACCTATTTTTCCTCGGTTGGTACAATAACTGCATTAGCAACAAAACAATTAGCGATAAATAACAACATTCAACCGTTCGAATCACTGCCTGTTACCACCATCATCCCAACCACGGAATTATTTGAATTCAAAGTTGTTTCACATGAAAACGTTCAACGAGTAATAATGTCCATGCCAAATAACAAATCACCAAGATCGGTATGCGTGTTATAAAAGATGCATTACCACATATTTTACCCTTTCTTACAAGTATCATAAATTGCTCTCTCCTTACATCGACATACCCTGAAGTGTGGAAGTTGGCTGAGTTAATTCCTTTGTTAAAAGATGGAGATCACGAAATTCCAGCAAATAACCGACCACTCTCACTTCTTAACTCGTTGTCTAAAGTTTGTGACAAAGTTGTACTCAACCAGTTCACTGAATATCTCCTTCAGCACAAAAAACTCACCTCACATCAAAGTGGAAACAAAAAATACCACTCAACGGAAACCCTGAATGTCTTCATAACTGATAACATTCTGCGTGCGATGGACCAGAAAAAATTGTCAGCACTTATTCTACTTGACTTTTCCAAGGCGTTTGACAGTATAAACCATCAAATCCTGTTTCAAAAATTAGAAAGTATGGGGACAGCTCCTTCAGCTGTGCTCTGGTTCCGCAGTTATTTGTCCAATAGATCTCAGTATGTGAGAATGGGATCTATCAGGTCAGCAACACTACCCATTACACATGGCGTACCACAAGGATCAGTCCTCTCTCCATTGTTATTCTGCATCTATATTAACGATCTGCCATCTATCACAACATATTGTTCCGTGGATTCATATGTAGATGATTCCAAAGCCCTACTGTCTTTCCCAGTTGAGAATGTAATAGAGGCAAAGGTTAAATTGGAAAATGACATAAACAAGATAATCAGCTGGTGCTGTACAAACTCTTTATTAATAAATCCCGACAAAACCAAACTTCTTCTATTTGGAACACCACAACTTATGAATGTTTTAACAGGAAGTTTGTCATTGAACATTCTTGGCAAAACAATAGAATCCGTATCCTCCGCTAAGGATTTAGGTGTCATCTTAGATTCACATATGAAATATGATGAACATATCAGCAAATTGGTATCTTCGTGCATGTCTAAATTATGTCAAATAAATAGGATAAAGCATGTTTTTGCCCAACATACACTGACCTTTATCTTAGAATCCTTAGTTTTAAATAAGTTATTTTACTGCTCTTCTGTTTGGGCAAACACTACAGCCAAGAACATCAAGAAGCTACAACAGATCCAGAACTTTGCTGCGAGAATAATCACGAACACAAATAAATATGATCATATAACACCAGCGTTGATTGGTTTAGGATGGCTTACCGTCGATCAACATTTACAGTATAGAGACACATTATTGATGTTTAAATGCATCAATGATATAGCGCCTGCTTACCTTAGCGAGAAATTTCGCTATCGTAGTGAAACCCATGATCATTACACCCGAAATATGCAAGACTTGAATATTCCTAATTTTAGGACAAGTACTGGGCAAAGAACTTTCCATTATCGTACTGTAGGACTATGGAATAAACTTGATCCAACACTTAGATCAAAAAAGGATATTAAAACTTTTAAATTAGGACTAAAGAAATTTTTACTTGTAAATAATTAATAAGACATATCTATTTGTAACACCTATCTTAGATTTGACAAATTGTAATTTAAATATTTTAACTTAACTCATGTAATTTTATGTTGAAAAGCCCTAACGGGAACATATCATTAAATATTCTATTCTATTCTATTCTATTCTATTCTATTCTATTGCTAACACCACAGCGAGCGAGTGACACAATCGCTCCACTCCAATAACTCGCTCCTATATACTTCGCAGAAAACTAATATTGATTAACTTAGACATAGTTTGACGCTACTCTGCCTTTAAAAGGTTTTTTGAACGTAACTTAAAAGTTACTGTCCATGACCCAACGTTTCGACACTCCAATCTATAGTGTATTCATCAGGGGGTGATCGTTGTAAAGTTAGGATCCCTATTTATACCCTCAGAATCGATGATGACGTTATCTATTAACAAGATGCAAGTAAGCTTCTGGTCATAAACCACCGTCATCGCGATTCAATGGCGCGTGGACGCCATTGATATGCCAAGCCTCCGCGGATTAGTGGTAATAATTTTGAAATTTTCCCACGCAATCTCATAGTACAGTAGAACCTTGAAAAGAAAATAGCCTTACGAAACTGACGTTTAGTCTGATCGATGTACTCCTGATCACAGTCATTGCACGGAATGGAATAAATAGCGTCTTTCCTCTGTTCCTTCGCAATACGATCCTTAGGTTTTGCAAAAATATGACCCAACGTCAAGAAAGGTTTTTGAGCAACTTGACGTTGAAACTACCTAAGATTCTTTTAATTGGTTTCCTAATCCCTTGAATATACAGAACAACCGCGAAACCCATCACCGAACTTTCGTTCTCAGAGTTTGTACGTGGTGGAGTACCATCATAGACGTTGTTTGAAGGCTTGGCATATCAATCGCGCCCACGCCCCATTGAATCGCGATGACGGTGGTTTATTACCAGATGGACAGTAACTTTTCAGTTACGTTCAAAAAACTTTTTAAAGCCAGAGTAGCGTCAAACTACTGTATGTCTTATTTATCACCTGGTTGCGTTGGGAAATAATAATAATAATAATAATAATGTAATACTTATAGCGCGCAAATTTACATTCAAATATGATCAAATGCGCGTTACAATAAATATAAATTAATATATAACCTATATTACAGGAGTAAATTACACGGATTCAGTATACTATTTATCAATTAACTTATACTAATATATATATATATATATATATATATATACTTATATACTTATATACTTATATACTACTACTTATTTATTAATTAACTTATAATAAAAACTAATAAAAAATGTAAGAATGTTATCCTGTGCTTCTGATTTTAATGAAGTTATTTTTCATAATTTAAAGGTTACGATAGTTGATAGCATTAATCAGGTTTGTAAAGATTTCTGTTTTTCTAAATTGGATTTCTCCAGTCTTCTACTATACGCTCGTATATATATAGAAGTATTTCATTTGTGATATTTCCTATTTCTTGCTTAGGAAAGACCTGTTTTGGTCGACTTGTCCATAGAGCCAACATTCATAGCGTTAGGACCATATCACATGGGCGTGGGAATGAACAATCGTGCCTGGTTCTACGTTTTTAATCAAACAGGTCGGTACTCATCACAGGTAATAACTGATTATTTTAAACGCTAACATCTCGTCATTTATTCCAACAACAACGTGATAACTGCTCCTACCGCTGTTTAAAATACATAATAGGGAGCATAAGGCCCGTTTCAAACGTCGGACTTTTTACATTAAGGTAGCTCAATGTAGAAATTTTCATCATACCATGTCATGCGGGAGTCATTTAACAAGATATCAGCAAACTCGCGTGACCATTCGTGTGTGCGAGAAATCTAGCCAATCAAGAACATCAAAATGAAATGAAATCTCCATACCAAAAATAAAAAATGCTGTATTGCCAAAAAAAAATTATCAAAGAAAACGATATTTTTGGGGAAAAAATAGCATCATAGATTTTTTATAATCTGTTCATTGATTGTCCATGCTTGAAGGAAAAACATAATTGGAAAAAAATTGGGATCACCGTGCTTATTTTCCAAATACGTGAAGCAATTGGCCATTTTGAAGAGGAATTTGTTACGTGTGTGTGTCGCCATAGCAACAGACCCCATATTTAGTACTGAAATTAACGGAATTCAATAGTAGAAATATTAATCCACCCATACAACCCAGTGTCTGCCGAATGAAGATTAAACATACAAAATCTAAGAGTATCAAACTGTCATACATGCACCTAAATGTTAAAAATACTGTTTCGAGCTACCTTAAGTTCTGCACATGAAAAGTTCGGCGTTTAAAAAAAAGTCTTAAGCACGTTTTCCACTTCACCATTTCGCTCGCCGCTCGCGAAATATTTCCACAATAACATCATTTTTTTCAGTTGTCGACCAATGAAAACGGGAAAAAATGATGTCATCGGCGAAATGTTTCTCCAGCGGCGAGCGAAATGGAGAAGTGGAAAACGGGCTTGAGATCTACGACGGCAACCTCAACGACGACGACGACGACGTTAATTATTCACGCGAAACAAAAATAATTAATCATTGTTAGTCTCTAGATCCTAGCTCTGTTTACAACGTCACTCTGAGCATTTTCACGTCATCAGGACGACGGTAACTCGCGCGGAGAGATAAAAGCTGTTCCTTGAGGTTGACTATAGTGTTGACACTACAATCGTTTTGGAAGTCATAAAGCATGCTTCAAGTATCAAATATGGTAGTGCTGAAATTTAAATTTAATTTAAATTTAAATGCTGAAATTTATATCACTTTTTAACCACCGTCGTCGTCCTACGCTCCTACATCTTTAGATCCCTAATAAGGACCTTAAGTAAAAGCTAGCAAACGATTTGTATTATTGAAATAAATTACGAATTACTGATGTCATGCACGTTGTTCTTGCAGTTAAAGTGTCTATAACCGCAATGTATTCATTATTTATAAACATTCTATATAAGGCAAATAGTTGAAGAGTGAAATATTTCTTTGATTTGATCTTTTCTTCGATACTTTATACAGGTTTATGTTTTTAAAATGCTAATGAGTGTGACGTCAACACATGAATTTGGGCTTCATTCCTTTAGAGAATTTGGGCTTCTTTCCTTTAGAGAATTTGGGCTTCTTTCCTTTAGAGAATTTGGGCTTCTTTCCTTTAGAGAATTTGGGCTTCTTTCCTTTAGAGAATTTGGGCTTCTTTCCTTTAGAGAATTTGGGCTTCTTTCCTTTAGAGAATTTGGGCTTCTTTCCTTTAGAGAATTTGGGCTTCTTTCCTTTAGAGAATTTGGGCTTCTTTCCTTTAGAGAATTTGGGCTTCTTTCCTTTAGAGAATTTGGGCTTCTTTCCTTTAGAGAATTTGGGCTTCTTTCCTTTAGAGAATTTGGGCTTCTTTCCTTTAGAGAATTTGGGCTTCTTTCCTTTAGAGAATTTGGGCTTCTTTCCTTTAGAGAATTTGGGCTTCTTTCCTTTAGAGAATTTGGGCTTCTTTACTTTAGAGAATTTGGGCTTCTTTCCTTTAGAGAATTTGGGCTTCTTTCCTTTAGAGGATTTGGCCTTCTTTCCTTTAGAGGATTTGAGTAAAAAAGTCGATACAATCTCTTGTATAACCTCGTTTGAGTTATGTCACATTTCTGTAGCTGAAGGATATTGTATCCGAAATGATGACTGGGTTGACGACGTCACACTTATTAGCAACTTGTATAAAGTATCGAAGAAAAGATCAAATCAAAGAAATATTTTACTGTTCAACTATTTACCTTATATAGGATGTTTATAAATAATAAATACATTAGGGTGATAGGGTTACTTTCTTCAATCTTTCAATTAAATTTTTCTTCCAAAACAAAGATTATGAATTGTTCGACATTTAACAGACAACAATAACCACAACAATAACGTTGTCGTTTCTACCATAGTCAATGGAAATACATGGTCTGGAAACGCGGCAAACTCAATCAAACTATTATTCATGTTGAGGGGAACCTGAAGGTGCACAGATCCTTTGTTTTAGGTTTATTAATATTTAAACATTAAACCCAAACGTTGCTATTGAATAACTGCTTCATTATACAGAAAATATAATGTGTTCAATAACCGTGAAAGTGCACAAACTGAACAAAAACATAGAACAAAGACTTTGGCCACGTTTCCAGACAATATAATTCTAGTGACTATGTTTCTAAACATGAAGCCATTTCGATGTAAAATAAATGCCCCCCAAAAAGAAATTGAAATGTGTCGTAGAAAGGAGCTAGAATAAGAGACAACTACTTTTGAAGAAATATTTCTTTAACTTGTTTTGGTAAAGGTTATGTAATTATTTATAATTTTAGTTGAACCTCAGAAAGACAAAGAATACCTTGGAACAGTTACCAAAATGTGCTTGAATGCCGATTATGCCGCAGTAATGTTTGACAAACGTATCCAGCTTCATCTGGTAGGTTTTATATAAAAAGGCGTTGTATTGTGACCGTTCATTGTAGCAAATGATCTTGAAGATTGAATGAGCATAATAGCCGGGATTTAAAGTCCTATAACCCACAAAGTTTTTTGTCATTACAATAAATTGTTGTGTCTTCTCGAGCATTTTTGCGCAAACATTTTGGATTTGGTTAAAACCTTGATTTTCTGTGCACTGGCAATTTAACGAATACTTGGTCCACGGTCGTGGCTCTTTAGTATACCCAAAAGGTCGAAATGTGGAGAGAGGACTGGAACCAACCCCAAAACAAATTTAATTTGAGGGTTTAAATTAAATTTAAAGGGAAATGGCAATAAAAATTTTCTTTGTCTCATTTGAAAGAACATTTAAAATAATATATGAACACTTTTAAAATTTCCCCGTAACTTCCTTGAACAAAAATATCTGCAATCCGCCATCTTGTTTTATAATTAGATCTAATTAAGTGACGTCAAAACCAGGGTAAACATTCTAAAAGTTGTAAATAGTTGCCCAAATATCAGTGGAATGCGTTCAAATAGATTGCTAGTTCACTTAAAAGTATACAACACCCAAAACAACTACGATTTAGCATCTATAATGACTCGATAATTGCTGATATAAAAAACATTTCTACCCTGGTTGTGACGTCACGCATATCCAAGGATGGTTATGCATATCCAAGATGGCGGAATGTTCAATGTTCTTTGTTAAAAAGAAGTGAAATATTTACAGAACCAAGAACGATATGGAAAATCTGTAAAAGGTCTTGATATATCATTTTAAAAGTTCTTTCAAATAAGATAAACTTAATTTTTATTGCCATTTCCCTTTAAGGGTTAGTGTTAGAAAACTTGTTAGGCGGGGGGTTAGGGTAGGATCTTTGTTGTTTTGGGGTTGGTTACAATGATCGAAATTAAGGCAAACTCTGTCCCTGCCCTCTCTCCATATGTCGACCTTTTGGGTATACTAAAGAGCCACGACCCTTGGACCACGGCCGCGTAAAGGACATCTGGGGAGAAGCGAAAAGAGAAGAAACATTGTATAACTGATAACCTGAGTTCTGGAATTACGTCACAGTAATTAGTTCGGTTATGGTGCAAAATTGCGACACTTTTATCTCTATTTTCCTTATTTCAACAGGACATAGAAAATCAAGCGTTTAACCAAATCAAAATGTTATTGCGCACAAATACTCAGCAACACACAACTTAATTACTTCTATTTTGTTTCGTTTTCTTGGCTTCTCTTTTTTTGTAGTTATATAATTTTGGGATTCTTTTTGGTTTGTTAATTTTCACTTAGAGAGACGTGATCCATATGATCTACATGATTCGTGCACAATAAGTAAGAACGTGATTGTAAAGTAAACGAAAATTTACTTGTTAGATTGAGAGTGATAGCATGGATGGCAGTGATGGAAGAGAGACTCGTTTATTTCCTGACAAGAAAACGGATGGAAACATAACTTGTTTTGGGTTAACTGCGGACTTCTTAATTTATGGAACAGACGTAAGTGAAAATCACCCGCCATTTACATCAAGCCAATCAGACCTCGCTGATCAATTACATTTTTAGCCTTGTCCATGAACGGAGATTACAATACCTGGGAGCTTTCAATTTGCTAATTTTATTAGTTTTTTCTTAATTATTCTAAATTTTTCAGAATGTCTACATTTATTTAGACATTCTGTGTTTTCTCAATCTTCTTTATTCTTTCTGATGTTACAGACTGGCTCGTTGTTTTACTTTTTTGTCGAAGACTGGAAATTTGTGAACGAATTTCGACATGTTGTTGGTACGTACCTTTGTACTTGCAAATACAAACAAACAAATAAAAAATACAAACAATCAAACAAACAAAGAAACAAATAAAAAATACAAACAAACAAACAAAAAATAAATTCGGAAACTAAACATACCATCATCATCTATCAGTCTATATCCATCTATCCATTCACCCATCTATATATATCCATCCATCCATATTTTCAAAAATTTAATGTTCTGTTTTCCATTTAAGGTATTCGCAAAATGTTCGTCGATCAAGGTGGTACAAAACTTGTTTTTGTGGATGATAAAAGTGATGGTTACATATACAGCCCTGTATGTATACTCATGGTTGATAAGTTATTGTGCCCCTGTTTAGATACGCGAGTCTAGTTTCTTCATTACATTGATGAAACTCGTCTAGAAAATGTAGATGACTATGTACGATAATCATGTTTTGGGTGAGAAATAAAAAACGAGTCCCGTACTTGATAACGAGTTATCAAGATACACAGAAAGTAGAAAAAATACAAGGGAAGCTTGTAGGCGATGGCCGAGTTTTTTCTGTTCTAGTGTTCTTTCTATTTTCCACAAAGTTTTTAGTCTCTATATTACCCAATAATTAATATATCTATTGTTAAAATTCTTAATAAACACCTAATATAGATGGTTTTAGGTCACGTGATAAAGATCCAAAAGATATAGGGGTTTCCAAGGGTTTCCTATAACCCGGCGATGATGGAGGATGAACATGAAATCTTGTTGGTCAACAATCATATTAACTGGATAACATCAAGGGAATCTAGGTATATAATCGTCAGAATTGTGTCACTTATGCAAATAACCGCAAACCCCAAAAACAACTTAGATCGTAACCCAACCCTAACCCCCCGCCTAGTGAGTTTTCTAACCCCCCGCCGTAAGTATCTTCTGACGATTATATACCTCGATTCCCTTGATGTTAATGTGACTGCTAATGTTAATGTTAATGTGATGTTAATCCATGCAGTTAATGTGACTGCTGACCAACACGATTTCGCGCTCATCCTCGATTATCGCGCGGGTTATAGCAAACTCCAAAGACAAAGGGTATGACGGCCATATTGGTGTACCTAACAAATGCAGCAAATTAAAATTCTATTGTTGAGGTACACCAACATGGAGGCTATGACGTCACATGGAGGCTATGACGTGACCAGTTTTTAGATGGAGAAGGCTATAGTATTTTAACCGAAACGTCCTGTAATAATGCCAGAGACAGCAAAAATATTTTTTACATATATTTTAATTCACTATGCCTGACTAAAAACAAATTATAGTACATACAATATTTGGATATAGGCATGGTATATTCGTTCTGCAACCTTTACCTTTTGCACCGTAATTACGGCGACCTTTAGGATCTCGTAATAGGATATAAAACAGTCGCCAACTTATGGGTACGAGAGCCACAATAGATGTAGTTAACCGTTGATTTAGACCTGAGGAGTGTTTGCTACTGAAACTTTAGAAATATTACGTTTTATTTAAAAAATATTTTAATCGTATGTATCACTATTAGCTCCTGAACTGATACGTTGCGAGATGCTTTCTTTTCCCCTTGTTTATTTTTGATGGATTACTGTATATCAATGTTACATGACAGATTACACGCATGTCATGCCAACACTTTCATATTGTCTCTATATGATCCGCAACTCCAAACAACTATGCCGACCGACACATGCTATCACCTCCGACATTGGTGATTGATATAAAATTGAGAATACAAATAATGTCTCTCAAGGCTACATTTGACATGCGTGTAATTTGTCGTGTACTATCAATATGTTTCAAGATCTCAACACTGAGCAACAAAACTCGCCTATTAAACAAAACTCGCCTATTAAATAAAACTCGCCTATTAAACAAAACTCGCCTATTAAACAAAACTCGCCTATTAAACAAAACTCGCCTATTAAACAAAACTCGTCTATTAAACAAAACTCGCCTATTAAACAAAACTCGCCTATTAAACAAAACTCGCCTATTAAACAAAACTCGCCTATTAAACAAAACTCGCCTATTAAACAAAACTCGCCTATTAAACAAAACTCGCCTATTAAACAAAACTCGCCTATTAAACAAAACTCGCCTATTAAACAAAACTCGCCTATTAATTTTGTTGATGAATTTTAAATTTTTGTGGCCAATCTTTCGTTAAACTTTATTTTCTTTTTTAGGTAAACGATGCAACCTTTGAAATCCCTGATTTTTCTCCCAATTTAAATGGAATAGTATGGGAGAGCTATCCTTTTGATAAGGTGGATGATTGTATTTTTCGTAAGTCCTTATTCATTTTCTCCGTTTTATTGTGATTGTTTTTATTATTCTTTTGTTTAGGATGTTTTTTGTGCTTTTGATGAAGACAAAGTGTATACTTACATCTTTTACCGCGAAACAGTCGGAGGTAATAATTAAACTCGACCGTTTATTTCCGTATCTTTGTTAACATATTCCATTATCAAAGCGCATGGTCACCACTTTTGGGTACCTAACAAAAGAAACTTGATCGTTAAATGTCTTTTGTTAATGTACAACAATATTGCAGATGGTATCAATTGAAAACGACTATAGTTTTTCTTATAAAAAACTTTTTTAGTCTATTATCCAGGACTATTTATTTTATTATTCTTCCCTGTGATCTAGTTATTTAAGTGTGATTTTTCATATTGACAGAGTTCTTGTAGCGGTCTTTAAATTCCTTGAAAATCTTTAAATTTGTGGAGGTGTCCTGAAAGTCGTTGATTGTCTTTGAGTTATGTGCAAGACATTTACGTAAACTGATCTAGTAATTTGGTAAAAAGACACCAACCAGTTCACTAGCTTCGATTTGAATCCTCATGTCTGAGCGCGTTGTAAAAATGCGTTGTAAAAGTCACTGAAAGTCTTAAACTGCGAAACCTGATCAGATATTGCTATGGTTTTTAGGTCCACGATGTATTATGACTGGAACAACCAAGTTGCCTTTTGCCCACTATCCCTTGGTTCTTCATAATGGAGAACTGATGTGCCAAACACAGAGTGGAAAGGTAGGTTTCAGGTAAAGCCAGAGAACTGAATACAACCAATGGTATAATTATTTCGTATTATGTTTTGGTTAGAGAGATTGTAGACTTTATCATGTTCTGACATTCAGAAAATGGATCCATGAAGTCGTCATAATCGGAAAACACGATACACGGTATAACGCAAGATTAAAAATTGAAATTCGACAACCGTCAGACAGGGTGGGGGGGGGGGGAGAAATCGGTTAAATATTGGCCGTGTAACATTCAAACATTTCTTCGACGAAACGGGCTTTTGCAAATTGTGAATTTTTGCAAAACACAAATACACGGCCACGGCGTGCGAGGTCTGGGCACCATGGATGGGGAAATTCCCGCAGGGGGGGGATAGAAAAGGCGGGCGAGGGGATTATTGCGAATTCCTATTTCTAGTTTATATTAACATAATGTGTCTTGTTCGGGAAATTTAAAAGCACTGGTAAAACCGTTTCTTGGGCTTTCAAAAAATGTATAGCTTTTGCAACAGTTATGGTTATTTCCAGAGATATCAATAGAACAAAAGAGGTGGTTCAATTTTGGATGTTTTGTTTAGTTTAGTAGATTTAGCACTCTTTTAGGTGAACGGAATACCCCAATAGGGGTTCCGAGGGCCTACGATTTAAGGTCGTTATCCGAGGAGACCCGAAAGTCTTACAATTTGCTGGTATTATTGCAAAGACAGCACTTTCTCCTGAATTATTAAAGACCCAGAGTGGTGGTCCGACCTAGGATTTGAACCTGTATCTCCCAGCTCATAGACATGTGTGGTAACCACTAGACCATAATAGCTGGTTATGTTTTTCAGCCGGGCAGGAAAGAGTTAAGCAAACGAGAACGGTGACGGCTGGATAATAAGCTTGGATTTTTACCATTGAAAGAAATTATTGATTGTTCTTGCATAAGGTTACTTTCTTCGATCTTTCAATTGAATTTTTCATCCAAAACAAAGATGATGAATGTTTCGACATTCAACAGATAAGAGTAACCATAACAAAAACGTCACCGTTCTACACATCATGACGTCGCCAAGAATATTTGAACGTTCTCAAGAAGACGTCAAAGTCCGTTGGTTAAGTTTAACGTTGACTCACTAATTTCATATATGTGCTCTGAAAGTTAAGAAAAAGCTCGAAGAAATCATTCACAGTGTTCATTTTAATTTTTATTGTTATTAATTTTCCTTGGTTTTGCTTCTAAACTGCTACTAAATTCTGCTATACTCGAGCTTTGAAAAACGCAGAAAATGTCTGAACCCGAATTGAACCCTCAATCATCATTTTAGACAACCGTATAGTGCGCTCTGTAAAGCCCCGGTCAAACAAGCATAATTAAGAGTTGATCTCGTTCTTGTTTTACTACGAGCTCTGATGAGCTCTCACTCAACTTTGAACTGGTTAAAAATTCGATGAGAATCATTGAGAGTTTCGGAGAGGTTGAAAAGGTGAGATGTTTTCAACGTTGTTGTTTGTTTTTAATCAACTAAAAATCAAAGAAACTTCCTTATAGTTCGTAATTGTTTTCCTTGTTTATTTTCATTTATTATACTACATTAAAAATTTTAAAAAAATATTCGTTGATAAACGACACATTCGCGGGAGCAGTGAGATTCAAGATAAGACTCATAATCCAAACTCTTGTCTACCGACGGTCCGACTCTCATAGAAACTCGTTTGGTCAGGACTTAACAAATGAGTTACATGCACGCATGGACACATGAGGTGGCAACGTGGTCATGGTAAGATGTGGTTCCGTTATTTGGCATACTTATTGCACCAGTAACTGAGAGAGAAAATATATAAGTCTCGATGCTCACTGACCTCAAACAAACGAGTTTTTCAAAACTTTCAGAGCAGTAGTCGTAATTTATCAAATGATGGTCTTCCCTATAAACTTAAGCACCCGTTGTTAGTTTTTATAGTTTTATTGTCTTTCAGACCGTGGACATTCGCCTCGAAAGTCATACATTTCTTGAAAAACCTCAGGATGTTCCTGTGTCTGAGGTAAAGCAATTATAGTTTAGATTATAAATATTTAATAGTGTAGGTAAGACGTTTTTGCACAACCACGTAACGGCAGCCATGTTGGATAGCAGAACAGTAGAATCCTCTTTCCCCTTGCGACTTATATATATTATTCCTGCTATATACTATTGTTTCTGCCATCCAATAGGCAAGCAGGCATCCAACATGACTGCCATCACGTGGTTATGCAAAACCTCTATATGATATTGTTGTTTGTTGACTAAATGCCAAGTTGATACGCAAAGACGAACCAATGTTGTAAATCAGAAACATTACTAAACTAAAATTAAAATGTTATCGTCCGTTTCATTATGGTACCATTTATTTTTTGTGTATTTTGTTCTCTTATTCTGCAAAACTAAAACAAATCTCTTGTAAATATAAATATTTTACAAAAACATGTACATAAAATTGTTTCTCTACATGCTATAGTTATAATTAGCGTTCTTATTTGCATGTCGTGTATCTGGCGCAGTGAAGCTCGGTTATTTATAAGTAATAGCATGGCATTGAGGTTGATTAGTGATTAAATGTACCCGAAAGCTGCCGAGGGAGGTTTTACTAAACCTCCCGAGGCTTGAGGGACATTTAATCACTAAACCGTATCTATCACTTTGTAATATTATGGTAAAAATATATTTACATGGAAAAAGGTATAAAAATATTATTTACAAAAAGTTTAATACAAAATTTACCCTTAGTTTCTATGTAATTATTGTCTTTCCTCGTTAGGTAGGGCATTCCAGATCACTGAAGCCCTGTAGCTGAAACGTTTTCATGGCATTAGTGTTAGGTTTAGGTAACGAGAGCATACAATTGTTACTTCTTAAATTATAACAATCACGATTTGTTATAGAAACTGACAAATGAGATAAGTTACCTACATTTGATTTGCCAGCTATAATTTTCTTAACAAGGTGCGTCAGCTGTTGAAGTACGAACTGTGTAGAAATAAACATCGATTATAAACAAAATGCCATGAAAAAAGGCCATGACGGTTTAACGTAATATAAGCAAAGAGTTTAATAATTTTGTATCATCTTATCTCTTTCACAAATATGTTGGTTTTTTGTTTGCATTTACTGAAAAAGAAACGTTGATTGTTAGAAATGAAAACACTCATTAGTATGCTACCTGTAATCAAGTGGTTATCACACTCTTTTGAATGGTTATCACACCATACATGCTAATCAGTTGAATAAAATATTTAACGCTTTGGTTGGAACAATGAATTGTGGGGTTGTCATGAGATAGTTATTGTCAGTCTGTTTATAAACGTTCGTTTTTAAAGATCTTTCTCACTATTTTTGTGATATGTTTTTTTCGTAAAGCTTTTGTCCTCGTTCAAGCAATGTCTTGATTTGAAAAGGTAAGACAAGTAATAAATTGCATTTATTAATTGATGAAATTAATGGCTAATCATCATAAATTCAACCTAAACATTTGGTCAGGCCGAAGAGCACTCATAACATATTGTTGTGGAGATTCAGTTGAAGAATTAAAAGATCAAAAACGTCTTATGTACTACAAAGCCATGCACCCTCCTCCCCTTTTATAACCTTCTGTAACGTTGTCAAACACCCACTGTTAGTGTTAGATGTTTCTTGCCATATCAACAGGTAGATTTTGTTTACCATATCAACAGTTTCTTTTGTTTACCATGTCAACAGGGTTTTATTTAGTCTATCAACAGTTGATTTTGTTTACCATATCAACAGTTTCTTTTGTTTACCATATCAACAGTTGCTTTTGTTTACCATATCAACAGTTGCTTTTGTTTACCATATCAACAGTTTCTTTTGTTTACCATATCAACAGTTGCTTTTGTTTACCATATCAACAGTTGCTTTTGTTTACCATATCAACAGTTGCTTTTGTTTACCATATCAACAGTTGCTTTTGTTTACCATATCAACAGTTGCTTTTGTTTACCATATCAACCGTTGCTTTTGTTTACCATATCAACAGTTGCTTTTGTTTACCATATCAACAGTTGCTTTTGTTTACCATATCAACAGTTGCTTTTGTTTACCATATCAGCAGTTGCTTTTGTTTACCATATCAACAGTTGCTTTTGTTTACCATATCAACAGTTGCTTTTGTTTACCATATCAACAGTTGCTTTTGTTTACCATATCAACAGTTGCTTTTGTTTACCATATCAACAGTTGCTTTTGTTTACCATATCAACAGTTGCTTTTGTTTACCATATCAACCGTTGCTTTTGTTTACCATATCAACAGTTGCTTTTGTTTACCATATCAACAGTTGCTTTTGTTTACCATATCAACAGTTGCTTTTGTTTACCATATCAGCAGTTGCTTTTGTTTACCATATCAACAGTTGCTTTTGTTTACCATATCAACAGTTGCTTTTGTTTACCATATCAACAGTTGCTTTTGTTTACCATATCAACAGTTGCTTTGGTTTACCATATCAACAGTTGCTTTTGTTTACCATATCAGCAGTTGCTTTTGTTTAGTCTATCAACGGTATCTTTTGTTTACCATATCAACAGTTGCTTAAAAAAAAATATTTTAATATATTTAATACCATTTAATAATGATTCTGTATATCATAATGAGGGATGTTTTTTTATAAATCGCACGTTCAATTTAAATGTTGTTTTACAGGTTTAATGATGGCTGGATGATATGTAGAGTCTTAGATAAGAAAGATAGTTGGATTGAACTGGCTAATTGCGCCTTGGAACATTTAGAAATTGAACTGGGTATTTATGTACTATTATAAACAAATTCAATTAAGGTAGAACGTAAAATCTCACACACCTATATAAGCCCCCTGTTCAATGCCTTATAGGCTCATACTATTTCTTATCCAAGTTCTCATTACGAGTCATTAAGTTGTTACTAACTACTGTAAATTCTATTATTATATGGCCTAGCTCGTGACCGGTCTTAACGCAGCTTTTCTGCAGTCTGATTGGTTCGTGAGTGGTCTTTACAAACCGGTAAAGTTTTAAAAAATTGCGGAAAAACTGAGGAAATGTGAGAAATTTAAAAGAACCATAAAATAAAAACCTTATTAATCTTGTTTGGTCGATCTTTACGGGGAAATTATCCTGTCCTTGGTCTTTTCAAACAGACCTCGCAACTTCGTCGCTCTGTCTTAAAGAACCCCAATTATAATTATTTTGCCGTAAAGACCTCTCGCTCAATAAGATCTTAATATAACACCAGCGCCAATTTGTTTTTCTGGAAACTTGCTCGAGTTTTACTAGCAAGAAAGTACGAATTTGCGAGTCTGTAAATCGATTTATATTGTATATTGCGTATTGCACATTACATACATGTGCTGTATTGCATGTTGCATGTTGTATGATGCATATTGTATATTGTATGTTGCACCAGTTATATATTGTATATTATGTATTTTATGTACCTTTGTTATAATTGTGTTTTAAATCAACTTCATTTTATGAAAAGCTATAAAGATATTTAGAAAGCTGGAGGATGTCGCTATGGTTTTATCACTTGATCAAATTAAGGTGAGCTGGTGTTGGTCTGAGAGTGCTGACTTTCTCTATCTAATCCCTTTGCTGTTAAATATACCTATATCGATAGTTTGCAATCAATCTCTTGAGATTCAGAAGTCGTAAAGGTGTGGCCTTAATGTTAATGTTTTTGGTAAAGTTCAACCAACATTTACATTTACCAAATACAACCTACCCATCATAGTTGAGGATTATTGGTTGGGGGTCAGCAAATAAATAGATAAATGCATTACACAAATAAATAAATAAGTAAATACATGTAAGTAAGTACATGGCCGATATATGGTTCATAAATTACTTGGATTTATAGGAATGAAAATTAATATGAACTGAACGTTGAACTTTTATTTTGAATTAAGGACGTGGAAGATAAAAGCCTTCTAGCAGGATATATTGCCATGTTCGTGGAGAATTACAATTTGGCACAGGTACATCTACAATAATTATTTTTATTTATTTTCCCTTTTTTCTTGGATTATCTCCTTGTTCGTTTTTTCTTTGATTTTTAGGAATTATTTATGACTTCAACCAACCCTTCAGCTGCGTTAGAGGTAAAACATAGTAGGCCGCCGAGAGCCAAGATAGGCCCATGGCGAAGGAGGGATTATAGTCTTTCACTGGCCCTAAATGCCCTAGAAGCTTCATTCTATGTGTAGGATTTGCATGATGGTTATCGTTTTGGGCTTCTTATTTGGCCCGGGCCCTGCAGGGCAGTTGCTCTCTCGGCAGGGCTACATGGTAGTTAACCAACGTTTTTTTTAGCTTCAGTTATTGAGTTATCCGTGTAAGTAAATCACAAAAAAATTAGTCGAAAGTGATTTTGAACGTTGATTTTCAACTGTTTTTGTGTTTTGTTGATCTAGACTGTGTATAATCATTCTGAAAATAAGATACTAAACTGCAAACAAAACATTATCTTCACAGATGCGTCGTGACTTATTGCACTGGGACCAAGCTCTTGAATTGGCCAAAAGTTTAGCGCCAGATCAGATACCATTTATTTCACGGGAATACGCCCAACAGCTAGAATTCACGTAGGTGTTCATATATATATTTACGGTATATGTATACATATATTTATGTACGAG
This sequence comes from Chrysogorgia sp. JL179-B06, assembly GCA_035772405.1. Lineage (NCBI taxonomy): Eukaryota > Metazoa > Cnidaria > Anthozoa > Scleralcyonacea > Chrysogorgiidae > Chrysogorgia > Chrysogorgia sp. JL179-B06. Next base: position 443,731 of record JAYKKM010000054.1, on the reverse strand, counting down.
TTTAGGTTTGTATACACATTAATATGTATACCATGGGTTTGTGTATTATCTCCACGGAGACTATAGCAGTATTGAATACGCACTTACAGTATCTGCTACAAAATGTACAAAAGAGGTGTGTAGACAAAACTATAACACAAAAAAAAACACTAGCTGTAGTACTCAAAGTTGCTTTGTTAATTTAATTATTTTAGTGGTGATTACGGAAACGCATTGCTACATTATGAAAAAGGAATAACCAAGCTACCAGAGGTACTGTTAAAACTTCATAATTATTTGAAGCAGTTATTGATATTTCAAACTATAGTCAACGTGCTTCCTTTGATATCCATTATAGGGACAGCTGAGAAGCGTGTCCTAGTATTAGGGTTATCGATATAATTTTTGTTCCTGTCAAGCTTAGGAATCCTGAGAGAACAACCTTATTACAACTATGACGTTCATTGTCTGTCCAGTACACGATGAAGATGCCTAACTAGCCTGCGTGCAGACACTAACCAATTTTTGAAAGATTACGAACTAACCAAAATTTGAATTGAAGGTTTTGCTGAAGATGTTTTTAAAATTTTAAATACGTATTTTTCAAATACTTAATCTGTTATACCGGTAGTGTTTTTCAAAAAATGATCTGTACAGATTGTTATGGTCGTTTCTTAACCCATGCCTATACCTTAATGCTAATTATTATCGCGTTCGCTATCTTTTGGTGTTATAAAATAAATTTCTAACATCATATATACACAGTGCGATTTTCTTTGTTTTTTTATGTTAGTTGCAGTCTTCTAGTGCATGTATGTACATCGTGAAAAATTGTTTTCACTTGTTTAGGAGCACGAACACGATGACGCCTGTTCAGGAGGAGTTGCACGAATGTCTATTCGAATGGGCGATATTAGACGGTGAGCTCTATTGACGGCTTTCTTGAATCGTACTGCAATATATAGATATATCGAGGCTAGCGACTATATTTTGTTTTTTAAGTATTCTGTTCTATGCATTCGTGGTGTACTCTGTTTAAAATATGGCGGAACATCCTTGTAGTCAAGCCTCTGTTATTTCAGAACTTAATTTTTGTGGTTTTCCGATAAAAAATAAGCTCGCAATTGTTTTAAGTAATGTTCAAGATATGGCAATTAGTAATCGTGCAAAGTTTGATTTTAAAATTCGTTGTTTGTATCTTATGTGCATTTTTGGGATCCGACATATGGCCGAGTTTGGCAGCAATGAGTTGAGACTGCTTTGCACGTCATAGCCTCAACAAGCTTGGCTCTGATTTGTTGCTGTTGAGGCCATGGCGTCATAAATTTCCTTAAATCCACCTTGCTAAGTCCAGTTGCCATTTTAATGGGGGCGTACAAAATTAACAGTTTTTACACGTTAAATACAACCTCTTTTTCAACGAATTTGTTGATAAAATTTCGCATGATTACCAATTGTCGTACTTAAAGCTATGCTTACACACTGCGAATAATCGGCCCGACGTCTCTTTCCTGGTGTATGTTTCGTGCATGTAATTCGCGAGCAAATGTATTTCATGAGTAAATCCACTAAATCGCATACACCAGGATGAGAAATCGGCCCGATTAATCGCGTTGTGTAACCGAATAGCCTTATACTAGATGTTTTATGTTTAAATGCGAATGCGCATTATTCTGAATTACTTGCATGGAGGATGAGAGAGTTCTTTCAAGTAATTTCAAGTATCAATTCATTATTGTAACAGGACAGGTGAAAGGTTTGAAAGATGGTTGGTTAAACATATAATAAAGTAAATGGTTTGAACCTAGGAGTATCATTAGATGTGTGAAGAACCGGCAGAAACCTAAAAATCAGACCAGCTGAACACAAACGAGCTACTAGAAACGGGGACAGGACTAATCACATAGCTGAACACCTGCACGTACAAACAAAACACGATATTGACTGGGACTCGGCTGAATGTATCATCTTAAACACAAACTACAAACAGCGACTTACATTAGAAAGTTGGTATACCAACTTGGAACATAAACCACTTAACGAATCACAACAATTACCAACACCATACAAAAGACTTCTTCGCACACACCAACGAACAATAGACCTACCGACAAACAATACACCCACGCTTAACGCATGACGAAACTCCCACTCACACTAATTATGACACAAACAAACTATGACGTAATGAACCTGACGTATATATAGGCAAACATGACAAACACGCTTTACTTGACTCCACGTCAGTCACCAACAACAGTCTTTTCTCAAGACTACAACAACCTGGACGATCAACTTTACACATCTAATAAACATATAATGATAGGCTACGTCAGGTGGTTCGATATGGTTCTTGCAAATTTCAATCAATATTTTATTTAGCACCAAAATTGCAGGGATATATATAGTTATTACAAATATTATGAATTATACATAAGCCATGGTGCAAACTAACTGTAATAACCTTATGATTAGACGAGACAACTATATTATAAGTTACTGATCTTTTATGGTGGGTTAAATACAGCAAAAACACAAATTACAAGCCAAACAGGAAAAGAAAAAACAATCAATGTTTTAATGAAATTTTTTCGTTCGCCAAAATTGTATTTGAATTAAATTGGTTGAATAGTAATTTGAAAACATTACCTGTTGCCATAGCAACGACTGAAACACTATTTAAAGGACATTGGCAACAAAAATTAAGTTTGTCTAATATGAAAGAACTCGTAAAGTGATAGAGTAACACCTTTTACAACTTTTCCTGCATTTTACTTCGTTATTGAAATATTTCAGTTTGTTTGATATGTAAATGAGATGGTCTATGACGTCAGGTGCAGGGTAGAGATTTTTCAGTTATTTTGAAGTTGTAAAAGGTGTTTCTCTATCATTTTGCGAATTCTTTCATATTAGACAAACTTAATTTTCGTTGCCAATGTCCTTTAACAATATTTGATGTCCTGAATGTTTTTCTACGACTATTCTTAAAGTTATAATATCACCACAGATGCATTCATCGTGTCGTAATTATAATTTGTTAATCTTTATGAATTGGAAGTACATGTATACGTACTGCACTAGTTACACACACTGAAACATTCCAAAGTCCCTGATGGAATCAAACCACTTTCTCATTGCTGTAATTAGATGTCATAAATGCTCGATACCTGTCCGAAAATTCGTGACGAGAAGTTTTTTGTATTCCGAGTTACTCTTCGTTTACATATCGATTCACTACAAGATTTGTCGTAGTATTATTAAGCCTACAGTCCTTAGTTTCTGATGTTCTTTCTGTAGTGGTGTTAGCCTGGTTACAAACAGTCCTAGTCGTCAATTAAAGAAAGAATGTGCCAGTATTCTTGAAAACATCAAGGTAGTACTTTGTTTGCTTTTTAACGCTTAAAGTACCATAATTCTGCTTCATTAAAAAAGAAGCAAGTTGTCATTTATAAACATTCTTAGAACAAGGGAGGTTGAAATTGACGGTACCGAAAAAGATGGCGACTGTACATTTTACCAGAATGCTTTGCAACCTTAAATCACCTGTAAGAACAGCTAAACATTGTTTACCTTGTAAACATGAACTAAATACATAAAAGCTTCCTTTTTACCAAACTTAATATTTGTGAAACTCTATCCTATGCTATTTCTACGAGATTCAATGTTTACTGCGCGCAAGGAATTATGGTTAAATGTACCAGTCGCCATCTTTTTCGGTACCGTCAATTGTAATTTACAGTAAATAAGAATAAATATGAAAGCTGCTAAGTTCTCAAAAGAACTGGATATGATATAAAAAGGAGAAATAAGAGAACTTCGATGTGTGGAAAAATACTTTAAGTGCCTATAACCTCAAAAAAATGTATTGTCTTATTTGGAAGAACTTTTAAAACGATAAAGTAACTTCTTTTGAAGAGTTTTGCTTCTTCGCTTTGTTTTTGAAATATTTCAGTTTGTCTGATATGCAAATGTCTGGAATTTCGTCACACGTGCATAATGACTTACCAGAGAAGTTTGTGTATCACTTTCATTCTCAAACGAAATCCTTTAAAATCAAGAAGTTTGGTGTTGTGGGAGAAACACGCGCACATGTTATTCACACTTTAGTGTTTTCATTTCATGAAAGCAAGGATATATAACATTGTCTGATAAGTCATTATGCATGATGTGTGACGAAATTCCAGACATTTGCATATCAAACAAACTGAAATATGTCGAAAACGAAGCGAAGAAACGAAAATCTTCAAAAGAAGTTACTTTATCAATCATCATTTTAAAAGTTCTTCCAAATAAAACAATAAAGATTTTTTGACGTTATAGGTACTTTAAGTAAGAGTACTTACGTATAATTAGGTCGACGTTTCGCACGATATGTCCTTCTTCAGGTCAGATCAGAAGGACACATCGTCCGAAACGTCGTCCATTAATATACGTAAGTACTCTAGTTTACTCAGTAATAAGAATTAAGAACCTACATTTTACTAAACTAACCTAAAAATCAGTTTCATTATTTTATCAAGCAAAAACAGTAAAACCTGTCGTGCTTAAAAACTTGACTTTGAATGTGTATCTGAAATGTACAGTACTGTAGTGATTTATGTGATATAAATGTACTGAACCTTTGTGATCTAAATATACTCATGTACAGTATTGTGTAAAAGATAAAAAACTGCAACCATATTTTGGTATTGTTCTCGTTTGGGACTTTGCTAAAGTACAATTTAAAACTTTTCTATAAATGAAGAACCTATTTCAAATATCAGGCTTAAATTAAAAGGGTTCTTATTTAGTGCACCCCAAATTTCAGCTTGAGCTCCTTATACTGTACGTAGAAGGTTCTTATTACCGGGTGTAAGGGTTCACACAGTAAGTATCTATAAGTGCATCATATACGCAGTGTGATATACTGCAGCACTTAAAATCATAAATATTGTGAACTGCTGACCTTCCAAGGTAAGGTTGTTACCGCCAGTCCATGTCCTTATATTAAGCACTTTTGGGTAGTTTTTGTTTAGCAAATTGCCAGATGGCATTTTAATAGCGTCTTTTGAAATGCAACCTGGCTTCTTTCTGAGATAGCAGTTTTCTTGAGAGAGATTTGTCTTTTCCCATCTCCTATGAACAAACTTGAAAGCAGGAGTTGGTTTTCAAAACAAGTGAAAAAACTCTACAACAAGATCATTGTTGGTCTCTTTCTAAACTCCTGTCCTTTCAAATATAATTTGTCTCTCGTGCATCTTCTAACAAATTACGTTATTTGACTTGGTTGACTTTGTAGCAATACGCAGAATCTGCAGTGCTATATGAAAAAGCTGAATATTGGGACAAGGCAGCAGCAGTTTATATAAAAACAAAGAACTGGTAAGTCTTATTAGTTCATACATGCACATAACCACTATTTTGTTGAATTTAAAAAATCATGTTGAACATCACTGCATGATAAGATAACATTTGAAAATGAAAATCTAACTAGTGATTTTCACAAATTTGATAAAACGGAAATATAAAGGTTGTTTTAGGTTGTAGTGTTGACATGAAAACCTAAGAGATCCCCACAACAACCTAAACAGCTATACCACGATGATGGTGTGAAATGAATACAATATGAAACAATGTTGGATTAGCCTTCCTACTACACCGGCTTGGATATAATTTGAATAAGGTACAACATTAATACGGTATGCCAGCTGGATTAGTTTTAATTTGGCATCGTGTAAATACCCTAATATAGGTTACGATGCATGCATACCGCTTTCGAATCAAGGCAGATAATTTTTACCTCACTTCATGTTTGAACATGTGATAAAATCGTGACCACTTTGTACTACTTAGCTAGCTAACTCATTCTTTTCACAACGAATCACACGACTAATTCGTATCAATACTGTGTAGACAGACTACAAAACGTTTCAAACTGTATTCATTTTCATGCATCTGTATTCATTTCGTACCGGCATCATGTATACACGTTATTTTATACAACTATATTAACCTGCTAATTTGTAAATTTATTTATTAATTTAATTAAATTAATTAATTAATTTAATTTAGTTAATTTATTTATTGTTATATTCTGCTTATTGTTACTGCACAACAACCAAATAAAGAATATAAAAGTGTTCTGCTGCGTATGCATGCAGAAATACAAATAGAAACCTCTAAAAGGTTGGTGTACTGCCGAAATAGATAGGAAGTTTAACGTTTCGAGCGATGGGCCTTCGTGAAAAGAGTGCAAGGGCCTTCGTCAAAGAATGAAAGGACCTTCGTCAGAGAGTGGAATGACCTTCGTCAAAGAGTGCAAGGGCCTTCGTCAAAGATTGCTAGGGCCTTCGTCAGAGAGTGAAAGGACCTTCATCAAAGAGTGAAAGGACCTTCGTCAGAGAGTGAAAGGACCTTCGTCAGAGAGTGAAAGGACCTTCGTCAGTGAGTGAAAGGACCTTCGTCAAAGAGTGAAAGGACCTTCGTCAGAGAGTGAAAGGACCTTCGTCAAAGAGTGAAAGGACCTTCGTCAGAGAGTGAAAGGACCTTCGTCAGTGAGTGAAAGGACCTTCGTCAGTGAGTGCTAGGACCTTCGTCAGTGAGTGAAAGGACCTTCGTCAGTGAGTGAAAGGACCTTCGTCAGAGAGTGAAAGGACCTTCGATAGAGAGTGAAAGGACCTTCGTCAGAGAGTGAAAGGACCTTCGTCAGAGAGTGAAAGGACCTTCGTCAAAGAGTGAAAGGACCTTCGTCAGAGAGTGAAAGGACCTTCGTCAAAGAGTGAAAGGACCTTCGTCAGAGAGTGAAAGGACCTTCGTCAGTGAGTGAAAGGACCTTCGTCAGTGAGTGAAAGGACCTTCGTCAGAGAGTGAAAGGACCTTCGTCAGTGAGTGCTAGGACCTTCGTCAGTGAGTGAAAGGACCTTCGTCAGTGAGTGCTAGGACCTTCGTCAGTGAGTGAAAGGACCTTCGTCAGTGAGTGCTAGGACCTTCGTCAGAGAGTGAAAGGACCTTCGATAGAGAGTGAAAGGACCTTCGTCGGGTTAGGGCCTTTTAAACACCCTATATACTATTTCGGCAATACACCAACCTATAGATATACAAAGGTTTTTTTTAAAGGATACAAAAGGAAATTTATCGGGATTTTTTTACTTGCAGGAACAAAGTTGGTGAACTTCTAAGTCATGTGACATCGCCAAAGCTCCACATTCAGTATGCCAAAGCCAAAGAAGCGGATGGACGATACAAAGAAGCAGCTAAAGCTTATGAAGCCGGAAAAGATTATGATAATGCAATAAGGTATAGATTGCAACCCTAAAGGCGCTGTTACAAGCCGTAATTTTGCGTCTGTGGCGTACACCGCGAGGGTGGGTGTCACATTAGGCAATAGACGTTTTCGACAAAACAGTGCATCATGGTTAATCCGAGGACTAAATTGAAAAGAAATACTTGACGTGTGCAATGTGTCTTCAAATCTTGAACTATCTTTTATTTACATCCAAATTACATTAAATTAGCAAGACAAGTATTTTCAGATATGTGTTGACAAAATCTATATCGAATGTACATTTTCGCAATCGAGGTTGCGTTTTACTGTTGCCAGCTTGGCGTCAACATTGTTGTACAAGTTTGTATTACAGCGATGGTGGCACCCAACAATATTAAAAACGTGAACTTGGCGTAACGAAATTGCCAGAAGCAAATAATAAATAACATTTATTCATAAGAAAAGTGAAAAACAAGCGTGCAAAAATTTGAACTAAATTATTTGCATGTTTTTTCTATATGAAGGATCTACCTGGATTATTTACAAAATCCAGAGGAAGCTGTTAGGGTTGTAAAAGACACGCAATCTATTGAAGGAGCAAAAATGGTAGCCAAGTAAGAATGTATAATATTTATATCTAACCACTGTAAGAAAGATGTTGTTCACGTGTTTGAAACACCAAGATGTTTCATGGATTAGTGAAATGAAGAAATCTTACTTTTGCATTTAAGGGGGTAATCCAAAATTCCAGTGTGTCATTTGTCCGTTTGTTTTCATCCATTCTAATTCTTATCTTCTGTTACCTCCCTGTTGTCTTTTCATTTTTTCGCCATTCCATCGAATCTGACCGTCCATTCGCCTTACCCATCCATCTTTGTGTCAGTCTGTCTGAACGGAATCTTTCGGTCCTTTCGTGGGGTTGCCATTATGTTAAAGCTACAAACAGGATATAAATTAATACATACTTGGTGTCGCTTTCCTCATTTTTTCTAAATATCGTTTAACGACCTAGGTGAACCTACGGTTCTCAGCTCTGTCTGTCGGTCTGTCTGTTTATTTGTATGTGAATTTATCTACGATTGTGAATATGCGTACCTATATATTATGTTTAGATAAACAGGTTGAACATCGTTTTTGATCTTTTAATCCTCTATTCGTGATCGTATATTTTATTATTGTTGTTTAGCGAGCACATCTTTTTAATTTAACATTTTTTGTCTTCACAGTTTTTTTCAGACTCTTGGAGATTTTTCTTCCGCCATTCAATTTCTCGTTTTATCTAAATGTAACGACGAAGCCTTTCAAATGGCTCAGGTATTCATGCATTAATATTAATTCAAACTACTCATTGACCTTATTCAAAAATGGCGGCTCATTCACTATTATTTTATGTGCATAATAATTGACCCGCTAGCCTCGCTGTCATGTGGAAAATTCAAAATAATATTAAAACGAGGTTAGGGAGCTAATTTATGGATATAAACGAATATTAAATCAACTGCTATTTTTTAATAAGGTCTACGATAGACTACCCCGTATTACATAGATAGACGTAACAACACTGTTGTTCAAAAGATCTAGTGCAGTTAATGCAAATATAGACATTTTATATTCTACATGTAGACGCACAATCAGATGGAACAGTATGCAGAAATTATTGGTAACTAATTGCTACAAAGTTCATTCTCTGTCTGTCATTTCAGTCTTTTATTATTCTGTTGTTGCATAACAGGCCTGTCGTTTTTAAAACGTTAATTTATGCTCTAATACATAGTATATGTCTAATCGGTTCATTAACACATACAGGGGACGACTGTACGCCTGATGATTACGCTAGCATGGCATTTCATTTTGAGCAGAAAAAACAGCATTTACTCGCTGGCAAGTTCTTCTCGAAGGCTGGACAATACAACAAAGTAAGTGTGAAAAACAAACCCGATAATTAAATCATGATTAATGGCAATGTAGTATTGGGAAGGGGGTTCTGGCGCCGGTGGTGTTGCTGCACATAAAATAAACGTCATCATTTTGTTTTTACACGGCACAAAGAAACACCAAACAAAATAAACGTTATTGTGACGTTCACACACGCACTTAATACTTTTGAATTATCTGTTTCCTTATATTCAAGATTTGAACTTTACAAGACAACCATAACGTTTTTCAATTTTGGTCGCCATTAATATTAATTTAACACCAAGTTTTCTTTCAATTAATTACATGTGATTAACGTTGAGTAAAACTACAATAGCAGTTTGGATTCGAATGAGGTTGAATGAGGCTTGGATTCGAACGAGGCTTGTTTTCGTTTTTAAACAACAAATGATAGTACCTGAGTGCACCCTCAGGTAATGAAAGGAAGAGTGCGTCAATAAGAGACCACAACCTGGTCGAAAGATGACTGATCACAAGGTCGAAAGATGATTGCCCACAAGGTCGAAAGATGATTGACCACAAGGTTGAAAGATGATTGACCACAAGATCGAAAGGTGATTGACCACAAGGTCGAAAGGTGATTGACCACAAGGTCGAAAGATGATTGACCACAAGGTCGAAAGATGATTGATCACAAGGTCGAAAAATGATAGACCATAAGGTCGAAAGATGATTGACAACAAGGTCGAAAGATGATTGACCATAAGGTCAAAAGATGATTGACCACAAGGTCAAAAGATGATTGACCACAAGGTCGAAAGATGATTGACCACAAGGTCAAAAGATGATTGACCACAAGACAACAAGGTCAAAAGATGATTGACCACAAGGTCGAAAGATGATTGACAACAAGTTCAAAAGATGATAGACCACAAGGTCGAAAGCTGATTGACCACAAGGTCGAAATATGATTGATCACAAGGTCGAAAGATGATTGACCACAAGGTTGAAAGATGATTGACAACAAGATCAAAAGATGATTGACCACAAGGTTCAACACAAGTTTGTTATTAAAATAAATGGCTTGGTAGAAGCGTGTCAACATATTAATGACACCGAAGAGGATATGGTCATTATCTATATGGATGACAGTACTCTATCAGAATCTCTTAATACATCATCTCATGTATCAGGTGATCAAATTGGGTCAATGCCAATGAAATTACAGTCTGTGATTGAATGGTCCAAGAACCAGGACATGGTATTAAATGGCAAAAAGTGCAAGGAAATGTTAATTGATTTCAGGAAGGAAAAAAACGACATCCCCCAATTATCTATTGATGAAAAAGCAACCGACCGTGTTTGCTCGCTCAAATTATTGGGTTTGTGGCTTGACAATAATTTAAAATGGGAAACTAACACTATGGCTATAATTAAGAAATGTCGGAAAAGATTGTATTTCTTAAAACTCCTAAAGAACTATGCTGCCCCAAAGAAAGATCTGATATCATTCTATAAGTCGGTAATCAGACCCATTCTGGAATATGGAGATGTTTTGTGCACAGGAGGTTTAACATCCAAACAGCGGACTAACATCGAACGAGTGCAAAAATGTGCGCTGAGAATCATCTTCCCTGGAATGGAGTATGATAGTGTACTACAGTTAACTAACCTCTCTACGCTGGAACAAAGGAGGAAAGAACATTGTATTAAACTTGTAAAAGAATTATCGAAACAAGATCATAAACTTAATTATTTACTTCCCCCAAAGAAATCTGAAGTAACAAGAAGGAATACTAGGTCCAATAAGGAATGTTTTTATAATAATTTTAGTAGAACTAATAGATTTAAGAATAGTCCTATTCCATATGCTATAAACTTATTTAATTCAAGTAATGAAAAGTCATAACATAATTTTTGTAGTATGCATAGTAATTTAACATTCTGTTATTGTATGCATTTTGTAAACCAGTTTAATAATAATAATAATAATAAAAGATCGAAAGATTATTGACCACAAGGTCGAAAGGTGATTGACCACAAGGTCGAAAGGTGATTGACCACAAGGTCGAAAGATGATTGATCACAAGGTCGAAAGATGATTGATCACAAGGTCGAAATATGATTGACCACAAGGTCGAAAGATGATTGACTACAAGGTCGAAAGATGATTGACAACAAGGTCGAAAGATGATTGACCACAAGGTCGAAAGATGATTCAACACAAGATCGAAAGGTGATTGACCACAAGGTCGAAAGGTGATTGACCACAAGGTCGAAAGATGATTGACAACAAGGTCAAAAGATGATTGACCACAAGGTCGAAAGGTGATAGACAACAAAGTCGAAAGATGATTGACCACAAGGTCGAAGGATGATTGACCACAAGATCGAAAGATGATTGACAACAAGGTCAAAAGATGATTGACCACAAGGTCGAAAGATGATTGACAACAAGGTCGAAAGATGATTGATCACAAGGTCGAAAGGTGATTGACAACAAGGTCGAAAGGTGATTGACAACAAGGTCAAAAGATGATTGACCACAAGGTCGAAAGATGATTGACAACAAGGTCAAAAGATGATTAACCACAAGATCGAAAGGTGATTCACCACAAGGTCGAAAGGTGATTGATCACAAGATCGAAAGATGATTGACGACAAGGTCGAAAGATGATTCACCACAAGATCGAAAGATGATTGACCACAAGGTCGAAAGGTGATTGATCACAAGATCGAAAGATGATTGACCACAAGGTCGAAAGATGATTGACAACAAGATCGAAAGATGATTAACAACAAGGTCGAAAGATGATTGACCACAAGGTCGAAAGATGATTGATCACAAGGTCGAAAGATGATTGACCACAAGGTCGAAAGATGATTGACAACAAGGTCGAAAGATGATTCACCACAAGATCGAAAGATGATTCACCGCAAGATCGAAAGATGATTGACCATAAGGTCGAAAGATGCTTGATCACAAGGTCGAAAGATTATTGATCACAAGGTCGAAAGATGATAGACCACAAGGTCGAAAGATGATTGACAAAATCAGTATAATATTAGAGTTAGATACCGAGAACGAAGACTCTTAACCAGATAGTTCCCGAGGGCCCCGGGGGTGTATCTGCCTAAGATCCGTTGTTCGAGGCTGACTTAGTATTATATTCTAGGTAATTTAACAAAAATTCAGTCGTGATTTAACAGAAATGTAGTACCTGATGCAAGGTCACTAACCGTATTAGGAACCGCGATGTATAATAAAAGAGAATAAAAAGGTGAAAGTAGATGAAAATAAAGCAAGTAAAATTGCAGGTTAAGGTGCATTTTAAGGTGCCAAAGAATGCGTACATAGTGTTAATTAAGCTGATCGAAATAAAGCAAGTAAAATTTAGCGTAAATTTGATATAGGGTAGGAATTTGATCAGTGCAAGTACATTTTAAACCAATCCTGTATTTTCTTTAGCATTTAGCAGTGCTTTTAGAATGAAGATCAGGCATTCGCCACTTTGCATAAACTGTCGAAGGATGATATTTCTACTGATTTAAAAATCGCATACCTTTGATGGTGACATAATCTGTAACCTAACTAACACAGTTAACCCCCGTTTAGTACAGTTAAGTACAATCGTGATACAGTCAACATACGGTTTATACACCTTTTATGTCTTGACCTTACCATCAAGTTAATAATCTAGCGGTCTGAAATTGTGGTTTAAAAATACTTTTACCACTTTCCTATCATTTGTTGCATAGGCAGTAAAGCATTTTCTGAAATGTCCCGTTGGTGATGACAGTCAAGCTATTGAACTGGCCATTGAAACGGTAAGAAAAGTTAATAAAAAATCATTTTACATTGTATTTTAAACTGCCTATAAGCCCTGGACAGCTTTTTTAGTTTCTGTATAGAAGACGCAAAAATAGTTTATAAGGTCGTTTACAGTTTTTGATTCGGGCCATTCGTTTCGGAAATATCTTTCTTTAAAAGTGGTAGTAAGACCGAAAATCGTCTATCCAATTTTTTTTTTATCTATTAGTACTCAGAAAATGAAGAAGAATAGCGTTCTTACTTAGTCAATGTCTTATGTTGTTCCAGAGATATTCAAGTTTTTAAAAGATGCAAATGAACTTATGTCGTCATCTACTCCTTAATTTAAACTAAAGAAAATCTCTAAAATGAAAAATGTATAAAGTATTAACTACACACAGTGCAGTGTACCATTCTTAGTAGCATACATCTGCAACGTTTCAGCACTATCTAGCCGCTATCTCCAAAGATATTCCTCATTTTTAGAATTTGAGTGAGTAGATGATCAATGATGTCATCAGGTATCTTATTTACAGCTTTAAAAAGCTTAAATATCTCTGGAACAAGATAAGACATTGACAAAGTAAGATCGCTATTCTTGCTTATTTCGAATGCACTTCTAGATAAAGCCCAAATTGGGATAAATGATTTTTGCGTCTTACTGCCCCTTTAAACATTGCTATATGAATACACGAACAAAATAACTCTTATGAATAATTTCGGAATATTTCTCGCGGGGAATGCAAAATATAGTACTTTATGATAACGTTTGAAGTGAGATATCTCCGAAACGAATCGACCAAATCAAAAACTGTAAAACACCTTATTAACACTATTTTTGCGTCCTCCATATACATGTAGAAAACAAAAAAAACTTTCCAGAACTTATAGGTACTTTAAGGCTAGTTCTTATATAATTGTGCTGATCATCTGCGTACTTATTGAAATGACTCGGACGATTATATGAGAACCAGTCTCGCTAAAAACGAGACAAAGCAGAGATTTTTTAACAGATTTCGAGGTGTTTAGGTACACTCTTTGTCGTGTTTGATATAGCTTCTCAAACAAATTAGTATTTTAAAAGAAAATCGAGAAAAAAATTGGGTTAATTGATGTAAGTACTTTCTTACATATCCAAACCTCTACCGAGGTAAGTTCATGTCCAATATATAATATATGCACAAATAATTTCATGTTACGAGAGACCATAACCCCAACCCGAGACCATAACCCTAAACCCAACCCTAATACTAACCCTAGTATTAGGGTCCCTCGTAACATGAAATTATTTGTGCATATATTATTTATTGGACATGATCTTATTATCGATACTGATTTCCTTTGTTATATTAATGAGTTTAGAAAGCTCTGATCAAGCGCTCTCTCTCTCGTTTTTGATATAGCACTTCATTGTGTATTTTGCGCTTAATACAAAGCCTTAACTCCCTATACTAAAATCAGTTGATCGTTTTTCATTTTTAATTCACATTTATTTTTTAACTATTAAAGATCGGCTTGGCAAAGGATGACGCTTTGACTCATCAACTTATCGATTATCTGATGGGTGAAATGGACGGTGTCCCTAAGGTCAGAGAATGTGTATATTATTAATAATAATTATTAAGTATGGAATTTCCAGTTCGGATTATTAAAACAAAAACTATTAAAAAATTACAAGTAATAAGACCCTATTTAGAACCAGTAATTAGAACCTAAAATCTGCATTTTATCACTTAAGGAATATTGCAAGTATAAGACGATTCCTATCATTACATCATTGCGAAATACTGATCCACGCTTTCGTCACGACTAAATTGGACCATTGCAATTCTCTGTTATCTGGTTTGCCTTAATATCTAATAAACAAACTACAATATGCACAAAACTCTGCTGCACGTTTATTGACATACACCCGGAAATATGACCACATCACTCCAGTGCTGAAAGAACTCCATTGGCTATACCTATTACTGAAATAATTTATTTTAAATTTAAATTTTAAATTGATTTTATTGTTAACTTTTAAGGCCATCAACAATATATCACCGTTCTATTTAAAGGAACTTTTAATTCCATATCAAACGACTAGATCACTAGTCCTCAAATAAACAACTTTTAATTCTACCTAAATATAATATGAAATGATTGAAATCATATGGCCTACGAGCTTTTTCAGTTGCTCATGCACCTATACTGTGGAACAGTCTTGCAGAAGATATTACTGTAAAAACAGATGGTTAAAACAACCGATTTCTTCGATTGTCTCAGACTGATCAATTGACCATTTTTTATGGGTTGAAACAAGGTCATTTAGTTAGTTTAACCATTCAAATTGGTTAAATTCAAATTGAGTTTGAGACAACCCATCAAATTGGTTATTTCAACCAATCTGTTTTTACAGTGTAGATATACTACATCACTGAGTATTTTTAAGACTAAAATTAAGACATTCCTTTTTAATCGAGCTTTTACTAAATCTTAATCCGTCAATCTAATTATGTATCTACTTAGGCTTTGTAAGTCATTCTTCATGTAAAGCACTATTGGATATTTATAGAAATAGCGCTCTATAAACGTATATATTATTATTATTATTATTATTAACAAAAATAGTGAAACCTGTCGGACCTAAAGAACTGGGCCTAAATAACTGGGCCTAACGAACTGGGCCCTGGATGTGTATCTGAAATGTATAGTAATGTAGTGATTTATGTAATACTGAGCCTGAATTTTGTTATCTAAATGTACTGTACAGTATTGTGTAAAAGATAAAAGCCACAATTTTGGTATTGTCATTCGTTGGGACTTTACTATAGTACAATTCAAAACTTTTTTCATTGAGAACCTATTTGAAATATCAAGTTTAAAATGGTTCTTATTTAGTGTGGCTCAAAGATTCTTATATTTCAGAGGTTTTTATTGGTGGAGGGTGTTTAATGTGATTCTTGTATTATATACACTATACTATGTTGTTCGATCAAAGGTAAAAATTACATGCTTGTAAATTATGCTGATTCAACGAGTCAACGTCACCCTAAAATAAAATTCAAAAATGATTTATTTGCAGATATTTTCTTTACTTCGCTTTCCTGAGCATTTATCAACAAACTAATATGCGTATGTTTGTCTTTTAAGGATCCTAAATTTGTGTTCCGTATTTATATGGCATTACAACAATATCGCGAAGCAGCCAAGACCGCCATTATTATTGCACGTGAAGACCAGTCGGCAGGAAACTACAGGAATGCTCATGACGTGTTGTTTGGAATGTATCAAGGTTGGAAATTAAAGAAGTTTACACAACATTTTTAATAAAATGTCAAAAATGTAAAATAAAGATTGTTTTAGGAACGAATTTTTGGATACCCACAGGCATAGTTAATACCACAGGTCAGAAACAATTTCTGAGATCCTGGCGAGAATCGAATCCATATAATAAATGCTTTATAAGAAGATAACACAGTTTGTCCATCACGCCAATACGATATTACGTACTGTTTAATAAAACACGTGCTGCGAGTTTATTAAACGGCTTGAAAACACCCATTTGATAAGTTCATTGGCGTAGTAATTTTGAAAATCGATGTTGTCTAGAGAAAATCGAAGCTAAAGTTTATGTAAATTAGGATGAAATTTTATCACATATAAAACCTACGACACGGTATTGATTTCCTTTGTGTTTTCCTCATAAATTATTAATGTTTGATATTCTATAAAGGTTTGTTTGTCTGAAACGCTAATGAATGTAACGTCAACCCAGTCGTCATTTCGGTCAATCGATATTCTGCTGCATGCTAGAGAAATCTGACCTAATTCAAACGTTGATGATGTGTGAAGTTGATCGTTAAGGTTGTTGTAGTCTTCAGAAAGACTATACTATGTTGGTGACTGACCTCGACTGCCTCAGCGGCGGTCATCTTGAGTCACCAACAATAGCCTTTCTCAATCTTCAGTCAGCAACAATAGTGTTTTTCAAGACTACAACAACCTGGACGATCAACATCACACTTCTAATGATACTCTTAGGTTTACTTTATTGTTGATGATATACTTGAATGCTATACTAGAGATTTTATCAACTACGGAAAGCAGGAAAGAAATCCAAATTCCTGGGTTGACGCCATAGTTATTAGCATTTCCAACAAACATACCTTTATAAAAAATCAACGCAAAGCTCAAGTCCTAAAACATTTTGGCATTCAACTGTTCACTTCATATTGACTTCGTATTTGATGTTATAGGAACTTTAAAGGACATTGGCAACAAAAATTAAGTTTGTCTAATATAAAAGAACTCGTAAAATGATAGAGTAACACCTTTTACAACTTTTCCGTATTTTACTTCGTTTTTTGAAATATTTCAGTTTGTTTGATACGTAAATGAGATGGTCTCTGACGTCAGGTGCAGGGTACAGAATTTTCACTCTTAAAATATTAGTTCCATCTTCAAGTTTATTCCACAAATTTACTTGAAACTGTGTGTATAATAACTCCTCACGATAATGAATTAATATAAACAGATGCCTGGCCATGCAAAGCCTTGAAAGTAATTATTAGTATCTTAAAAACAATCCTACTGTATATCAATCATCATACTTTCCCACGACGATGGGAGACGTAAATCCATAAATCCAAGCAACATTATAATTTTTAATACAAATCATATAGGATTAATTCCGTGACTTAATTAAGTACTTATTTATTGTATTCACTCTAATTATAGAACTACTGCAACGCAAGATAAAAATTCCAACAGAAATGAAGCAAAATTTGATGATTCTTCACAGCTATATTTTAGTGAAGGTAAAAACATATGCTCCACTTTTTTATCTTTTAATTCTTGTAATGGAGTCCAATAATTTACAGCGATAGCTAGTTGAACCAAGGGAGCACGCCATAATGTGATTTGCCCAGTGAATTAGAATTTTTTTAGAAAACAAGCGCCATCTTGAATATATTAATTAGCGTATCGCAGGCGCCGCGTCGATCGCCGAGCGAAACCCGAGCGCTTCTGGCGTGCTCCCTTGGTTAAACAATAATTTTAATATCATCACCAATATCGCTGCAATCTAATTGTCGATAGATATCGAGCCGTGATAATGCCGTTTTTGAAAAAAAAACCGCTTATATCTCGTTTTTTTCGAAATAATTTTGAAGGAATAACGAACATAAGTTAGTTTTTACTAAAACAATTAGTTTATTGCCTCTCAATTTTTGAGGCGATAGTTAACTCGAGCTTCAGCCGTTAATTATCACCTTATAGAAATTTCGAACTCATAATTGTTAATTATAATACGATATTATATATTACAGAAATGAACTTTTAAAACGGTATACACAAGTTGCCTTTCGCTATTTTTCTTTTACTTTCTATGCCGTTACTTCTAAAAACGGTGCTAATCTCCAATTGCAAACCATACTCTGCATTGTCTACCAGAAAAAGTTTAGCATGTTTAGCATGCGGACTCATTTTTCTAAAGTTCCCAAAGAAGGAAACGTATATTATGGTTATTCATTGTTCTCTTGATGATATATTCAATTTTAAATACTTTAATTTTTTATTCACATCTCAAATTTTCAGGTTCACGTCAAACGTGGAGATCATTTAAAAGGAGCTCGTATGTTGATACGTGTTTCAAACAACATCAGCAAATTCCCAGCTCGTAAGTTACAACTTCATTTTATATATAATTTTGAGGAAAATAAAAATAATAAAACCTCCAAAGCTTGTAATTTTTCATTTTACAATTTTTGGTGGACTTGCATGATACAGGGGCGTCTTGGACTTACTTTGATTAGATGTACAGCAAAAACTTCCCGACTGTGTTGCTTTTTCTCTCAAACTATCCAAATAGTATCATGCATAAACACAAGTAAAAACTCGAAGAGATAAAAACTGCACGAATTTCATACTACATACAATTTTTTGCCCTAATTTTATGATTTTTCAAATGTTTTTTACACCCCCAGTAGCCACGCTGGGAAGTACACAGCATAATAATCTTGAAATGTTCTCTTTTTATATCAAAACATGTTGTTCTTGCAGCACTCCTCAACGCATGCTTAGGTTTCTCTTGGAATCAGATCTTCATCTGCGTTTGTTACATAGATTATTAAGATACGTTTAATTTTTTCATTTGTTCATACTGTATTATATTTTCTTATTTCAGATATCGTTCCTATTTTAACTTCAACTGTTATTGAATGTCATCGATCCTCACTTCGTAATTCGTCGTTTAGCTATGCAGCTATGTTAATGAGACCGGAATACAGAAAAGACGTTGATATAAAGTACAAGAAAAAGATTGAACAGATTGTTAGGTAAATAACAATTACTTACGTGTATCGAAATGGCTTCCTAAAACCTTTGAACCAAATAAATTTAAAACCACAAAGTACCATAAAGTACCACAAAGTACCACAAAAAAGCACAAAGTTTAACACACAACCACAAAGTTTATTGATTGATTTTATAATATCGCCATGCAAAACTTTAAGGATCATAAAATAAATTTAAGTTGTGTCGTATTCGTACTAACCAAGTACGAGGTCTAAATAGCTTGGTTCGTGATCGGTCTTAACGCAGCTTCTCTGCAATCTGATTGGTTCCTGAGCGGTCTTTACAAACCGGTGAAACAACTGAAAAGTTTTAAATCATTGCGAAAAAATCGTTTGGTCGTCGGTCTTTACGGCAAAATTATCCTGCCCTTACTTTTTTCGCAAGACCTCGCTCTTCGTCGCTCGGTCTGTATTGAAAGTCCGCCTGAAGCATAATTTTGCCGTAAAGACCTCCCACTTGGTCAATAAGTTTTTTTTATTATTATGCCTTCTCTATCTCGATTTTTATTGGCTGTTGGTACACAGCTAATTCGTTACATCAGCTTCATATGACGTCATGTTCCAATATTATGGTTCAAAAAGTGTAGCTATGACATCATTATTCCAATATCTTGTTGCTAGCTTGTTTACGGCGAAAGAAAATGGCAGGTTCTTCGCAAAGATTTGCTAACGTAACAGAAAACGATTTAAAGAAACTATTAGATGACAAGGAGGCAGTGAACACAAAACGAGCTACGAAGACAGCACTGGAAATCTTCTACGACTATTTGAAAGTGAAGAAAATAAGTGAAATTCTCGAAGAAAACGAGCAGCTCGGTGAAGTGTTGAAAATGTTTTACGCCTAAACAGGATTGAATTTAGCACTTCTTATGCATAATAAAACAATTAATTATTGGATTCGGTTATCGCATGATATCGAGAATTATCAAGGCCTCGGTTTATCCGCCTTGATAATTATCGATATCATGCTTCACCTTTTCCAATAATTGTTAATTATTGACGGTATCGTATGTCTATATATGATAAAGACACGGTTGCTGTTCTCGAAAATGTTTGACTAATATATACGGAAAAAACTGTCTCAAGCTATGGCAGAAATATAAAAATTAATATAATAAAATTAACATAACAAGTCGTTTTTGGTTGAATTTTTGCCATGCATTTTCAAAACAATCTCTTTCATTATCCAATAGGAAGCCAGATAGGACAGAAGAGGAGGAGACTAGTGATCCATGTCCATACTGTGATTATGTTCTTCCTCAAACCAAACTTGATTGTCCTGAATGTAAAAATACTATACCGTACTGCACCATAACTGTAAGTACTTCCTTTGAATTTTTATTTTCCGTATCGTGATAATATTTTGATCTTATCGTCTACTGATATCAAGATTGCGCACTTTATTCTTATTATTTTTCTTGTATTTAAATATTATATCTCGACGTATTTCTATTTATAAGGGTCGACACATGCTGAAAGATGATTGGTCTGTGTGTCCAAGTTGTGATTTTCCTGCGTTGTATTCTGAACTTAAAAGGTAATTTTTTTATGTATTCTGTAGTCCACGCACCGTCTCTGTTTTTGTTATTTTGTTTCGCTAATTTGTTGAATTATAACTTCAAAAGAGTTAGCACGCAACACATGTTTTTTAACAGATACGCTGTTCTATCCTTTTTAGATTTCAAGTTCCCTGAGTAGACGTTGGCCATGATATGTCAATTTAATGTTACAATTATCGCACATTTTTTAATTCGTGTGATAAAAAATATTACTAAAATGATGTCATGTATCTTTGTGTTTTAAAGTTTTTTAGATGGAGGAGAAGGCACTTGCCCAATGTGCTCGGAGAAAATAAACTTTAATGATGCAAAGCTGATCGAGGATCCTGTACGATATCTCAAGAGTGAAGAACAAGAAGACCAATAACAAAGCAACTATAAATACTACATTTTGTCTCTCGTTATTTATTTCAAATACTGGTAGTGAATAGCAGTTTTTAGTTTTGTCGTATGGTGTAAAAAGATGTGTTGCTGCATTATATATAAATTTACTGAATGGTTAATTGGTATATATATATATATATTTATACAATAACCTGTTTACTATGCGCATTCTCATTGGTTGTTGGCATTATCTATTAGACTAGAGGACAGATGCACGGATCCACGTCAAATCACGTCAGATGACTGCTTTTATCTTTTTCCATGCCCCAGAAATCGCCAAAGAGCTAATAAGCCAATGGTTTATTTTCAATTTTTACTTGGGCTACTGTGGTAGCGCGAGTCTATAGTTTCGGCTTCGTTATTAGTATTATTTTTGGGGTTCCACAAATCTGCAAAATTGCGCAATAATATTTCCCGTTAGGCTTTTGCGAACCGTGAGGCATGTTGCGGGTCAATAGCCAATAGTTCTTTCTTTTCGACAGCTTTGCTTTTCGTCGACTGTTCTCTAATGCTTAGGGACCGGTCGTTCATTAAAGGGGGGGGGGGGGGGGGGGGGGGGGGCTGGTGCAAAATGGGGGAGGGTCACTACTTTTTATGCAGAATGAATTTTTTATGTACAATGAATTTTCAATAGCTATTAAAAACAAGAGATATTGTTGTATGGTAGAAATTTTAAAAAGACAACACAAATTTGGGCTTCCATTGTGTCCAAAAAATCCTGGAAATATATTAATATATATTAATCATACAAGTATAAATCATGATCTAAAATACATCTTAGTCATCATAATGATCGTGGTCATTGTCATCATCACAAAAGGTACAGCACAAATTGTTAAATAGAGGCGGGAGCAGCTAAAAATAAGCTTTACATAATGGGAGGTCACGAAATATTGAACATGGTATATTTCATTTGCACCAGCCCTCCCCCCTTTAATTAATGACCGGTCCCTTACAACTGCACACGCTGGTCGTGGTAGACCTATACTAAAAGATAAGGAGCGATTTCGAAACGGGTTGGTCCGCGATCTCAAATTCAGGTAGACATGCTATGTTGATATTACCTGACGGCACGTATATGATATGTACTAGGACACGGTAATTCCAAATCTGTTTTCAGAATTGAAATCGAGTAAATATTGACCAAGATAACGTTCAAAAATCTACGACGAAGCGGCCACCATATTGCCGATTAATTTCTAAGTACATAAACAGGTTTTTACGAAGGTTATGCACGTTCCAGTGATATGACACGTATGTTATGTATTTGCTCTCGAAATCCGTTAAATATTGACAGAGATAACGTTCAAAATCTACGATTAAATGTGCATCCTTTTCCGATTTGTGATCATCAATTATATACGTTTCGTGCGAGGTCTGGGGACTATGGATGGGGGAAATCCCGCAGGCGGGTGATTTCTGTTGTGTTTATTATCCCCTCGCAAGCGAGGTTGATAATCTCGCCGCAGCAGGGATCCATTTCTAACGAAAAGTTTGTATATATACTTGTAGTTGTATATATAAGCCGTACATGGTAGGCCAAATTTCGTACACATGATTGGCTAAGACCAACCGGTAAGTTCCAAGTACGCCTTTTGCTTGATTAAATTTGCTTGATTAAACGATTAATTCGGACAATATTCGTTGGGGAGAAAATCGGCACAAACATGGCCGATTAAGCAGGTTTTTACGAAGGGTATACACGTTACTAGGTAATTCCAAATCTGTTTTCAGAATTGAAAATGAATAATACACGACGAAACGGCCTCCTCATTGCCAATTAATTTCTAAGTACAGAACAGATTTTTACGAAGGATATGTATACGTATGTTATGTATTTAGACTCGGTAATTCCATAATTTTAGGATGGCAAATACGTACGGGGGCGGCAAAGAAGACTGCGACGGCGATAGGGGCCGTAACTGCAAAAAAGCAGTCGCACAAAGCAGCTTCTTACTTAGTTTTGCTATTCGGGGGGTAATTCTCGCCAATCATGATCAGAGTTTCAGAAGTTTACTACAATTTAAATACCCAAACAGCAATTAAACTGTAGTTAAGAGACAACTGGGCCCAGTTTAGCTGAACAAATTTTAGCTGGAAACTTCTGACAACTTTGGCGAAAAAGATATATACACAACATACATACAGTGCTCAAATGTAACGCCTAGCGGGCGTCTAGCTGTTTGATTATCAACTGCAACACACTACACCATATAAATATCATCCAGGACTTATCCAGCTGTGTTTAGTTACGGCACAGACTACCTTTTAATTTTCCGAGCGTTTTATCTTACTTTTTACAATCACTATGTTACCAAACGCATTGAATTGAATTGAATGAATTTAACCACTAATCATATTCAATTTGGGAACCCGGACTCGCCACCAGTATCCCAAAATGCTTTTTCTCCTAATAAAAAATAGGCACGCAATGCGTGCATGTGTCCCGCTTTTAGGTTCATATACAGTACTGCCTAGAAATAACCTAACACTGCGGTTGCGGTCATTTAGCGGTGAGGTTGCGGTGGATCAGCGGTGAGGTTGCGGTGGATTAGCGGTCAATTGGCGGTGAGGTTGCGGTGGATTAGCGGTGAGGTTGCGGTCGACAAAACCAACCGCATGAGAAAAACTACGTCGACTAAACACATCGGGTTCTGACCTTGTCCGACTATTCAGTAACGCGCGTGTGTCAATAACAGTATGACAGTATGCCGTCCCATCCAAAATCAAATATTACTCTCGGTGTAAAAAGTAGAGTGCTGTATAAACAGCGGACTTTTGATTGGTTTCACAGTTTCACAGTGAGTTTGTAATTATTATCAAATGATCTCCTTGAAAGATTTTCGTTAAAGACACAGTGATCAGTGAATATGGTTTGGAGTTGTAGTTTATGGCACCACCAATGTCCAAAATCACGATCTGTCGGTTTCAGTTTACTTTCAGACGATTAGAAGTTCCGCATTGTGTCATTCTTTTCTCGGCCGTATTAAGTTTTAGATTTGGAACTAATTAAGCATATAAATGTCGAATGCCAACGAACTTCCGAACGCGCGTTTAAAACCCCGTGACGTTTGGAACGGAGGTAACCGGTCGGTTTCGCTAAATCTAGAGTCAGTTCGCCACACACATAAAGTCAGTTCGCCACACACAAAGTCAGTTCGCCACACACATAAACACACATAAACGGAAAGCGGAATATATATCACCGAAAGCGCGTTGGCGATTCCGATGGACGGCATCTCTGAGTCACACTTATTGTGTATTATTAATATATATTATTTATTATTACTTATTGTTGTATAGCAGCTATTTCAACAAAACCGCGTTAAAATTAGCTTGGCAAAAGACTGAGAGCATTAATGGCAGCGCGCATTGGTGATGGACGGCATGCATCTCTGTGAGTCATCGCTTTAATAGATCCCATCTAAGATTTATAACGCTGTTGCACTGTCATTATTTGAGGTGATCTGTTTAGTAAATACGTATTAAACAAATCAAGTTGATTGTTTTTTAATAAATGATGAGTTGTGGCGAACTGACTTAATGTGTGTAGCGAACTGACTTTATGTGTGGCGAACTGACTAATTTATGTGTATGCGGAGGCCTTCAGTAATTATACTCTGATCTAGGGCTCCGCTCGCAGAAATGTCAGTATTTCGTTGCCATTTGGCAGTTCATCACCTTTTCACTTTACTGTCGGTTCAATTTTCTTTTAAACGCGTGCTTCGGATGTTCCGGAGTAACTTCGCACAGCAAAAAATCTGAAACTATTATTATTAAAATCGACTTTATCGGTTTGGCCCCATTTGCCACAACCTATTAAACTATCACAAACAACCAAACACTTGAAGGACATTTTAGCCCATGCGAAAATTGCTTCATTGTTAAACATGATAATCACAATTCCCCCATTTGTCAATGCACTATACTATATGCACACCATTCGCGTTTTTTTCATTCGAAATACTGAAAGTGCACGTTTAATAGTGCCAGTGTCAAATCCACCGGAATTTGATTATTATTCTGTGCCAGCGAGGTGTCACACCGTTCTTATTCATAGCACACATGCATAATATCATAACAGAATGCTAAGGTTTCCGTAAAGAAGGTACCCAAGGAAAACGAAAGGAACGTCTAAAGCATCGCCTGAAGGTATTAAAGTCTTAATAATTATTGGTTGAAATATGTAAATCCCCCTGTTGATATGCTTATAAATTCAGATGGCCGGCTGTCGGTAAAATATACGAACCAAATACGAAATGTAAACAAAAAGCCGCTTTAACGAGAATAATATATTGACCTGCGCGCTGCGCTTAGGTGATTTATTCGTTACAAGAATATTTGTTATGCCTTGCGATAATATTTTGATATTAATATTAATCAGCATGGTTGAACTTGATGTTCGGCACATGAGAAATTTGACGTTTGAAACGGTTCATTGTTCAGTTTGCTAGTGATATTGCCAGTGATATTTGTTCGTGCATATTGTTCGATTTGGACACTAGTCTCGTCCGTAAAAAATGACGTCCTCGAACGCGTCTTTTACCGCTAAGGCATTCATACAGAACAAGAGCCTCTTTATTTTGTTTGGCTATCGAACAAACTGGCAATAACGCGAATTTTCATGCCTCCGTGAGACATCAACGGCGCATTCGTCCACCAGTTTGATATTTATTTTCAGCAGATGTTAATTCGTCATTCGCTTTCATTGTTTCCTCGATGAACTTCAAGTGTTACTTTTTCAAAAGCGGTTTGCTTCAATTACGTGGCGCATCTCGTAGATTCCCACCATTTCGTCGATACCGAGAAAGATATAAAATTTAAAGCCGACCTCGATGTTTGAATTCAAGGATGTCCGCGATTTTTGTTATCGAAACTGATGAAGACTAAAGCGAAACAATTCGTTCCCTGGCGTATTGCGATAATTTCTCCATGGTATGACGCGGTTTTCTCAAATGGCCAAAGGACGCCAAACTTCGGAAAAATCTACTCGTTCCGGAACGTGTCGTATAATTTCCGACGTGAGAACCGCACTTGCTTACGAAAGGTTAAACCTAGGTTAGACCGAGGTGAGACCGAGGTGAGATTTAGGTTGACCCTAGGTTACACCGAGGTTCAACCTAGGTTCGACCTAGGTTTTCGTTAGGTTACTTCTAGGCAGTACTGTAGCTGTGGTGGTTTGTTTTGTTGATAATTACTCGGGCTAGCTGTGCTAGTAGAGAAGAGATTTCGGTGTTTTTGTTATTTTTTGGTAGTCGCGATATTACCCCATAAGGCTTTGCGAAAACCTGCCGTTTACGACTAATTTTGCTGGTATGGACGGTTTGTAGTTAAAATGTACCTGGAATGAGCGACCACCTGCCAAATCCTGTAAATAGAACAACAATCCTGGGTCGGACCTCCACTCAGGGTCTTAAAAATAATTGAGGAGAAAGTGCTGCCTTTGCAATAATATCAGCAAATGGTAAGACTTTGTCTTCTCGGATAACGACCTTAAATCGTAGGCCCTAGGAACCCCTATAATTGGGCAACATGCTGTGTTGATATTACCTGAAGGCACTAATGTTGTGTATTTGGACTAGGTAATTCCAAATCTGTTTTCAGAAATTGAGTAAATATTGACAGATATAACGTTCAAATATCTACGAAAGCGGCCTTCCAATTGCCGATTAATTTCTAAGTACATAAACAGGTTTTAAGAAGGGTGTTTGCGTAATATAATTGGCATGTTTTTTCATATGTATTTAGACCCGGTAATTCCAAATCTGTTTTCAGAATTGAAATGGTTAAATATTGACCGAGATAATGTTCAAAATCTACGATGAAACACCTTTTCCGATTAATTTATAATCAACAAATTCATGGCATGGATGGGGGAATCCCGCAGGGGAGTTAGGATGAAACTCTAGGGGGTATAGGGTTGGAATTAGGACCTCCGAGATCGACCGAGTTCTGTGCAAAGTCCAGTGTTTACAACAAGAGTCATCACATATTCGGTACTGATCTCCTTTGTGTTTACTCATGAATTATTAATAATTTGAGATGATAAATATTTTATTTCGTACGTAAAAGATAGTAGATAAATAAGATAGTGGATTAATATGTTAATACCATGATCACCTCGGATTCTTTTGTTCTCTCCGGGAATTTAATCGCTAATTTCCCTCATTGCTCATGCAAGAGGGAAATTTTGCCATTGTCTTCTAAATTTCCCTCATTCCTACAATATGCATGCGGGAAATTTAGTAGAACACAAAGGATTTCTTTGTCTACTAATTTTCCCGTGCATGTGAATGAGGGAAAATTAGAAGACAAACAAATCCTTTGTTTTCCACTAAATTTCCCGCTTGCATATCATATCCAGACGGGAATCTTATAAGACAAAGGACTCTGCCTCCAACCACGGGCTAGATAAGGTTCTCAAAGTTTTCCTCGGCGATCATAATATTACAAACTGATACCATGACTTGTCGGGAAATTAGCGATTAAATTGCCCTTCGCCTCGGGAAGATTTGTAAAAGTCCTCGGGCTTCGCCCTCGGACTTTCACAAATCTTCCCTCGGCGGCGGGCAATTTAATCGCTAATTTCCCTCAAGTCAAACTATTACTTATAATAATTGCAGCAGTCATGAAAGTAATCTGTTTTACAGACATGTGTCGCCGTAAAACATTCCATGTCCTGCACATTTTGAAGAACAAACGCTGGAACGTAAGTGTTCTACATGTGAACAATACCATGTATCGAGCAGGTTCTTGTTTGAATCCGGATTTTAGCCAGGTTATTGACAGCTTTGAAGAAAAGTATACCAAATTGACACGCCGGACCAACCAAGTCCAGTTGCATTTTTATATAGGCAAGACGCCCGCCCGGCGTTAACTCGGGCTAAGTGTATATATCTCTTATTCGCCAAATTTGTCAGTTGTCAGAAGTTTCCGGTTAAACAGAGTTAAAGTTTCAGGTAGTTAAGCTAAACTGCAGATTAACTGTTGTTTGGACATTTAAATTGTAGTAAACTTAATCTGAAACTCTGATCCTAGTATGGATGTAAATGCTTAAAAACACTAAGTCATCTTCCTTCATTTGTTAATAGGGACCTTAAGATCTACGAAGGCAACCTGAGACGGCGACGGCAGTGAAAGCAATATAAATTTTAGTATTTGAATGAAACCACGGTCGATTGACTAGCGTATTTGACACTCAAAGCTTGTTTTATGATCTCCAAAACGCTTCAATATTTCTAAAACGATTGTAGTGTCTGTGTTTAAGTTAGTCTTAATGAACAGCTCTCATCTCTCCGCGAGTTACCGTCATCCTAAAGACGTGAAAATGTTCTCAGTGGCGTTGTAAACAGAACGAGAACGGCGTTGAGATTACTCTTGGGAATAAAAATTATTCATTATTTTTGTTTCGCATAAAGATTCTTTTGTTTAAACGACGTCCCCGTCCTAGGTTGCCGTCGTAGATCTTAAGGTCCCTAATATCGTTATACTAAAGTTAGCTTTCTACTCAGTGATTTTATTTATATGATCTTTATGTACATGGTCAAGCAGCTCTTTTAAAAAGTCATATCTTGCATCACATTTAAAACACACATAATTTATCCCAGTTGGTTCTGTTGCTTCCAGCTCATGGTCTAACTGATGTAGGTCAAATTGTTGTGATGAAGAAAACTTTGTGCCACATTCCCTGCATTCCAACTCTTGAATTCCACGATTTTTTTCTTCATTCTTTTTCGTGTAATGTATTTTTGAATGATGTTTCAGATGGCTTAACCTTGTGAAATCTTGGTTGCAGACTTCACATTTAAGGGAGTTTTGTTCAGTGTGAGTTCTTCTATGTTTTAGTAAGTGACTTGACTGGGAAAATGCTTTGTCACAGAAATCACACTTGAAAGGCTTTTCTCCTGTATGAGTTATTTTATGATATAGCAAGCCACTTGACTGGGAAAATGCTTTGTCACAGACATCACACTTGAAAGGCTTTTCTCCTGTATGAGTTCTTTTATGATATAGCAAGCCACTTGACTGGGAAAATGCTTTGTCACAGACATCACACTTGAAAGGCTTTTCTCCTGTATGAGTTCTTTTATGACATAGTAAGTTACTTGACAAGGAAAATACTTTGTTACAGACATCACACTTGAAAGGCTTTTCTCCTGTATGAGTTCTTTTGTGCTGTACTAAGGTACTTGACGTAGAAAATGCTTTGTGACAGACGTCACAATTGAAAGGCTTTTCTCCTGTATGAGTTCTAATATGTCGTTGCAAGCCAGTTTGCTGGGAAAATGCTTTGTTACAGACGTCACAGTTGAAAGGCTTTTCTCCTGTATGAGTTCTTTTATGATATAGCAAGCCACTTGACTGGGAAAATGCTTTGTCACAGACATCACACTTGAAAGGCTTTTCTCCTGTATGAGTTCTTTTATGACGTAGTAAGTTACTTGACAAGGAAAATACATTGTTACAGACATCACAGTTGAAAGGCTTTTCTGCTGTATAAGTTCTTTTATGACTTAGTAACTTTATGCCATGCTGTTTGTTATGTTTCAACTTCTTTGAATGATCAGCCATGTTTGTTGAAAATACCAATAGCACCACAAAACTCCTTGCACAAGACTATATTTGTCAGTAACTATACAAAATGGAAAATACAAATCAGATCAACAAATACTTTCCAAAAAGACAAAGTAAATACAGCACACGTATCGCGAATATCAAAATACGAATGTGAATAAAACTTGCGTTCTTGTTAAATATTGACGTTGTAAAAGTGGTTAATTTTTCGTTGTTTTCAACGATTTGTGTAAGATATTATCGTATTGTGTAAGGTACATGTATTATCGAATTGTGTAAGGTATTTTAATAGTGCGTAGACTGTTAATTGGTATGACAGATGTTTTTTCGGCCAATAGTCAACATTTGAAATCGCTTACTTTCCAAGTATTGAAACTTGCGCCATCCCATAATGCACTTTGAGATTCGCGATCGTGTATCATCAGCTTGAGACAGTAAATATATATCAGTGACTACAAATATGTGTACACAACAACCCCTCGCGCATTAATATGTTGAGTTTTTCTCATGTTACTTTCAGATATGCATAATTACTTGGGCTACCTGTGGTAGCACGAGTCTTAAATTCGGCTTCGTTATTATTATTATTTTTCGGGTTCCGCAATAATATTTTCCGTCAGGCTTTGCGAACCTCGAGGCATGTAAAGCCAAGTCATTTGGCCGAGTTCTTTCTTTTCGACAGCTTTGCCTTTGGTCGAGTTGTACTCTGACTCAGTTGATAGATTTTGGAAGTGACGGACTTATCAGCGATGTGGATGATAACTATCTTGATCGTGTATATGCTCACTATGCTATACAACTGCACACGCTGATCGCGGTAGACCTATGACTAAAAGATTAAGAGCAATTTCGAAACGGATTGGTCCGCGATCTCAAAGTGACTATAATGAATGGCAAGTTAGTTATGAATGCCAAAAGTAACATACTTGGACTCGGTAATTCAAAATCTGTTGTCAGAATTGAAATCGAGTAAATATTGACCGAAATATTGAACTTTCAAAAATATACGACGAAACGGCCTTCGTATTGCTGAATAATTTAATATACGACGAAACGGCCTTCGTATTGCCGATTAAGTACATAAACATGTTTTTACGAAGGGTATGTATGTTCGCGTGATATAATAGACACGTATGTTATGTATTTGGACACGGTAATTCCAAATCTATTGTCAGAATTGAAATCGGTTAAATATTGACCGAGATAACGTTGAAAATTTACCATGAAACACCTTTTCCGATTTGTGATCAACAAATACTGTACATGGCGTGTTAATATATACACTGCTGTAGTGAATGTGGGATAGCTTGGAGTAGACAGACGATACATGGGCGATCGTTAAGCTCGTATCCTCAGAAAAATTATTCTGAGTCCGATTCTGAGGATACGAGCTTGACGATCGCCTATGTATCGTCCAACTACATGGCGTGCGAGGTCTGGGTACTGATTTCCGCTGTGTTTACTCGTGAATTATTAATGTTTGAGATGTTAAATATGCCAGCAAAAAAGCAGTCGCAGAAAGCAGCTTCTTACTTAGTTTTGCTATTCGGGGGGGGGGGGGGATTCTCGCCAATCATGATCAGAGTTTCAGACGTTTACTACAATTTAAATACCCAAACAGCAGTTCAACTGTAGTCAAGAGACAACTGGGCCCAGTTTAGCGGAACAATTTTAACCGGATGTCTTCATTCCTTAGTTCCTGCCTATTTCTCGTCATATTTTATGATATTTAGTAGTGTACACAAGTATAATATTAGGCATAGGAATAGGCCACTGGCTAAAAAACATCTTTATTTTTTGTGGTGCCAAAATTGTTTAATGATCTTGCTTCGAATCTAGCTGATGCTAATACTGTATAATCTTTTACTCGCTTGGCAAAATTATTTTTTCAATAACCAATTTAGGGCTCTTACTTACAGAATATTACAGAATATTACATCATTGAAATATTTAGTTTAAAAGTAGGGTTAGTATTCGTTTATTTCAGGGTTAGGACTAGAGTTTTTATTTGGGTTATGGGTAGGGTTTTTGTTCTTGTAAAGCTTCTGAATCCCGAGAAAATAACCTTGATGTGTCTATGACGTAGTCTGTGTCCGTTGTGTGTGCGGCACACGAAGGAGATGCCCAATTTAGCAATGTACAATTTGATAGTTATTTTGATTTTGTAGAAGTTTATGTTTGAAATTTTTTATATTGTATTTTTGTATTTAGTTATCTTGTATCTATCTATCTATCTTGTAATTATGTATGTATTCTTCAGATGCAGGGCCCCTTTGGATACCACCCCACCCCCACCACCACCCCCCCCCCCCCCCCCCCACCACGCAAGCTGAATAGGCTGCCATGTTTAATAAAGTTTATTACCTATTACCTTTAAAAACCTTTGGTATTTTGTGGTAGCATAGCTTATTTGGTTGTTCTATAGAGTTTTCATTCCTGGCATAATGACATTGCTAAGTTGTCACGTTTGCTTGACAGTTTTGTGGTTTTCACCAGGAGAAGACCCTGGAAACAAATATTAGAGCTGTAAGCCGTAGCCAGATATCAGAGTTGTATTAACCAGCTAGAGCCACGGCAAAAAACCAGAGTAATTTTCACACCCTAGCAGCTAATAAATTATGATTATTTTTGACCTGGCTTGAGTCAAGCTTCACGCTAGCCTGTTTGGTGTCTCTCACAATTAACATTCATTATTAAATCTTTCCTGTCCGGCCCAGTCAAAATTGGTCGTACAAGACTGATGAAGTTGCGAGTCGAAAAACAAGGCACACCGTAACGCAAGATTAATAATTGAAAATCGACAAGCCCAGGCACATGAGATCCACTCGCACGCCAAGTTTGATTGTCATTTTGAATTTTCATGATGCTACATGGGTGTGCATGATGGCCTTTTCTAGAAAAATGAAAGTTTTTTAACCTGATTTATGATAGTTAATGCTAATTTATATTAACATAATGTCATTTTGACTTGTTCGGGAAATTTAAAAGCACTAGTAAACGCTGGTTTATTGGGCTTTCAGAAAGTGTATAGCTTTCGCAACAGTTATGGGTTGAAATTTGGATGTTTTTCTGCCCAACAGGAAACAGTCAATAAACAATTGTTGAGTATTCATCTGGTTGGTTGTTATCAGTAGCTGTACTATTATGTATATTTATTTGTTTTCTTGCACCAATACTGATTTCATTGTTATAAAAATTATGTATGGCAGTGTGGTTGTTGGTTTGTGCTAGACACTATTTTTAATTTCACTGATAGTTTACAAAGCCATAGTTGTTCAACTTGCTTGTTTTAAAATCATATTCATTATTTAAGTCAGAAATAATTATGTCGGCTTAGTGAAACTGTGAAAGGACAATTGGTAAAGCATAAAATATATAGATGTTGCTTAAAGGTAAAGCATAAAATAGATGTTGCTTATTACCGTACTTGTTTAATATCGAGATGGATGGATGGGTTTAAAGAACAACATTTCTTCATAAAACACAAATATGCAATTAGTTTGCCTTTCTTCTTGTGGTCTAAAATGGCTACAAACATCTTGCAACATTAAACTTAATTTGAATAGAAATATACCTCACATTTTTTCTCTATACAGTAGAACCTGAGTTTTACAACCCCCTTTTTACAATTACCACCTGCCATTTTACAACAACTGTCTTTTTCTGGCATGGACAATTTGTAGTTAACCAACAACTGTTTTTTATCATCCCAAATGCTATATTTAATCTGTCGTGAGCAACTTTTTTAACTTAATGACATTATGTAAATGAAATATGAGATAAGTGTTCATTTTTACAGCCAACAAGCAAGAATTTTGACCAGGTTTGAATGCAGAGATAACATGAAGATGTACTTGTTGCTTTTTTAGTACTATTGTTTTGCTTAGCACTGTTTCAAATGTAGAATTTGTCATGTCTTGAATGTAATATGACTCGTCCAAACAAACTCGGACAAGATTTAAGTTAAGCACTTTTAAAATGCAATCCCTTTTGAGCAAAATATAAAGTTCTAAAATGAGCGTAAAGAACATGCTCGGCTTCAGAAAGGGGGTTCCATGAAAGCATAGGCGGATCTAGGGGTGGGGTGCAGGGGGTGCGCACACAAAATTAGCACCCCCAGAAAAAGTCAGCATCAACCAGTGTATATTAAAATGTTCATGATTTATGGCATTTTTGACATAATTTAAGGTGGTGGTGGATGGGTGCACCCCCCCTGAAAAAGCTGCACCCTCTATCAGATGAGCCTGGATCCGCCCCTGCATGAAACCCTCGGAACCCCCCTGGATCCGCAACTGCGCACAATTTTTTCGTGACTGAAATCCATCCATGCAAAATCTTGTTCTTTCCATAATATATGGATGTGCATGGCCACATTGTCAATGTGATGCCAAATTGTGTTGCGGGGAATCTTGGATAACCTTGTTTGGTTTCTTCTTCATAATTTATAATAAGTAGCAGTTTATGTCTGTTAAATTTCGCTCAAAAGTGATCTCAGAATACAGGAAATGCTATCTTTGATAAACTAGAATTCAAAAATTTCAGGGGGGCATGTCGGTGCACCTCTAGGGGGTTCGGGGGTTATGCTCCCCTGGAAAAAAAGAACCTCACAGAATTGTCAGGTTCATTGATTGTGCCCAAAATGTGCACGTTTGGGAGGTGAGAAAGTCTGTAAGAACCAACATGGCACCATAATTCAAGGGTAAAACGAACCAGACTTTTGAATAATTTAGTTTATCTTTCCCTGAATATCTGTTGGCATTAAACAAGGGAACAAACAGTGTTTTAGCTCTAAAATCCTAAAAATATTGGGGATTTTGAGAATTTGGGCATTTTGAGAGTATACAGTAAATTTCCTGTCAGGTATTAATAGGGACAATCCCAAACTTTTAGTTTAACGGCTTTATTGGGTACTCTACATTAAATAAACCTACACAACAGAAATTACATTTAAAACATACGCTAAGTAGGTTACCCAAACGGGAAGAGCGCGAACGGGACTCAGGGACCCATGCGAGGCGCTCTCCCGTTGAAAATTAAAAGTAAATAAGAAAACTATATTACAAAACGGAGACCCTGTGAGTCGTGACAGGGACAGTCACGCACTAACGACCATGTACATGGTATATGAATGTCAAATGTTGAGGTTAGTTCTAATTTATAAGTTTTTGAAAGGAATCTCTTGAAGGTGCTAAGACTGCAGAAGCTACTGGGTGGTGCTGTTTTACAAATAGAGTTCCAGAGTGGGACGATTCGGTTGAAGTAGGAGGATTGAAAAGTTTTTGTTTTACATGACGGAACTTTAAGCATCAGGTTGGGGTTATTACAAAGACGGGTACGGCTATGACTAACGAAAGAAACAAAATTGGAAACATCGAGGTCGGTGAGTCCGTAGAGAGTCTTGTACAGGAAAATTAAATCTTTAATTTCCCTGTCATAAGAGAGGGGCAGCAGATCCAGTATCAGCAGGCGTTCCTTATAAGGCATGTCCCCTATTTGCATTGTAGGATCCATCTCGTTGCCCGTCTCTGTATCCGCTCGGGTTTTGCCTTGTGGGTGCTGAGCGAAGGTGACCACACCTCAGTGGCATAGCACAGCTGTGACTTGACAAGTGATAGGTACAGTGTTCTACGAGCAGCGCAATCTTTCAGCAGGGGACAGGTTCTTCTCAGTAACCCTAGCAACTTGTTGGCCTTAGCTGTAACCATATGGATGTGGGAGTCCCAGGACAGGTTACTGGTCACTTTAACTCCGAGATCGATCTCTTTGTTGACGCGTAACAGGTCGGCAGAGCCTAGGTGGTAATCAAACAGCATGCGCGATTTTTTACGGGAGACGGTCAGGATTTTGCATTTAGATGAGTTGAAGCTAATGTTCGACTCTTGACTCCAAAAGTTCGCGTTTGTCAACGCTTCTTGCAGCTGTACACTGTCTACGAAAGATCTGATTCCCTTGTACAACTTCACATCATCTGCATAAAGGGCCGTCGAAGTGTCGTTTTGTATTACATCTGGGATGTCGTTAATGAATAGTACAAAGAGCATGGGACCCAGAATGCTTCCCTGTGGCACACCCGAGGTGACAGTTGACCATTTTGAAGCAGCACGCAGATAGTCGTGAAGTTCGCCAGTTATGCCGTAGCTTTTGAGTTTCTCTAGAAGAATGCCGTGGTCCACAGAGTCGAATGCCTTAGCGAAGTCTAGATATAAGACATCCGTCTGAACGTTCTTGTCGAGTAACTGACCAATGGAGAAGCTGTGTAACACAGGAACGGCCACTTAGAAAACCAGGTCGTGAAGTCTCTTGTAGACACAGCTCTCGAGGACTTTGCTGACGATGGGTAGCAACGATATGGGCCTGTAGTTGTCTGCAGGCTCTTTCTTATCCTTTTTATGGATTGGCGTGACGTCGGCAGATTTCCATTCAGACGGAATACACCCGGAGTGCAAGGAATGGTTAAACAGGGCACAGAGACTTGGCGCAATTTGTTCGCTGCATTCCTTGAGGCGACAAGGGATTCCATTGTTACTTACTGCCATTTTGTCAGCGTTAAATGGCTTGGTAATGGGAGATGGGTTTACGTATGTTGCAGCCCATTAAATTATCTTTGATTTAATATATTGTATGAGCTTTTACGTTTTACAACGCTAGAAAATGTTCAAAAACCTTGGCCTTGGGTACCAGCCATGACAATAAACGTTTACAAAATATCCTTTAATAGCTATTTACCTCTTTTTGGACCAGGAGTAGGATAAGAAAGGATATATAAATGATATAAAGAATAACAGAACTCTTCCTCGTTTAGTCCGACTCAGCTTGTTTGAGAAGGAAGTTTAAACTTGGCCCATGGCAATCTCGTTCCCAGAGCCTGCGTCCCCCCTGACCTGCGGGGGGAAACTGAGACTCTGGGATAATCCATCGCCGGAAGTATTTTGATAATTGGAATAATTAACACTTTTTCTGTCATGGATTTATAATAAAAACAAACAAGAACAATGTTGTTCGAACAGGCGTTTACAAAATGTTTTGAACAATCTGCTCATATAAAGATACTCCACCTTTCGTTGTCCGTATTCGAGGACGCCGACGGCAGTGAAAGAAATATAAATTTTAGTATTTGAATTAAACCACGTACACGTACGGTCGATTGACTAGCGTATTTTAACACTCGCAGCTTGTTTTATGATCTCCAAAACGCTTCAATATTACTAAAACGATTGTAGTGTCTGACTGTTTAAGTCAGTCTTAATGGCGAACAGCTCTAATTTCTCTAACCTAAACAGAACGGGGACGGCCTTTAGATTACTCTTGGGAATAAAAATGATTCATTGTTTTTGTTCCACATAAAGATTATTTTGTTTCAACGACGTCGCCTCTAGGTTACCGTCGTAGATCTTCACGTCCCTATTTTATCTGTTGACAGTTTAGTCAAATAAAGTTTAGTCAAAGAAAGTTCATCATATACAATTGCTTCGTTCTATTGTAAATCCACATTTCATTTGATAACTATCAACAAGTACACACAATATAAACCTTCGACACATATTTAGTAAAAAGATTTTAGAGCAACCTGGTTTGTATTTCTGCCTTTTATAAGTGCGATGGACGACTATACTCTTAATTGAGCGCTTCATATTGATGCTCCTTTATTACAATATCCCCTTTGTTCAGTTTTTGTAAAGACTTTCCTACGAGGATATTTATATTTTTCATGCTGCTTTCCGACAAATAGTAAATGCTTGTTCGCAGGCCTCCCTTCCCAGAGTCTCAGTTTCGCCCCGCAGGTCAGGGGGAACGCAGGCTCTGGGAACGAGATTGGGCCTCGTACCCAGGCTTTTGTAAAACGCCCGGGAACGGCCTATAAAGCGCGTGATGCACGGAGGACTGGCGCGAGCGTGCTGAGAAGAAAAAAATTATAAACAATGGCGTGTTAACAAAATCAATGTTTTCTTGAAGTTAACAATACGAAGCTTTCTTCAACTTTAGATTTACCTCGGCAAGATGGCGGGCTAACCACGTGACAAAATATTTCATTACTATGTGGAAAATGTTCCCGCTAGTTTATCTAGTGTGTAATCATGAGAGACTCAGTACTAGTGAGATGTTTTTCACTTTTCCCGATGAACATCGAGCATGTCGTAAACTAACTAACTTCAGACCTGTCAACCGTAAAAATTTAAAACAGGGAGATTTTGCTTTTTAGCCCTTAAAAAATCGGGAGATTGTATAAAAACAGGGAGGTTTCATTAAAAACTGAGAAAGTTAAACTAGTCATGTATTTATATATAGAATATATATAGAATATATATATATATATATATATATATATATATATATATATAATGTTTACTATTTATATATATATATATATATATATATATATGTAATGTTTAAAACACGAGCAGCAGTGTTTTATCAGATATAAAGCACGAGGCGAAGCCGAGTGTTTTAGATCTGATAAAACAGTGCTGCGAGTGTTTTAAACGGCTTAAAAAACGACCAGCATTTGGTAAGTTCGTT
Source organism: Chrysogorgia sp. JL179-B06 (assembly GCA_035772405.1). Taxonomy (NCBI): domain Eukaryota; kingdom Metazoa; phylum Cnidaria; class Anthozoa; order Scleralcyonacea; family Chrysogorgiidae; genus Chrysogorgia; species Chrysogorgia sp. JL179-B06. Next base: position 405,451 of record JAYKKM010000054.1, on the reverse strand, counting down.
GGCGTAGTAATTTTGAAAAATAACGTTGTCTAAGCCAAGAAAATCAAAGCTAAAGTTTATGTAAATTAGGATGAATCTTTATCACATATAAAGATACGACACGGTGGTGATTTTCCTTTGTGTTTTCTTCATGCATTATTAATGAGTTTTTTAAATATATACAGTGTGTCCCAAAAAAAAGGCTACCTTTTCAAATTCAAATTAGCATGTTAATTCAAGCAACTTATTGTAGTTCTTTGAAATTCATTATCGCGTTATTCTTAATCACCCGTGTGTGCATGCACTAAAACCCCTTTGACATTGAACACAATAGGTTGTTTAAATTAACACGCTCATTTGAATTTGAAAAGGTAGCCTTTTTTTGGGACACCCTGTATATAGAATAACTGGATACGGTTACACTTTTGACATTAGTTTATTGCATACAGTTCTGTTTGGTACAGGCGAACCTGCACTCATCAGTGCTAGACTAAATGTGACTTATAAAAACACCTACAGCACCACAAGCATCATATTACATCTTCGGTTACTATGGAGTTGGGGCTATCTTATAACATTAACTTTATAGATTAAAGATTTTCCTTGTTTTTGGATTTTAAAATGGCTTTTGGAGATCCCTTACAGCAATGGATGAGACATGCTCGCGATTTATAGCGATGCATTCGAGATTAGAAAGACAGTCTTCTGTCATTGCCCCGTAAATAAGTTTTGACTCACTTAAGGCAACTGAATTCCCTCTCATCGTGAGCTGAGAAACAGGCAAAGTTAGAGCAACTCTGAGTAATGTGGTAATGTTTTCGAATTGAGCTGTGAGCTTTTGTTTTCCCAAAAAAATCAGACGATCTTCGATATCCCTTGGAACAGCTTCGTTATCTTCAAATTCCCAGGCGTTGAGAAGGGCGTGCATGTTCTGGTACTCTTTTTTCACGTCATCATCACTGGAAAGATCTTCTGAATAAAAGTGGCACAAAGTTTTAAGCTTGGAAATTGGCGACACGCCGAGCGGAAGTATTCTGACAGAATGAGTTCCGGTATCGGCCTATCGCGATGTTTTGCCAAGATTTTCATACGCAATGTCGCTAAAATTTATATTATTATTTTTATTATTGATAATATTTTCAACGATTTATCTTTATCTATTTAGTCCGCATGGAAATTTCCGACAGGGAATCAGAATTTTCCGACAAATGACCATCTAGACGTTGTGTGGGGGACCTGCCCCCCCCCCCCCTATAGTTACGCCACTGACCTGCGGCAATACAACTGAAACGTACGTTGGACTGACCAGCTTCAAATCCAGATACGCAAACCACAAGGCCTCATTCAAAACGGAAACAAAACGAAACGCAGCAGAATTAACTGAGCAAACATATCTGGAATCTAAAAGACAACAATTTAAACTATGCTATCAAATGGAACATTTTATGCCGTGCTCCCCACTATTCTAATATATCACGAAACGATGTAATTTATGTATAGAAGAGAATTTTTATATTTTATGCAAACTGGGGAGCACAACTTTGAACAAACGGAACGAACCAAGGTAAGACCCTGGTACGAGGTTGGGAACGAACTAGTTAGTAAGTGTAGACATAAAGCGAAATTTCTGTCAAGGAACGTCTTTACGAGTTAAACACGCAGAGTTTTTAATTACAGGCGTGAAACCAAGTATATAATTTCATAATGTTATACCATAGTAATTAACCGAAGATGTAATATGATGCTTGTGGTGCTGTAGGTGTTTTTATAAGTCACATTTACTCTAGCGCTGATGAATGCAGGTTCGCCTGTACGAAACAGAACTGTATGCAATAAACTAATGTCAAAAGTGTAACCGTGTCCAGTTATTCTATATATTTGCTTTACCGATGGTATCGAGCACTCTAGAAACAAACACAAGATCTCTATTTGACATATATATATATATATATATATATATATATATATATATATATATATATATATATATATATATATATATATATATATATATATAATGTTTACTATTTATATAGCGCAAATTAGCATATATGTATATGATCAAATGCGCTTTACAACATCGACAATTCAGTACCTACTCAGTACCCCAATCAATTAACCTTATATAGCGATGGTAAGAACGCAAAAGACGATCGCAAAAAAAGACGAAAAAAGCTGGGTGAAAATTAGAAAGATCCTCTTGCAGGAATACCAACCTACACAAACGGCAAGTGAAGAACTATTTCTGAAACGACACAAAAGAGACGGTGAGTCCTATTAAGCAATTAGAAGGCAAAAGATCGACATTTTAATCAAACGTGCCAAAGTGATAGAGGAGATTTTGCTGCAATGTGCACAGGAAACCATGCACTGTTCGTGCAGTGAACGACGTATCCGAAATACAAGCGTTGAAAGGTGAGGTGAGAGAGTTAAAAGAAGTTGTGGAAACCCTGGTGCGGAAAAGGTCGAAGCAGTCAGGAAGCAGGGCCCCCCAGACAAGACCCAAGAAAAGCGCGAGGCATATCAGCGTAGTGGACCATTTAAGGGCAACTGTTACAACTGTGGGCAATTGGGACATATTGCACAAGATTGCAAAAAGGGTGCAGGCAAGGAATTCCTAAAAACACCCATTGCTTCACATGTGGAGGATGGGGGCATTTCTCCTATATCAATGTCCGTCGAAGCCTTTAAACTAGCAAGTGTTGGCGCCGACCAGGGCGGAGCGGCGCAGGCTGGCAATAGAGTGCCAGCAATGGTTGATGGGAAGGTGATAAAAAGCAATGGTTCCTCGCGCGCCTTCCTCTCAAATTTCCGTGCGGCCGCCCTTCATCTCAAATTTCCGCGCGCCGGGGACGAGGCAGACCAAATGGTACTAAAAATGCTCCGCAACTACGTAAAGGAAATTCGACCCTACATGTGGACCCTATACATGGCTGGCTGACGTCACATGTGTGAGTGCTCAACTGCCAGGAATCCAGGGATTGGTTTGGTTACCCCCAACTACGACACCAGCAGCTGCCAACTTAACAAGTTTGGAGAGCGTGGGAGAGTTAATAACAAAAATTGGCCACATTACGAAGCATTCAGTGAGTGTGTTAGTGATCAAAAATCTGAACTCACCTGCCATACTTGGCCTCGATGTCTTGGAGGAATATGACCATATGGTAGTTGATTGGCGCGCCCATGCAGATCCTAGAACTAGGAGGATATAAACTGATGCTGGAGAGACGCACGCTAGGAACTCCAAGACAGCCAACGGAAGTACACACCTTATTAAAGATCAAGTAATACCAGCGCGTTCACAATGCTTCATTACAGTGCGTCAGTGGACTTTGGGCTAGTTGCTCAAGACACCCTTTTTACACCCTATCAATGAAAACTGGCTAAATCTAATATATTGCTTGGATCAGGAGCTAGTAGTTAGACAAGAACCCAGGAATTAATCAGTTCCCAGTGGTTGCTATGAACAATAGCGAGAAACCAGCAAAGCTCTATCGTGGTACAACACTCGGCCAGTTGGCCGAGTACAATACTCGTTCGTATTGAAGAAGGAATCAGAAACATCTGGCTACACTACCACCACCACAAGAAGCAAACCAGTCAAAGTTGACCTGTCTAACAGTTGCCTTGGAGGAGATAAAAAGACGGTGGATCGAAAAGCTGCTCGATGACTACAGGGATAGTTTTGCGAATGACGAAACCGAAGTTGGGAGGACCGGTAGAATTCAGTTTCAAATAAATACTGGAGATCATCCGCCAGTAGCCCCGTTAAGCTCCGTCGTACACCGTTCCAGTCGATTTGTGGAAAAGTTTGGGTGATCTTGGAATAAGAAAGCGATTTCGATCAAAACGTGGTGGCCGATTTTAGAGCTTATTTGGTCTGCAGCCTATGGTAAATTCCACAGTACCCCAATCGGAGTTTGTTATACATTCACGAAAATGACACAGCTCATGCAATCCAACCCGAAAATGATATCTTCAATCCCTTCCTTTCTTGTGAGCAATGTACGCTCATTGGTTCCCAAGGTTGATGAGCTGGAGTGTGTCGTCAAGCTTAACGGTGCGGCCGTTGCATGCATCACTGAAACTTGGCTTGACAGTGGTGTACCTGATTCCGCGGTCTCCATGCAGGACGTTTTTCTATTTAGGAATGACAGACCTTCTCATGCTGCAGGGGGAGTGGCTGCCTATGTGATCTGCGCCATCCCATGTAAAAGAATGGTCCATTTAGAGTCTACTGATATGATCACTGAAGTTCTGTGGCTACAGCTACGACCTAACCGGCTGCCGAGAGTAGTTTCCTCTATATTGCTTGGAGTTGTTTATCATCCTCCCAAAGCCTCGACTGAAGATAATCAAAAGCTATACGATCATGTTCAAAAGGTGGTCGACACTTATTTAGTCCAGCATCCTGAAGGACTAATTTGCATATCTGGCGACTTCAACCCGACATCTACTAATATCTCACCGACTGTTTTCCAGCGCTCATGTGGCTTGAGGAAAATTATCAAAGTATGAACACGTGATACAGGAACACTTGATTGGTTTATGACAAATGCACCGAAATTGTTCCTGAACCCTCGTCAGTTACCAAAACCTGGGAGTAGTGATCATTATTGCGTGCTCGTTGAACAGACTAGAGGTAGTAAGAAACCGCTGTCCAATAAGAAGAACATTATTAAACGCGATACACGTGACAGCTATCTGCGCGAATTTGGACAGTGGATTACGTCGTTCTCTTGGCAAGAACTATACTTGGCGTCCTCCTGTGATGACAAATTCCAGGTCTTTAATCGCACTCTTACTGAAGCTCTTGATAGATTTTTGCCTGTCACAACTGCCTGTGTGCATGGTACCGACAAGCCTTGGATAACGGCAAGGGTTAAAGATTGGATTTCCAAGAGTAGAGGCAGCGTTTCCTTGCTAAATACGGAAAAGATTCGCCATTGTTCAAATTGTGGCGCAACGGGGTTGCAAGTGCTATTGAGAAGTGTAAAAAGTTATTTTATCGTTCTAAGGTGAAGAATCTCAAGAGCACAAATATCGGACGCTGGTGGAAAGAGGTCAAGTGCCTCTCTGGTATATCTGGAAGTGAGTGCCAGTGGTATCGTCAATTGATTGATGGCAGGGTTATTGACAATGTTGATACCCTCTGCGAAATCATCAACCAGTTCTTTGTCGGCCTCACTTCTTCGTTTACACCTCTCTCACTACATGACGTGTCCAGTATCGAGGTACACCAAGTTCCTGATGACCTTCTAGTCATCCCTCATAAAGCCTCTAAAGCGTTATGCTCGTACCAAAAAGGCCGCTGACCCCGATGGGATCCCGAATATCATCTTTAAGCTTATATTAACTATGAGCTGTTTGCCTTTGAACTTGCGCCGGTCATCGCTGAACTCTATAACTGTTCAATACGTGAAGGATACCTGCCCCCCTTGCTGTAGACCGCTGTTGTATGCCCCCTCCCCAAACAGAAGCCACCCAAGACCATTGAAGATGACATTCGTCCTATCTCGCTTACCTGTCAGACGGCAAAGCTGATGGAGGGCTTCACATGCACTTGTTCGAGTTCTACCCACCATCTTATGTGATCTGGACCCCAAACAATTCGCTGTTGAGTAGTATAGAGAGTGGGGGTACGAGCCCAATCGATGTTAACCGTGAATATAATTACCAAAACATCACCAAATTTGTGTCAAACCACGGCTCGACAAAATTCGCTGTCATTTCGGTAATTCTATATTCACGTATAACATCGAATAAGCTCGTACCCCCACTCTCTATACTACTATGGCGGTCGTTAATCAAGCTAGACACCCCTCACGTTTTCTACTCAATTGATGTCAAACACGCGCGAGACTCACGAAACAATACCAAATTTATACCAAATCACGATTTTCGCTAAATTTGGTGTTATTTCAGTCATATTTTAAAAATAGAATGTGTCGCTTCGTCATTTTCGCATTTTTTAAAAAATAGAAAGTGTCGTTTCAACATTTTCACATATTTAAAAATAGAAAGTGTCGCTTCAACATTTTCGCATATTTAAAAATAGAAAGTGTCGTTTCGTCATTTTCGCATTTTTGTTTGACAAACTACGACCGACGCGTTCTGCTGTTGTCTCAATTCACGCGCGAAAAAAAAACCACTAGATTTCGATTCTAGTGGTGATGTTTATCCAAATGGATAGCGAAATGGCGCTCTTTTGATTGGTCAATTCACACCAGCGTCCACAACAAATGTTTTATCCAAACAAGTATCCAAATGGATAGCAAAATGGCGCTCTTTTGATTGGTTAGCAACGTTGACTAATTTACATACTAACAGGTGGCCGGTTGTTTTGCGAATTAGTCCGTTTGTTCACTATTTTCAGTGTTTGTCGCCTCACTTCTAAAATGGTGATCGTACACATATTTCGACGTTGTGATTCCTCCCGACAACAAGCCCAAGAAGGGTACGTACGGCGTCACAACCGCGACAATGCTCTCAACGTCTTTCTTCAGTAGCGAGTCTTTTTGTAACTCATCATTTAGTTCGTCAGGGTTCTCAATAGCGTTCAACCCATCTAGTAAGCTAGCGAATTTGCTGATTAGTAAGTCAGTGAGAAAAGCGTTTGCAATTTCCATTCTCTTCAACTCGTGTTGGCGCCATATCTTGTCGATAACCTTTGCAGACGCTTTTTTAATGTACGCTTCAGATTGGCTTACCACACCATCACCAGACAGTCTAATTAGTTCGGCTCTCCTAACGTCAATGTCGTCTTCCACAGTCGAGGCACTAGCGGCTTGAGTATCCTCAACTAACTCCTCAATCGTGGGGTTTTCTTCACTTTTGCGTTTCACCATCACGCTATTACTTATACCCATATTTTATTGCGGAATAACAACTTCGTGACTGTATGGATAGCGCAGTGAGATTTCGAGTCTAGCGTACTTATGATTTTTTAATGCGGTCACAATCGTCGACGCTTCTTCTTTGCTAATGTGTCCAAGGTAATCGTCAATAACAACCTTCATATCACTTCTGCTCGGACAGTAGAAGCAAATGAGCTTACTAATGTTTTCTCTATACGGTTTTGCGATCGACGTCAGTTGTTGTGTGATGACAATAACGCTCAACATAAAATGTCGCGCACTAAAAGCCAAGTTGACCAATTGACTAGTCCTATTCTTGACGTCCTGCCCACTTGCACAGTCGTCCAACACAATCAGAGTGTTAGTGCCTTTAAAAGTGTTCGTTACACACTTGAGAACAGCGTCGACATTGTCTTGTGCACAGTCTATCGCTAGCACGTCAGGGTCACGTACATATTTCCAATCTTGATACGCTTTGTTCCACTCGAAAGTAGGGCAAATCAACACAATGTAGTCAAATTTGCCGCGATACTCGGATTCCAGTGTGTTGAGTAAATAGTGTGTCTTACCGCAAGCTGTCATCCCAACAATTAGCGCATTAAATGGAGTTTCCATTAAATTGCGTTTGATTTAATACTGGATTGATTGCAGCCCATTGTTCATGAAGTTGACTAATCCGTCGCTCATCACAAACACCCTGCACATGACATTTGCAGTCGTCGCTTTCTTTGTGATTTCAAGAAGCACGCCGGATTGTGTGTTCACAATTTTCTTGCCAGTGGCGACGTTGCGATTATCTTGAACGCTCCTCAAGTCAATGACTAGCGCGAAACCGCTTTGGTAGAACTTCTGTATGGTCATGAACTGAGCGTGTTCTTCACCCAACCCAAACAACCGTTTCGCCTCTGCATAGAACTTCGACTTTGGAATGCCTTGTGAGTACACGCTATTTGGCACACCTTCAATTGTGACTCTAACATGCACTCTCGATATTTGGATAAAGAAACTCCTCACTGTCTGTTCGCACCTTATTCGTGAATAGCAACACAATTGCCTTCATGCTTTTTCTTGGTAGATTAACATTCTCGTTCACAATGGTCGTGCCTTTATCCCATTCAGTGGTTTTCATCAACGTGACGTGCTCATATATATGACAAACTACGACCACTTGCGTAACCTGACGTTATTTCATCAGAGAGCTCCTGGTTATCAATCGTTTCATACTCAAGCTCGAGGTTCTCCAGAGTGTATCCACCCACACTACTACCGGATTGAGCTATCATGATGTCTGTGGCCTTCGGAAGTGTGATCACGTACTGCAAGTTGTTGTTCATGCTAAAAGGAGCGTACAACCCATGGTCATCCATGATTTTACCAAGCTTTATCCGCTGTTTCGTTCCAATCACACCAAACATTAACGCGTCACTAACTTTAGCGACGTTTCCACTTGTCGCACCACTGTCGTCCTTAGAAATTAGCTTTCTCAAGTTCTCAGAGCCAACACCATAGTCAATCATTTGGTCTCGCGCGGTAACACTTTCCCAAAGGTCACGATAAACACCAGTGTAATTTTCCCCATTGTTGTCATACACAGTTTCCCCAGCTAGTCTCACAACAAGCTTCTCACAAAGTAACTTGCTCACATTGTTCAAGAACCAGCTTTTGGCGTTTGCATTCTTAAAGTCAAACACTAGACCCAACGATCCAGGCACCAAACAGCTACTAACCTTGAGCTTCGGTACATCAATGTAAAGTTCCTCACCAGGACTGACTTTATTAGGGTTCAACGTGATCACATGCTGTGTTCTCACCCCTTTTATGACGCCCATAGTTGCTCGTCTAAAACCAGGGCTCAATTCTGCTGACGTGACGTTCATATACTTTACACATATTTTGTTACTACTGTTTTAGCTTGTAATAGTCATACACAAACCACGCAAGTACCACCGCGAGTACCCACAGATTTTGAGCCAACCATGCGAGACCCTTCGCACCCAACGTCAACGCATTATAAACTAAGTTAGCCAACCCAACAGCCCATGGACCCATCTTCGTTATCGCGTTCTTAACAGCCTGCGCAAATGACCTCGTAGCCATAGCGCCTTTCATAACAGCGGACCTCCCAGCAATAATAATAGTTGTTATAATCCCAGCCATTGAAATTGCTACAGCACTCAACCCAACCATGTTCTCTTTAGCCCATTCCTTGAATCTCTGAAACCTGTCAATGTCGATCTCTTGTTGCTCTCTAACTTCCTCTACTTGTCGTTGCTCAATAGTTCTATCTCGCGCTTCTTCAAGCCCTACAATACGTTCTCTCAACCCAAAGATAATGCTTTCGTCATCCTCGTCGTCTAGTTTGTCTGATGTTCTATTTATTGCTTCTTGAAAGTGGTCTGCTTGTGTTTGCAGCGCACCATCGTCACCTATTCTTGACTCAGGCACCACACTATCGCTTGGATTAACCACGCCACCCAGTTCACGGTTCTCGTTTGGTGTTAGCCCAGGTATGTTGTCGTAGTTCACTTTTGTTTCAATTACTGGGAAGTCATCTGGGATTACTTCTGCTGTGACAGCTGTTGTTTCTACACTCTCAGGGATTTGATCAACTAACTGTTTGAACTGCTCAATCGCGTTTTTACTACTCCTATCTTTACTGTAGATCAAACCATTTTTCCCAGGTATTAGAATTCGTTTGGGTTTCCCATATTTACCATCTTTGCTCATCGGTTTGAAAAGAATGGACCCTGAGCCTGTCACGTGCGACCTGTTGACTACGCTCCTCGACGCGTCATCACGACTGAGTCTTTTTTTGTACAACTTACGTATTTTCTTATCTATTAGCTTGATTCTTTTTACTTCATTTTTTATTACCTCTTTGTTGAACTCTTTTAGTTCACCAAATCTTCTCTCAAGTTCATCCGACTTTTCAAAAGATAGATTGAAACTTGTGTCTTCAACGTCACCATATGGTTCCTGCTTGACGAACTCCGCTGTTGGGACCTCTATGTTAGTTCCCCTTATTGTCACCGTCCTACCATCGCCAGTGTCGATAAATTACGTCTCTTTTTCTCGAAACCTTCTATCCTGTTCGTCCTGCAATCTATTCATTCTCTCAAACAATTTATCATACTCAACACGCTCAACGTCTGGCATGCCACCACTGACGTACTTATCGTCAAGTAAATCGTAAGCTTTAGTGACTCTCTCAAGTTCGTCATTTATTTGATCATCAGTGTGAGCTCCACCAAGGTTCTCCATCTCGATCTCGTCGAAACCTTCCCCACCTTCAGCCATATTACATTAGCTCACATTTTGAATATCGCTTTCTGGTATCCATGAATCACGCTTGCTTTTAGTTTAAATAATTATACGCAAGCCACGCGAATGTCACCGCAAACACCCACAGATTTTGAGCCAACCAGGCGAGACCCTTTGCGCCTACCACCAGCGTGTCATAAACTAAGTTAGCCAACCCAACAGCCCATGGACCCATCCTCATTATCGCGTTCTTAACAGCTTGTGCGAACGACCTCGTGGTCATAGCGCCTTTCATAACATTAGACCTACCAGCGATAATAATAGTTGTTATAATTGCGGCTACTGAAATCGCTAAAGCACTAAACCCAACCATATTTTCTTTAGCCCACTTCTTGAACTTCTGCAATCTGTCAATGTCGACTTCTTGTTGCTCTCTAACCTCTTCTATTTGCCGCTGTTCAGTGAGTGTGTCTCTAGCCTCTCTAAGTCCAATCACTCTTTCAGCTAGATTGATGAACTCTTCGTCTTCCGCAGTCGTGAGGTCTTTTACTGCAAGCTCTGCTATTTTTTCATTCGTTTCGTCTATCGTCTCTTGAAAATGGTCCGCTTCTATTTGCAGTGTGTCAGTGTCACCTACTCTTGATTCAGGCATCACACTTGGGTTGAGCATACCATTCAATTCACGGTTCTCATTTGGTGTTAGCCCATGAGGTAGTGACTCGTATTCCGTATGTGCGGTGTCTAACAATGGCATGCCCCTCGCGACGTCTTCGCGATCTCTTGCGTTGTCATTAGTCCGCGTTGTAGGATCACTAAAAAACCTCCACATATGTTGACGAAGTCTTCTATTACGTTCGACTTTTAGTCCACCCATCACTTTAGCTAGTCTAGTTCTCCTAAACATTGAGGCGTTTGGATCACCCCTAATTAGTTTGCGTTCTTGAATGGCTTTTTCGAGACTATATTTTAGTTCATCGTCAGTGACATCTTTGTATTCATTAGAGCTTTCCATCTCGAAGTCGTCGAAACCACCTTCAGCCATATTACATTAGCTCACATTTTGAATATCACTTTCTGGTATCCACGAATTATGTTTGCTTTCGTAACCTAACCATTTAACCAACGCCATCTTCTTCCCTCTGACTTTCTTTCTTTTCAACACCTTTTCGACTCTGTACACATCGTCACCATGTTTCTTGTTGACCAACGATAGTTCCTGTTCATAAAACTTCCCAATAATCTGTTCACCACTTATATCCTCAATTTCATACACATTCGGATCACCACGAATAACTTTCACCACTTTAAACAGCTCTTCAGTGAAGTTGGCTTCATAGCCCTTTGTGAACACGCTCTTGTATTTACTAATTCTCACTGATTCGCCAACTCTAAACTTTGGTAATGGGTTGTCTGCAAATTGATGACCAAATAAAGTGGTCCAAACTTCACCCTCATTTGACTTATTGACATCCTTTGGTTTCATCATAATGCTTCGATTCACATTGCTATTGTAATTGTCCACAAATTGGTCAAGAACGTCAATCCATTTGTACGTTCCACGAGCGTAAAAGTACTTCCACATAATACTCTTCAGACTTCTATTAAAACGCTCAACAACAGCAGCCTTTTTATCACTCTTAGTGCTGAAATATTCAACACCATGTTCTTTCAGCAAACTTTTCACACCAACGTTGTAGAATTCAAGTCCATCATCAAATTGTGCTAACTTAGGTGTGGTTCCAAATCGATCTTTAAAGTCATTCAACAACTTTCCAACAGCCTCAGTCATGTTCTTAGTGTCTTTTCTGTAAACCGCAATACCAAAAGCGTATCTACTCAATATTTCAATACCTGTCAATATCCAATAATACCCTTTGTTCTGTTTTGAGTACTTACTCATGTCCACTAAATCCATTTGGAGCTCTTCACCAAGAAACCCGACGAAGGTAGCACGGAGCTTGTGTCTTCTCACAATGGGTTTGTACCTAGTGTAAGTGTCCTGCGTGGTCAACCATTTTTTCACTGTTTTTCTAGTTACTTTCAATCCGTCTCCTAACGCACTTTGATACAACCTCTCTGCACCAGTGTACCCTTTCTTGGGACTATAATAGATGTCTCTCAACCCTTGCTCTGTCTCCACACCGAGCTCCATATAATTCACACTACATACAGTTCCAATAGCACCGCGCCAATTTTAAGATCGTCGTTATTTGGTTTGACACGAAATGTCATACTTGAGTAAACACCTTTTTTTAATACTCACCTTGGACTCAATATCCACATGACGTTGCACTGACCCCTTCAAAGACTGTTCGGTGGGTATTGGCAACGTTGTGATCACATCGCTACGCTTCCCATCGATACCTACATTGCTCTCCGTCTCAACAACGTCACACGAAACTTCTATGTACTTCAGACCTCTATACATGTCGACCTCGTTTGGGCTAGTGTGCCACTGTAAGTCGTTCTGAATCACCTCATTTCTCGCGAAACCAAGTAGAGGCCCAAGGGTGTCTAACACAGCTGAGCTACTAACCTTAACCCTACATTTACTTGTGGGTGTCAGCTTCTCTATCTCAAGACTCACCTTATGTTTATTAGACTCCAGTTTTAAGACTTTGACCAGTGCGTCGAAGCTAAAGTACCCTTCACCCACTTTAATTTTTTTAAAAGAGCCGACCCTAGAGTCATCCAGCGTGAAGACCCGAATGCTGTCGTCATTTGTTGTGTTATGGTAGTCCCAAAACACAGTGGCTGTCTTGACCATAATGTATGGGTTATCATGTATGACCATCATCGCGTTGTCAAAGGACACAACTTTTTCCGCACCCTCAACGAGTACCGTCAACTTTCGCATTATGTATAACATACAGTATATTATATGCAGAAAGCCCTTCACGACTACTATGGGAAGTACTACAAACGTGCGATGGCGAGCACATTGAAGGCTACACACGACGCAAAGGCAGACCTCATCAAAAAGTACCCTCACGCTACTTTAAGCAAATTCGAGTTCTATCCAAATATTTCACAAGATGGTAAAGTCCTAGGTGTTGACGTGTACTTCAGAAACAACGACATCCTCAGCACAGACATAACCAGCGCAACCTTCAAAAATGATAAAAACATGTGGAAGTGGTTACACAATAGTAAGTTCCCAATAATATGGCAAGGTGGTGGAGCTATCCAACCACTACCAAAAGGTCACAAAAACCACTGGGGACTTTGGGATGGTTATCCAACAGAGAATGTGTTGAATTATCCAGTGAATAACTTCAAAGTTTTTGTTAACCAAAATAGTTACTTCATGTCAAAGCTACCAACCTTACAAATCACCACGTCAAAGACCATGTCAGAGTGGGACGACAGCGAATCTTACTATCGTGTTGTGTTTGCGACGTATTGTGCAAGTTTCTGTTGTGGAATCTCGCTGCAACATTTATCAGTGTCACAAGAGGTCCACCCCGTGGTCACAAGTGTGATGAGATTTCATGTGTACTTCACCATTAGAAGACTTCTCAAAAGAATGGAGGGTGGTGAGACCATGAAATCAATAAGTAGAGAATTCAACGCTTCCGAATTGTATGGTAAGATCTCTAAGATCCCCAGAAAACATTACTACCAGAATAAAGTCCTGAGCGATGGCACTTTAGGTGAGACCAGAGTCTTCACACTCAACGACGTTCAGAACGATTATAAACGATACGTCGCGCGATTGTCAGACGGCTTTACCAACATTGGACTGCAATATCTAAATCAAAGCATAGAAGCCTTTGTGTACTCCACACTTGGTGCGCAAGCGAGAACACGTGTATCAGTCGTTGGTGGTTCTGCAGGGAGTCTAGAGACCCAACAAGAATTCCGCAAGTTGTTTGCTGACAGCGTTATCAACTATGACGTGTCGACATGGATTCTCAACATGAATAAATCGATTAGAGACACCAACGTTGTCCAGAATCTTGCAGTGTCGCCAAGTACATGGTTAATGCCAAGTAATGTGGTGATACTCAAGAATAAAATCGCTGGGTACAACAACTTATTAAAGATTGCCACAGAGTCCATGAAATTTGGAGTGAACACTCGCTTGAATGCGACGATACCAACGACTGTGGTTAAAAAAGTCCACCAAGAAAATGTGGTGACTAACTTGGTACCACCCGTGAAGAAAACAGTGGTCACCACCAATCAGAAGGCGCAGACCACCACAAGTAAGTCAGACACGACAACGCTAGCGATAGTGTTAGGGTTCTCAGCAGTCTCTGGCTATCTACTAACCAAATACACCTTGAAGTAGTAATGAGTCTAAACTATGGGTATGAGTCTGACGACCCTCACGATAAAATACTAAAGAGAGCGAAAAGACATCTGGACGAAGATCCCAAATTAAGCGCGACCGGCGGAAGGATGTCTGGAATAATAGACATGCAAGGCTCAGCAATAAAAAACGTAGCAGACCCAGTCGATGACTCAGACGCCACAAACAAAAGAACTCTAGAGCGATTGCTATCAGGTTACCTCAAGAGTCAGTCCTATAATGTTGTGTTCGACTTCAACGTTAACACACACGCCTCGAAAAACGTGGAATTTCACACCAATGGTTCAAACAAAGTGAAAACCATTGGTGAAACAAGTAAATTAGCGCAAAACAACCCAACCTATGGTCCTATTGTTGGCGTTAACGGTGCAGGCCACAGTTTTCTATCCCCTGAGTTAACACCACTCCCACTTGAGTCAGGTCTTCATTTTAACTGTCCGAGTATGCAATGGTGTGACCTCTCCATTTTTGTTGTAGTGCGGTTACCTATGAGAGCCACGGGGTCAAATTGGGAGACAATTATATCAAACGACGACGGTCAGTGGGATAAGTTCATAGGGTACAAGACTGGTATGACTAATGGACTGGCGTATGGTGGCAGCAACCCAGCAATGGAGAGCATATGCACTATTCCGAGTAGCATTGACCTCACCAAAATGCATATGATATCAATACACTGGCAAATGAGCAACTCACATATCAGGGTCAACAACACCAAGTCAACCGATTCAGACTTCATAGCGAATATGAAAAAGATAGGCACACCCTATGGAACAATTTTTGGAATACACCGACCAAGAATACCACTCGCACCTTATGCGTACCCATCGTTGATAGAATTCTACGGTGTGAGAATTGTGAGTGGTTACATGGCGAACCGAGACATCATAATCATGGGTGGAGAAATGATGAAGAAATATGGTATAAAGTGAATGTTCGACGCATTAAAGTGATCTTCCAAACCAGCGTTAAATATATGGGAGCATGTATTTCAAAAGAGCGTGAAATATATAAAATAAATAAGACGACTGATCACATGTTCAAAGCTGGTGGGTCATTTGGTCGCGGTGATATAACTCTCGAGCTCCACGCTGAGATTGGTATGAGGTCTAAAAAGACTTACGGCGAACCTATCGTGTTACCAGAATCAGACACTGTGGGAGTGGTAGAAGACGCGACCTAAGTTAAAATGGGTTGGTCTCAGCTTCGAGGATCTCAGCTTCGAAGATTTAGAAAGCTGGTTCGTAGCATTAGAAACTTTTTCAGACGACGTAGCAAACCGAAGACTAATAAAACACATCTGATGCGTTGGTACACAACAAACCAGATCTATAAAAAACCTAGCGCCCACATCGAGTAGTCTTTTATTTTGTGGGAGACTATATAGTGATGACTTCCATGGCACTTCAACTATTTGATTTCGATGGTCACCAAATCACGACGGTTATGAATAACGGTGATATATGGTTCAAAGCGAAAGAAGTCGCGAGCGCTCTAGGTTATGCTCGACCAAAAGATGCAGTACACGACCACGTCGAACCTGACTGTAAAATGAAGATGGAGCAGGCCTCGTTTATCAACGAACTTGGGGTCTACTCGTTGGTGTTCTCGAGTAAAATGGAGCGCGCGAAACAGTTTGGAAGGTGGGTGCACTCAGAAGTCTTGCCAAGTGCTAGAAAGACTGTAGCTGACGTTGGTCTCAAACACAATCAGTTTAAAATGATCACTGAGTTCGATCTTCACACGAAAGTTGTTGGTTTTCTTAGGAAATATTATCCGGAAGCTATTTTGATAGCTGCTTGTGGTGAAAATCAAGACACTTCTGCGAAGAGAATAAATTCGTGGAAAAAAGGTTACCAACGTGGAACACCTGATTTGATTATTGCTAATGCGAACCGACAGCATAGCGGGCTTGTGATTGAGTTCAAGAACCCAGGTGGCACAGGTAAGACATCCAAAGAGCAGGACTCTCTGTTGCTCAGATATAAATCCGCTGGTTATCTAACGTTGTTGTGTGACTCATATGACGACGCTATTACCGCGATAATAAAATATTTCTTTGACGTTGGGTTTCAATGTTCCCAGTGTTTTCGTAAATTTAAAAATAAAGCAGCGTTAAGTAACCACGAGAGACATCACTGTGTGGTGCGCGACTAATGTCTATGCGTGTGAAAAAAAATGTTGTCTCAATGACATTGGGCGCTTCATATGTCCAATGTCTAAATTTAAAAAAAGTGGGGTGTATTGAGAGCACCCCTAATTTTGTGTTGAAGGATGATGACGTCTACACACTGCTTTGTATTGTTCAGCACCACCAACAAACGATGGTCCTGGATTATATCTCCAATTGAATGGCGCTTCAACAGTTGTTCCGTCGGTGTCACGACAAACGGCGCAATACGCTTTTAGAAATGTGATGTCGTCTGCCATTGGAAAGAGTGTGTCGAGCTCACCAAGTTTTTTTAAGTGTTCTGTTGTTATGAGACCACAAATAATGACGTGAATGCCAGCTTTGATGTAGTCACGAATAACTGGAAGTAGATCAGAGTACCAATGGCCTTCATCAATGCCGATGACGTCGTAGTCAGTTAGTTTGGAAGAACTTGGGAGGTTGGTGACTAGCTTTGTAGGTAAACTGTCTGATCCAACAACAATGGTCTGACGATGTGTGGAGAACGTGTGGTCAGTTCGTCTAGTGTCGCCTGCGTTGTTCATGTAAAGGACTTTGAGCCCTGATTTACTTAACGCGACTAACCTACGAAGAGTCTCTGTCGTTTTTCCTGCGAACATAGGACCAATCACGATTTCTAGTTTACCAACTTTCTCTGTCATGGTTACTATACCCTCAGAGAAATATTTTTTTTATTGTGACAACCGTCGTTCGTTGTCAAATATCCGCTGAAGCTCTAAGTTTTCAAGATGGGACCTCGAGTTCTCGTGTCTTAAGCGATGCGTTGGGCTGTTGGTGGTCACACCGCATGGGTAGCACTTGTACGTCATGCAGTCATGCGCAAAATCCAGGTGGGTATGTGAGAACATGTGGTCCTCGAGATCATCCGCACCCACTATTTCGTTACATCCCACCCTGCAAACGTTAACGTCACAGTTCGCGGCGAGCTCTAGCCACGCTTCGAGTTTGGTTGGACACGGTCTCCATAGAAGGATCGCTAAGAACACCTCGAGGTAGTTACCGAGTAGCGTGGCGGTGGACTCACAAGGGTTGCCTAAGTAGTCTCTACCTGCTAACGCGAGGTGTTTGAATGGTGAGTAACACCACACAGGGATCTCGCTAGCTAACTCGTTAACCATCTCGTTGGCTCTATCTTCTTGAAGATTGACCCAGGCCTTGTGAACACGCTTTGTGGTGAGAATCTGAGTGCTAAATCGTCTCGATACTCCCTCATTTTTACGCCCGCTTTCGCACAACTTGAAGACTTGTGAGTACTCTTTTAAGACGTTGGGTCCAGAGGTGTCTTGTGGGACAAACATGTCGATAAAGGACAATCTCCGCAAGTAGTTGATCTCCTCTTCTACAGTGTCTTGGACTTGAGTCATTATACTATACCTCCAGAGAAAAAGCTCCTCTTTTTTTTAGCGCGTTTGGTCTGGAACTGTGAGATACCTGTGAGGTCAACTGTGAGACAACTGTGAGGTCAACTGTGAGTAAGATAACACATGATAGTGTATTAGATGGCTGAGGACTCACAGACGGCTGTTGAAGCAAAGATCACGGCTGATGTGAAAAGTGTTAAGGTGAAGGACCCAAAGCGCGTCGCTGCTGGTAAAAAGTTGGCTGAGATATCGAAAGCTGCGAAAGAAAAGAAAATGCGTGAAATGATAGTCAACGAAGAACAGGGTAGTGAGTGGAGCTATGGTTACATTGTCGGAACACTTGGTGTTGTCATTGCTGGCGCTTCGTTATGGTACACAATTAGCAGTGAAAAAGAGACACGATTAGAACCTGTGAGTGCTGCAGCTAGTGAGTCAGAAAGTCGTAGAACTCGTCGTCCAACACTCGACACATTTGATTCTTGAACAAAACACACGACAATGTATTATGACTGCGATCGATCGAAAAGAACTTATGAACGAACTGTATGACGCGCTACTTGTTACGACTGGCGCTGTGGTAGTGAGTATGATTTCGAAAAAGGCTTTGGGGGAACCATTAGGAACACCAGAGACAGTGAAAGGTACAGTGAAGCTCGCTGCAGCTGTTGGTGCAGGAACGTTGTTAGTAAAATGGATGCAATCGAAAAAGTGGATACCGACAGATCCATTTAAATCAACGTAAGTTAATGGTGAGCGTTGTGGCTGGAGGGATATTTAATGCAGTGGCTTTTGCAGGCGCTGGCTTTATGTTTTCGAAGTTTAATCACACAGGCTATGAAGCTGAGATGAAGAGACACAACCATGCGTTGGAACAGCTAGCCAGTGCGAAAGAAGTGTGGTATGAAAATGAAGTCGCTAAAAAAGATCAGATTCAGCGTTTACGACAACAGCTCTCTGATGCTAATGCTGACATCAATGACACAAACCACGCGTTGGAAGAACTTAGAAGCGTAATGACCATTCACTACAGCGGTCGAGTGTTCACTGAGAGTCCGAGGATTGCGGATTACTACCAACCGAGTGCGGAAATGAAGGAATACCAATTGTTGTTTGTTGGTGCGTTAGGTTTGGGTAGTGGAATAGCGGTATGGGTACTCACTCGATAAAAAATGTTGGAGTAGTATAAGTGATGGACAAACTTATGAGGCAGATGAGTTATGGTTTGACAATTGATGAGATCGCGAATGAGACGCAAATTGAGTGTGGAGACACCTTCAGGTTTTACTACTGTTCGGATTGCGACGTTGTGAAAAACATGACTGGCTGTGGTGGGTACGCATGTCCAAAGTGTGGCGACATCGAATGGGGTTACACTCAGAGTTATAGTGACATGAGACTCACACGACTAAAAAGCGTTCACAAGCGGTCTTGGTGGATGGGAAGGAGACTACGGAACGTTGTGAAGTTTGAGCACCTTGAGTTGATAAAAGAGGACTTCTTGAAAGTTGTCAATGTGTTGTACTCATGCAATTTGATAAAGGGTAGAAACGTCAGCAGATACGGATACTACATTATTAGGTTGTGTCATAGAAGACAACTCGAGACACTCGAGAAGGTGTCAGACCTTAAAGACGGAAAGGTGAAAGAGAAGTTTGACGACAATCTGTTTGGGGTGGTGTATCCAAAGTTGGGATGGTGTGAAAGTAGTGATCAGTACTACAACGAGTGGCTTAGGAAAAAAAAATACAAGTGTAGTATATAGAAGCCATGGGCGACGTCACAGAAAACTCACTCGCTAGAACTGATGCTGTTGTAAATCCACTAACAGGTAGAGCAGTCAATATCCATGGGCGAGTCTACAATCAACTTGTTAGAGATGGTGTTTTTAGTGACACGACAAATGCGACTATTGTTAATCCGCTGACAAACAGGCGAGTTAACGTTGGTAGTCGGGCGCATAACCGTCTTGTTAGAAATCAGGAAGCACAACCTACAGTTGAAGACCATAGCCCACGGCTGTTGGATCGAGCACTGAGAGGGTTCACAAGGTCTTATGGAGTCGAGGTGGTTAACGCCAGAGACATCAATCAGGTAAACGAAACTAGAAGCGCTGTCATTAACCTTTTGAGACGTGAGTTGGGTGAGACCAACGGAATGAAAGTGGTAGAGACAGTTAAGGTCACTTTCGAGAAAGCTTTAGAGTCCAATAAGACCACATATAAAACTGCCTACTTTAACAATGGAACGTTTGTCGTCATTAATGAGCATGATATTGAGGATGTCGCCAATCGTGGATCGGAACAGATCTTGACGCGGATAGCTGGGTGGTTATCTGAGGGGTCTGGATGGACTATTGACAAAATAGATGCACACTACGTTAATATCGCTATTTATAGACCTTTGCGTGGGAGTAGTTACATTGCGTTGCCAAAGGAGCTGCGCAACAGTAAGAAGGGCTTGATAAACGTAAATAATGGGGATGACAACGAGTGCTTTAGATGGTGCCACCTAGCACATAAGTTTCCTGTTGGAAAACACTCTGATAGAACGTCGAAGTACGTCAGTCACATCAGTGAGCTGAATTACGACGGAATTGACTTCCCATGCAGTCACACTCAAAGACTACAACAAGATTGAAAAGGCTAACGATATTAGCATTAATGTCTTTGGGTACGAAAATAAGCAGTCATTCCCTGTGTACGTTTCTAAGGAGGTGTATCCTGACCATATGGACCTATTGTTGATAACTACCGATAGCAACAAGCATTATGTGTATATTCGCGATTTCAACAAATTCATGTACCGTCAGACAGAGCATAAGGCGAGAAAGCACTTTTGTAGGTATTGTTTGCAGTGTTTTACCCGAGCGGACGTGCTTGAACGCCATATCGAAGTGTGTTTGGTCATTAATGGGAAGCAAGCTATAAAAATGCCGCAAAAAGGTATGAAGGTGAAATATAAGAATTATAGTAGACAGCTAAACGTACCATTTGTGGTGTACGCAGACTTCGAGGCTATCACGCAGAAGGTGGACACAACAACACCATCGAGCGAGTGTAGCTATACAAATGCTTACCAGAGGCACGTTGACTGTGGTTATGGGTATAAACTGGTTTGTTGCTATGACGATGAGTATAGTAAGCCAGTAAAAGTGTATCGCGGTGAAAATGCAGTTAACAAGTTCATTGGGGAGATGTTAGAAATTGTCGAATATTGCAAAGAGACATCTGAGAGTCACTTTAACAAAGAAATGACACTAACTGATGACGATAAACAAGACTTTGACGAGGCTAAAAGTTGTCATATTTGTAGTGTTGAGTACACTGGTGCTGACGTTAGAGTGAGAGACCACTGTCATGTCTCAGGTAAGTACAGAGGGTCCGCACATCGCGACTGTAACGTGAACTTTAAGTTGACTGATAAAATTCCTGTGATCTTTCATAACTTACGCGGTTACGATAGCCATTTCATTATGCAGGAGATTGGTAAGTTTGGCCAAGACATAAATGTGATACCGAACAACATGGAGAAGTACATGGCGTTCATGCTTGGAAAAAACTTGGTATTCTTGGACAGCTTTCAGTTCATGGGCAGTGGTCTAGACAACTTGGTGAGGAACCTACCAAGGGACGCTTTCAAATACACGTCAGAAGTGTTTCATGACGAGGGGTTGACACTTATGACAAGAAAGGGGGTCTATCCCTATGATTATATGGACTCCTTTGATAAATTCGATGAATGCGAGCTACCCTCCAAAAAGGACTTCTACAGCGTTCTGAATGATGAGCATATTACGGAAGAAATGCACGAGCGCGCTTGCGATGTGTGGGACTACTTCGACGTTGAAAGTATGGGTGGGTATCACGACCTGTATTTGAAAAGCGATGTGCTCTTGCTCGCTGATGTTTTTGAGAACTTTAGAAAGACATGTCATCGTGAGTATAAATTAGACCCGTGTCACTATTTCACGTCGCCTGGATTGGCTTGGGATGCCATGTTAAAGATGACTGGAGTGGAACTCGAATTATTGTCTGACATTGACATGTTCCAGTTCGTAGAATTAGGTATGCGTGGTGGTGTGAGCTACATATGCAAATAATAAATACATGAAGGGGTACGATAAAACGCGAGAGTCGAAGTATTTGATGTACCTTGATGCCAACAATTTGTATGGATGGGCAATGAGCCAAAGTCTACCTACGGGTGGTTTTAAATGGTTGACAAAGAAAGAAATAGAAAAGGCTAATCTACGCGACTATCACAACAATAGTAAAAAGGGCTTACTGTTTGAAGTCGACTTGGAGTATCCAGACCATTTGCATGACCTGCATAACGATTACCCGCTGGCTCCTGAGAAGATGGAGATAACTGTTGACATGTTGTCGGAGTACTGCACGAAAATCAAAAATAAGTTTAATGTGAGTGTTGGTGGTGTGAAGAAGCTGGTGACTAATTTGATGGACAAAGAAAAGTATGTGTGTCACTATAGAAATCTGCAGTTGTACATGGATCTTGGATTGAAAATCAAAAAGGTTCATAGGGTCCTACAGTTTGACCAGTCCAAGTGGTTGGGTAAGTACATCGACTTTAACACAGTCAAAAGAACTGCGGCTAAGAACGCTTTCGAGAAGGACTTCTTCAAGTTGATGAACAACAGCGTGTTTGGGAAAACAATGGAAAACTTGAGGAAGCGTGTGGATGTAAGATTAGTGACCACTGCGAAGAAATTAAAAAAGCTTGTCTCGAAGCCAACGTTTGTGTCTTTCAAGATATTTAGCGAGAACTTAGTCGCTGTCCATAAAGTTAAAGAAACGTTGACATTAAATAGACCCGCATATGTGGGTATGTGCATACTAGACTTGAGCAAAACGCTGATGTATGACTTTCACTACAACTATATTATGAAAAAGTACTCTAGCGATACCTGCAGATTGCACTTCACTGACACTGACAGTCTGTTGTACACAATCGAAACTGATGACGTTTATTCTGACTTTATGATGGAGTGTGAAAAGTTTGACAATAGCGACTACCCTGCAGACAGCCCATTCGCTTTTAAAGAGAACAAGAAAGTTATTGGGAAGATGAAAGACGAGTGCGTTGGAACGCCAATTATTGAGTTCGTTGGGTTGCGCAGTAAGATGTACAGTTATTTGAAAGAGGATGGAGGTGGTGGGAAAACTGCTAAAGGTATCAGAAAGAATATAATTAAAAAAGTAGTTAAGCATGAAGATTATAAAAGTGTGTTACTTGAGCAGAAACAATTGCGACACACAATGAAGACCATTAGAAGTGTCAAACATCAGCTCGGTAGTTATGAAATTAATAAAGTGTCGTTATCCTGTTTTGATGATAAACGATACCTTTTAGAAAATGGTATTGACTCCTATGCGTATGGTCACAAAAACATTGAAGTGAGAGATATCACTGAAAATAGTGAACAAACGGACTAATTCACAAAACAACCGGCCACCTGTTAGTATGTAAATTAGTCAACGTTGCTAACCAATCAAAAGAGCGCCATTTTGCTATCCATTTGGATACTTGTTTGGATAAAACATTTGTTGTGGACGCTGGTGTGAATTGACCAATCAAAAGAGCGCCATTTCGCTATCCATTTGGATAAACATCACCACTAGAATCGAAATCTAGTGGGTTTTTTTTCGCGCGTGAATTGAGACAACAGCAGAACGCGTCGGTCGTAGTTTGTCAAACAAAAATGCGAAAATGACGAAACGACACTTTCTATTTTTAAATATGCGAAAATGTTGAAGCGACACTTTCTATTTTTAAATATGTGAAAATGTTGAAACGACACTTTCTATTTTTTAAAAAATGCGAAAATGACGAAGCGACACATTCTATTTTTAAAATATGACTGAAATAACACCAAATTTAGCGAAAATCGTGATTTGGTATAAATTTGGTATTGTTTCGTGAGTCTCGCGCGTGTTTGACATCAATTGAGTAGAAAACGTGAGGGGTGTCTAGCTTGATTAACGACCGCCATAGTAGTATAGAGAGTGGGGGTACGAGCTTATTCGATGTTATACGTGAATATAGAATTACCGAAATGACAGCGAATTTTGTCGAGCCGTGGTTTGACACAAATTTGGTGATGTTTTGGTAATTATATTCACGGTTAACATCGATTGGGCTCGTACCCCCACTCTCTATACTACTCTGTTGCTGGGAAATCAACTGAACGCGCGATCGTCTACCTACTCCACTTGGCCCTCAAAGCTTTAGATCATGTCGGTTGCTGGGTGCGTTTTTTCTTTGCCGACTTCAAAAAAGGGTTCGACCTCTGATCATGCACCGTATCTTACTCGAAAAACTTGGCAAGTTTAACCTTCACTCTAGTATGCTGCGCTGGATAGCCTCGTTCCTGCAGGGAAGATCCCAGTTCGTGACGATTTCCTCGTCGTGCTCAGCCTCACTACACCTGAATACTGGTGGTATACCCATTTTATTCGCAGTGATGGTGAACGATCTTGTTTCTGACTTGGGGTCCTAGAGCCAAGTTCGTGGACGACCTGTCAATTGTGGAGATTGTATTCTTGACGATATTCAATCTTTTTCCTGCATAAATAACAGCGCTTAAACCCAAAAAGTGCAAAGAAATGGCGGTTGACTTTTTACGCTTATTGAAGCTTAGCTGCATGCCCCAGCCCATTGCCATCGCTGGCACTTGAGTCTTCTAAGCTCCTCGGCGTGCATATTTCGCAAGATCTAACGTGACTATGTTGTGCATAAGGCCAACCGTCGACTGTATGCATTAAGGAAACTTAAGAAATGTGGCGTTCAGGCTGACGACATCGTTGCCGTCTATTGCTCTCTCATCCGCTTTGTGCTAGAGTATGCGTGGTCCGTGTTTTCTAGTAGTCTTCCACAATATCTCTCTAATTTTTTAGAATCGGTTCAGAAGCGCGCTTTAGGAATAATATTCCCAGGATTGTCATATGAACAGGCTTTGGCTATGGCTAAAATTGACACTCTCATCAGTAGAAGGGAAGCCAAGTGTAACAATTTCATTGCTAATGTTGAACACGATAACCCGTTGTATAATCTGATACGACGATATAATCTAAGAACAACTGTAGTCCAACAGAGTAAGCCATCCAACACGGACCGCTTTGGAAATTTTGTTATACATGTAAATACGCTTGTAGTATTTGTCTTTAGCAACCTATCTTTGTTGCTTAGTATTTATTATGTCACTAATGCTAGTGTTACTGGCCTCACCTGTAATTCAGGGTTTATCCTGCAATAGATTGAAATTAAACATACCTATACCTACCTACCCAGAGGGTCTTCCCATGTTTGTTATAGTGCCAAAAAAGGACGGTAGTTATCGTTTCTGTGCGGACTTCCGGGCATCTACCCTCAATTAGAGAATGTCTTGACTCATTGGGAGGATCATTCATGTTCAGTACTCTGGATCTGCACAGTGGATACTGGCAAATCAACATCAACCCCAAAGATCGACACAAAACAGCGTTCACAACGGAATCGGGGCACTGGGAGTTCGTATAGTGAAGCCTTTTGGCGTAAAAAACGCTCCTGCCGCATTCGCACGACTGATGGCGGATGTAATGCGAGGATTAACGTGGCATGGAGTAGCCATCTACCTTGATGACGTGATAATTGGAGGAAGAAATTTCGAAGATCACATGAATCTTCTCCATGATGTTTTTCAACGCTTGCGAGACGCGGGTCTCACGATTAAAAGTTCCAAGGTAAACTTGTGCCAAAAACATCCTCGGACATGTTGTGTCTGTTCTGTGTAACTATTACATGGAGTTCGTCCCAGACATGCAGCTCATAGCTAAACCAATGAACCCAGTTCACAGGGAAAACAAAATTCGAGTGGACGGAGGAAAGGGAACAGTGGTTTAATAAGCTAAAAGAATCCCTATCGAATGCACCCCTGTTAGCATCTCCGGACATGACTAAACCTTTTGAACTAAGCACCGATGCATGCGATACTGGATTCGGCTGTGTCCTTTCGCAACACGACGACAGTGGTCAGGACAGACCTATTTTCTTCGCATCCAAGACCTTCTGTGACAACGAACTATCTTGGCATACGCGAGACAAGGAGGCTTTTGCCCTCATTTATGGACTTCGGAAATTCCGACACTACCTTCTCGGCAGGAAGTTCATTTGCCATACTGATCATCTGGGATTGAAATGGCTTCGAAACACGAGAGACCCTCGCGGACGGTACGCCCGATGGATTGAAGAAATAGAAGAGTTCACATTCGAAATACGGCACAGACCTGGAGAGCAAACCCAACATGCAGATGCATTATCGAGAAGACCTATCGAACAGCAGGTGGACACCATAGCCATGATGGATGGCAAGTTCTCAACAGAGGAGATGAGAGAGAAGCAAGAGCACGATCCCGTTTTGAAGCAAGTTATTAGCAGACTCCGCCTACAGCAAACAACCCAACCCAGCGACTGCATAGTCAAGATGTGGATGATCAAGAAGAAACACCTATTCCTGGATAAAAAAGTGGGCTGGAAGTCTTGTGATCAACTTGTGGTTCCCGAGTGTCTCGTCCCAGAAGTCTTGTTCGCGAAACATGATCAAGCCGGACACATGGCAGCAGATAGAACCAGGAAGCTTATTCAGCGAGAATATTATTGGTTGTCAATGCACGAGGATACAACAAACTACTGTCGAAGCTGTTCCGTTTGTGCAGAAAGTCGTCCCCCACCAAGGAACTCCAGAACCGAACTGACTATCACCAGCCAACCAACAGAACCATGGCAGGAAGTATCGATGGATCTGAAAGGACCATGTGGATCTGAGGCGACTCCAAGAGGAAATCGCTACATACTTGTTGTACTAGACCTCCTAACAAGAGCGGCAGAAATGATTCCACTACCCAACAAGTAATAGCAAAAACTGACGCGGATGCATTAGATACCCAAGTGTTTTGCCGACATGGTATCCCTGAGTCCACTACACGACCATGCAGACACTAGCAGATGAATTAGGTATTGACAAGAAGAGAATAAGCCCTCGTCACCCTCAAGCAAATGGAGCAGTAGAACGATTGAACAGAACCGAACAGAACTATGGGAGAAATGTTAAAAAAAGTCGAGCAGGATAACGATCGGGACTGGGATTTGCGCGTACCATTTGTAAGGTTCAACTATCAAAATCAGGAATACTCCGCAACCGGATATTCACCATTCTATCTGACCTATGGACGACATCCAAGAACGCCAGCGCTAGTGTTAAAGCGGAAATCGACCACACCCCGAAAGTGGGCCACTGAACTAGCGCAGAATCTCAAGAAGGCCCAGGAAGAAAGTATCGCCAGGGATTTAGCGAATAAGAAAAGGCGGGTCAGAAAAAGATTGGTGATGTACAAGGCTGGGGAACGGGTACTGATATATACTCCACCCAAACCAGGTAGATCCTCGTCGCTGCAGAAACTATGGAAGGGACAATATATAGTTATCCAATGCCGTGAAGGAAATACCTACAGGCTGAAATCTGCGGACAATTTCCGGAAGAGGGTAATTCGATATCATGACCAATTACAACCAGTCAATCCGAGGCCTGATCACCTACGAGACAACGAAAGCAAGACAAAGCAGAGCGATGGTGGAGACCCAACCAGCGGGTCAAATCCAGAGCCCTGGACCACGCAGCAACAGCGTCAAACCAGTGAACTAGTGCATCCTTCACTCCCAATTACCGCAAAAAGTGGGGAGGAGAAGCGTAACAGTGAAGTTGACGTAAGAGGGGAACAAAACATCGTTGAGAAAAACAAAGATCCGCCAATAAATGGAGAAAACGATGAACAAAGACGAAGTCAAAGGAAGAAGAGGGAACCCCAGCGTTTCGGGGAGTGGAACTACGATGTCGATGGTGTCAGGCGACTATATAGTGACATTGTAAAATATGGATGTTTGAAAAATTAAGTTCAGTTCTGTTATAAGTGTAAGAGTATAAATAGACTGGGCAGCGGCAATTGACTCGGGACATGCGCAGTACGTGAGACTGCGGGGGGTAGATTTGTGTTATGTTTTGGAGACGAAGGGTAGCGAAGATCAGAGCGTTTATAGATAATAAAAGAGAACATATTGCTTGAATTTACACCCCACCTATGTTCTTTTCTCCCGTTCAAATATATACCATGTTTTGGAAAAATTGGAGATCAAATGCCCCACCCTCAACGATTCTATTCAACCTATTGAAACAAACATTCATTTAATGCAAAATCTGGGAACATAAACATAAAAAATAGACTGATCAGAGATCGCCGCTATCGCGGTAAAACATTTTTTTATCGAGTATAGACATGGACAATGAACATTTCAGTGAACACTAGTAAAGTTTCTTATCTTCAAACACTTGTTTTAGCCTGACTAGGCTATTTTCTTCCATCCACTCCAAAACAAAGACAATTTTCTGACCTGTAAAAATCTGACAAATCCGTCGCCATTTTGAACAGAATCTGTTCAAATTCCCCACCCACCACAGCATCCACTGGGTTACAATGTCAAATTCCCGCCACTCTGAAATGGTGAACGATCAAATCTCCATGTATGTTGACATTTCGATTTGATTCGCGCATAACCAACCCCAAAACAACAAAGGTCCTAACCCCCCTGGCTAGCGAGTTTTTTTATCTTAACCCCCGGCCGTATTTTCTCCGTTCGCAACGCCCACCACATCCACTCCCCTACTTGGGGGCCCTTTCTCGATATATGAGCAACCGAAATGTAAAATTATTATAGCATCAACCCAAGTCAGTTTTAGGGTTAGGATTTGGGTTGATTAGGATTAGGGATTAGTTTGTATTTCGGTTGCCCGCCACTTTTACCGCCTCGCATCCTCGCGTGCCCCCGTTATCCCCCAACGAGCGAAGAAGAACCACTGGGGTAGTTGTTCATATATCGAGAAAGCAAATTAGTAGATTAGTGAGAGAGACTATGAATGTGGGACTAGTAATTGACTGTTACACGCATGCGCTTACAATCACAACGTATTACAATCCAATAACTTATTGGTTACAATGCTAAATATTAAATGCCAATAATTTATTGGTTACAATGTGCGGAATGGGCGAGGTTTCGGCTCTGTTTTTTTGGCAATGTCGCGAAATGGCAATTATCGCATCGTCCCATCAATCTTTGCGAAACTGAAACTATGCATATATACATTTGCACTATGGTTTGCAGGCGGAATTGCGGGCGAGGTGCATAAATATTATTAGTAATAGTGCATAAATATTAGCCTGCCACACAGGCTAATATTTATGCACCATTGTGATTAATTACTCATCTGGTCTTCAATGAAAATATTTGATGTGGCTGGCAAGTATCAATCGCACACGCCGAATCCGATCACGTACATACAGTACTACACTAAAAGATGATGAGCGATATCAACACGGTTGGTGGTCTGCGATCTGAGATCTCAATGATATACAATGGCAGCATTCAATTGTTTACTAATTTGTGGTTCCAGTGCCCCCTCGGCCCCTCTAGTTTAATTGATGACCTCTGATTTTTAACTCTTTCCTGTCCGGCCCAGTCAAAATGGTTCATAGAAGACCCATGACTCTTCAATCGAAAAAAAACGGCACACAGTAACACAAGTTCGACAAGCGTCAGGGATATGAGATCCACTCACATGCCAAATTTGATTTGATTTCATAAACAACTCTGCGATTGGTGCCATTTTGAATTTTCAAGATGCTACGCGGGCGTGCAAGATTGCCTTTTCTAGAAAAATGAAAGGTTTTCAACCACATTTATGATAATTAATGCTAATTTATATTAACATAATGTGTCTTGTTCGGGAAATTTAAAAGTACAAGTAAAACCGGTTTATTGCGCTTTCAGAAAATGTATAGCTTTTGCAACAGTCATGGTTATTTCCAGAGATATCAATAGAACAAAGAGGTGGTTCAATTTTCGATGTTTTTCAGCCAGACAGGAAAGAGTTAACCCAGAATAATCATACCCTGGGTGCCAGAGGCCCTGGGGAGAGAACCAAACCATACTACCCAGTATACTGTACTTAAATCAGCAATGATTTTACTTTTACAGGTATTTTCTTAGTTTTGGAAATCTTAAGGTATATGATCAAAGTAACCATCAAATATGGAGAATATATTTACAGGTACAAGATATCAAAATTTTAATGGTATACTTGGCCAAAACACAGGATGTCTCATGTCAACATTCATGTTAAAATTTAATTGTAATGAGGTTTCTAAGCTTTCAATACCATGAGCTGATGTACCATACAACTTTTTCATCTCTTCTGTTCTCAGCATGCCTTGTTGTTGGGTTGGTGCTGCAGTTGTTGCATCAAGAGCAATTTCACCAGCTACAACATGAAGTTTCCATGAAATTAGTCAAAAACATCATACAAAATAAATTGCAGATTAGACATTAAAACTTAACTAGGTTAATAGTTAATACTAACTGTCTTTTGAATAACCAGGTACGACCAACTGTTAAACATGTAGTTATACTGGAAATTGAACATTTAAAGTGATAATCCACACATCAATATTAATATGTCCCATTGTTTAGCCAGATTTGGCCATGAACGAAATCAAGAATACATTGAATATGACAACTTGTTCTCATAAATATGTAATACAAGTTTCTATTAAGAATGCTGAATCGATTAGGAAGGGGAATTATTGAAGGAAAGTGATACAGCTTCTTCAGTATTATCATCCAACAGAAATACATGTACATTGGAGTAACAAAAGCCAAGCCACGAAAAAAAAAATGGTACCATCCATGCCATGCCTTCATCAGTTTGGTTAAAAAAGCTTTAAATAGTTGGTACAGTACCATAGGTTTGGTTAAAAAAGCTTTAAATAGCTGGTACAGTACCATACATGCATTTTTATTTTCTTTCTGTCCTATCATAATGATAATATTTTTAGGTTGAACAACAAAAGAAAACATGCATTAATATACACAATGTTGTAGTGAATGTGGGAGAGCTTGGAGTAGACAGATGATACGTGGACTATCGTCAAGCACATATCCGCAGAAAAATGATTCGTACAGGAATCGAACCTATAACCTTCTCAACTTTTCATCAACTTTTACAGCACAATATGGTAAACCCAGAGTCGTCTATGGGAACTGGGAAGAATTACATGTAGATCTCAAACAGGGGGCAGTTTTGTACAACTGGCTTCCCCTGTTCATACCAAATCAATTTTGTTGAGAAAGAAGTCTACAATTGCAATGTGGTAGCTCAATTGAAATTTGTTACTAATACTATTCATCCAGAGTTGTTGGTAGGTATTAGAGGTCAAACAATGTGGCTTAATCGTGGCGATCCAATGTTTTTTTTCCAACATCTGCCGATATCCGATCCGATATTTTTTGAACACATGTTTTAACCTTTAAAGTCGCCGCCATTTTGATTTTTGAATTTCGACATTGTCAGGAAATAACGCATTGACGCCTAGTTTAGACTTTGGAATGCGAGTGAGGTTAATTGAATGCCAATTTAATTAACTGACCGTGTCGAAAGAAGTACTTGAGACATCAAAGTTGCGTCGAACTTAAGTCATCTAGTTAGATGCGATAAATTAAATACGACGGAACTAGATGTCTGACCCCTAGTAGGTATAGTACATACCAACTCTGTCTGATTTGTTATACATTGTAACAGGAACCAAAAATATTTTTCTGTCCAGCCTAGAGACTACATAATTAATAATAATACACTGTATACTGTATATTACCGTATATCACGGACTTATACGAAGGGTCATGAAATCATAGAATGGATAAACTAGTACCCAGTCCTCTTGATGTGTCAGGAAATGGGTAAAATCGACACATGTAAATAGCACGCGTTTCATGCTAACTAGGCTAATGCGATATATCGATATTTTCGATAAATATCGATATTTAAAAAATATCGATAAGCGATATTCAATTTTACGCATATCGAAAATATCGAAAGTTTCAACTTCACTAAACACCCAAGTCGATTTTTTAAAAATAATTTCGGCAATTATTGTCGTAAAGTAGAGAACAGCATACGCTAATTGAGGTGACGAGATCTTATTGCGTTTAAAAACACGTAGCGCCGGTCCCGCAAAACAAAAGAGGAAGACAACTGAAATAGCGATGTAAACAAAGTATAATTACGCTAATTCGAATCAGTTAATGTATTTCTCAAACTAAAAGACTCGGCTTGGTAACACTGTGAGAAAATAGGTGAGATAACTGTCACGTGCTCTTAATGATTTGAATCAATTGAAACTTACGCAGTTTAGCAGTTGCGACTTGCGCATAGACCAAAACCAAAGTATCAGAACATCGCAGCTCTTTCTAATCCCGCAGCTCTTTCTAATCCTGCAGTTCTGTCGTGAAGAGTCAAACTAATTTCGTTAACGTTCAAGTGTTCAATCAATACTCAAGTCTCTAAAATGTTGAAAAACGAGTCCTACTTAAGCCAAACAAAGCAAACATGTTGGTGTTTCTTGCTGAAAATTTTTAAATATTCTCTTTATAGAATGAAAAAAATTGTAAATAATTACTCTCTGTAGATTGAACATTCCATGCTTAATAAACGTTTAACGTTGTAACTTTTTTTTACATGCACCTACGCTATACCGCGCATGCACCGAGGTAAATTGAGTTTTCGTATTTGCTTCAATTTCGATATTCGATATCGCCGATATTATCGGAAAAATTTTTCGATATCGATATTTTTCAATATCGCATTAGCCTAATGCTAACTCCTGCTAGCGTAAATAGTAAATACAACATCAACATGCTGTTAAAACGAAGAAAGTACGAAACAAGTTTCAAATTAAAGGTTATAGACTTTGCCAAAAGCTCGTTCGAGAATGGCGGAAACAAGAGAAAATACGGAAGTTACCAAGGACAATGCGCTGATCGTGGATCGAATTGCCACTGGCCGAAACTTGAAGAACAGCTAGCCAAGTGGATACCATGTATATATTATTTAATCTTTGTGTTTGTAATATCCATTCTGCTTTATAAAACTAGCATAATATTATAGAGTAAGTTGTAAATACCATAGGTTCGATGAACAGCGTATTTATTTGTTTCCATAAAATACTTCCATTTTCTTTTTTAAAGATTCGTTGTATTACGCTATTAAAATTTCTGTGAATATTATTCTGTGTCTGCTACCAGTAACTATTTAGTTTGGGACTCGACTTATACACAGGGTATCCTAAAAATCACAATTTTTTGCTCAAAAATTAGGGGGTTGACTTATGTGCCAGGTCGACTTGTACGCCGTGATATACGTATGGTATGCAAGATTTTTAGATTATTTTTTTGCAACAAAATTACCTTCAATGTAATCTTCTGTTTTAACTTGGTTAATAATTGCTTCTTTCTCTGTGATAAATAATAAAAATCAGGGAAATACAAAGTAAGTGCACCAGTTTTGAGCATTTCTAAAGTTGTTAACAAGGGTTGATGCTTCAATTTTATCGTTCACATCTGTTTTATGTTTTATTGAGCTTTGCCTTAAACAAATTAAAGTCAGGGTCACCATAACAGTACCAATAAGGCCAAACAAAAAAAATGTTGTGTTTCTGGTAACAAAATGAAAAAATCCAGGTCGGTAGGTCGGAAAATAATTTTTAAAATTTTAGTCGGTTTTTCCATCGGACGAATGCCACCAATGACAATGAGAAAATGTGATTTGTGTAGTGATTTACCGGCATATGAAAATTATTATATGAGAAACATGTTTGCAAGTAGCAACGCCATGAAATGAAGGTTCGTATTTATTTTATAGCATAAACTAAGCAAACTATACACTGGAAACATGCACAAAGGCACGTTCTACATTCTCAAACAGTCTAGCATGAAAGCTACAGCAAGAAGGAACTTCGTATTTAGTTCAAATTAAGTCTATTTTGAAATCAAGTCTGCAAAAATATGAAAACAAATTCAGGTCAGAGGAAAAAATTCAGGTCGGTTGGGGGTTACCGGAAACACAACGTTTTTTATTTGGCTAACAGAGCATATTAATGCTATTTGTAGAACCAAAACTCAGCCAAACAAACCAAAATTGACACTAAAGGAATTCCTAAAGACTCTTTTTTTTCTTAATGCAAGAATTTATAGCAAACTCAGACAAACATACATACTGAGTGTCATTACCATGCTTCGCTATTACTGTGGGCCCTCGGTGCATTCTATGTAAGCTCCACGCTGGAGATATAATGCACCTATGAACGGCCATCCCTGGGGGTACAACCCCGGGACGCACATAGGGGAAACAGGGGAATATAGGATGGTTAGAGATGAATTTTACCCGGGAGGGCAGGGGGAATCACACAATTTGTTAGGGTGATTTTGGGAGGGGGAAGGGGGGGTGGGAATTTTCCATGTAGGTACACAAATTTTGTGGACTCAGGCAAGCGAAATATCACTCATTGCTCTCAGCTGCAGTCTCATATTAAAATGTCTTTGGAAAATGGGCTTTTTATTGATGTTTCATCCACAAATGCTAATAAGTGTGATGTCATTTAATTCATAATTTTGTACGTAATTCAAACGTTGATAATATACATGTAATTGAACTTTATAGTAGAGTTTTGATTGATGTTTTCATTAAAACCTTTGTGGAACATTAACAAGAAGCCCAAATCCAGAAATATTTTGGGTTTTCACTATTTACTTTATGTAAAATCTAGATTTCTAATATTGTATTTGAGGACTATGCTATGCACTCACTCAGACTTCAATATATTAAACGGTTGGCCATCGGCCATATTCTGCGCAAAACGTGGATATGGCCCTCCACTGATTGTTCTGCACGGACATTTTGGCCGCAGTAATTTCTCCCTCATTCTCGAAAAACCAAAACGTAATCGGTTACACGTGCAAGGGAATATGTTTTCCTGCATTGAGATGTTTTCCTGCATCAACTTTTTTCCCATTGAATTCAAAAATAACTAGTGTCCGATCATGTCCGACCAAAACCTGGGTAGGTCTGACATTATGTCAGACAAGTTTTTTGAATTATATTGCACTCTGCACACACTGTGTTAATATATATTCCTGCCCTGGGGTTACCCCTGGGGAGGGAGGGCAAATGAAGAACTTTGATGCATGTTTTTGCAAAGTCCCGGGGTTGTAGCCCTAGGGATGGCCGTTGATAGGTGCATAAGTGCTTGCAGACAACCTGAAGATCTTTGGCATGGAGTACATGGAATGCAGACTGGCCCTGGGAAAACAATTTACTTGGTGTTCAACCTACTTCTCTCTTCTTTGTGCTTTGTAGACTGCTCAATAAACTTCTTGAAATCATTATTTAATTCCATTTCAAATTCATCACTGCTAGATTCTTCAGTATCTGAAATATGTACTTCATGTTTGCTACAACCAACAGACTCAGTTATTTCATAATTTTCATTTATTTCAATCTGCTGTAGACCTTGGACTTGGTTTCTTGTGGATTGTTCTGAAGAAGACTGCTTTCTGGACCTAAAATTGTTATCACAGGTCCTTCCTTTTTTCAATTTCACTCTTCTCTTTCTCTGTTCACACTCTTCTACACAAGTGGGGCACCATGTTGGAAAATGATTTCTTGTTGTTTGGGAAACAGTATGTTGATTGTTCAGCCACCAGTATTGTGACCATAATTGTTGATGCCAGTAAGCATTAACGTACCTGTAAGGATCCTCACTGTAAGGATTTGTCTGAGAGTAACCAGAATAGAAATTATTACCATCTGAACTACATTCACAACATTCGACAGCTGAATCGCCTGCCATCATCGTCGGTACCGAAAAAGATGGCGGCTGACAGCTGTACATTCTACCAGAATGCATTGTGACCTTAGATTACAACAGTGAACAGGCAACAGCAGGCTAAATGTTTACCGGTCCTTGTTAACATGAATTAAATACGTAAAAGCTTCCTTTTTACCAAACTTAATCTTTTTGAAACTCCATCTTCTATTCTGATATTTCTGCGAGATTACTACGCGCAAGGAATTATTTGAATTTCCACGTGCTAGAGCGAGTAAATGAATTTGGTGTACTTGCTGGCCATAAATCGCGGGCACAGCTATAGCATGGTCAATAGTGGCAAGTATATGAGCAGAACGAGTAGAACTTTTTTAGTGTCGCAGTAAAAAGTTATGGCAAAACATTCATGTGAGACATGCGGTAAAACATTCAGTAAAGCTTGCCGACTTATAGAACATATAAGAAGTCACACTGGAGAGGTAAGTATTTCGCTGATATCGAGTCGAGTCTGTCTCGAACGGTGACAGAACTACCAGCAAACGGCAACCGATATAACCCTTAAATTGAATGAAATAAAATACTTTTATGTCAGTGTTAAAGTATCTGTGGGATCTACTTGCAAAATTTTGATATTTCAGGTGTGAGCTCCGGTGCGAGAAAAAAATGTGGGCCCCTTCCCACAGTGACATTGTGCGGGTTTTTTCCGCCAGAAAATTTTTGAATTTAGGGTCTCTGAAATGGCATTTCCTGCATTTTGAGGGCAATAAAAAGAGTCTGTTTGCCAGATAGGCTGATGGGGCCCATGGGCCCCGGTGCGGCGCACCGTTTGCACACCTGTAGTGCCGCCACTGTCTGTCGGATACTTCGATACCGCGTATTTGCATTTGTCCGTCGGGCGTCCGGAGTTGCTCAGGGGGGTGATGCTGGCAGGTGTTAAACACGTAAAAGTGGGCACTTATGTACCTGTCAATGGTAAGCCCCAGAGGGGGGTATCGGGCATATGTGGGGTATTTGATTTTTGAATCCGGATTCATGTAAATTAGCCCCTTAGGATTGGGGTTATGGTTATAGTATCTGCAATTAGCCAGAAAATACCCTCAATACCATCAAATACTGGGTATTGCGAATATAACCACGTGGGCATTACCTTAAAGAGGCAAAATAGGCCTTTCGTCTCAAGCAAAAGATGCACGATCCTTTGGTGAGATCAAATCGCCTCACCCTCAGGCCAAGAATAATGATCAAATTCCTGATGGTGGTGTGAGAAAACATGGTCAAATGCTCCACATACAGGCTATGCCTTATACCCCCTATGGGGCTTAACATTGACAGGTGCATTATTTCAATTCCAAACATGAAACTGGATTGGTTATGATGGCATATTTAAAGATCCATACAATAATCTTAGTTGCACTGCTGATAAAAAAATTATCTACAGTACTGTATGCTCACAGTACAGACTCTGGAACTTTTTTTTTCAGAATTTTTTTACCTAGCTAATTAGACCAAAAAAAGAAAGTCTTGTGGTGATCCACTTGTTTTTTTCTAGTTTTTTTTTCAGGGAAACCTTGAATGGTACTGTATAGGAATAATGAATATTTTTCCAGTTTCAGATTCAAAAAATAACTCCAAATTTCCAGACTTAGCGTAGAATAACTTTCAGGGCATCAAATACTATTAATGCCTAAAGTGTTTCATCTGTTGCTATGACAACAGTGACGTTTCAAAATGGCCGAAAATGAACATTTAATCTAATTTATTTCGCAAACGAGTCGGTGACCCCCGATTTTTTTGCATTTAAAAATTTCTTTTAGTTTAATTAATGAATAGGCAAATTTAAAAAAATTCTGTAGATCCAATTTTTTAAAAAACTAAAAAAACATGATTTATTTTGTGTAAAATAATTGGATCTACAGAAATTTTTTTAAATTTGCCTATTTATTAATTAAACTAAAAGAAATGTTTAAATGCAAAAAAAATCGGGGGTCACCGACTCGTTTGCGAAATAAATTAGATTAAATTTTCATTTTCGGCCATTTTGAAACGTCACTGTTGTCATAGCAACAGATGAAACACTTTAGCCATTAATAGTATTTGATGTCCTGAAAGTTATTCTATGCATAGCTTTAGTTTCAATCTTTTCCGAAATATCCATGGGCACTTTCGAGATTGAAATTTGCATTTTTGCCACCTTGAAGAAACAGTAGGGAGCCACCTTAAATCACTTCGCATTTATGGATTTAAAGCTTTTCTAAACATAAATGGTAAATATCGTTTGCCCGGCCAATCTGGTGGATTTACTGAATCATTTTTTCTCTTACTTTTAACTTTTATTTAATAATATGCGGAACGAAACCGGCACGAGTTTCCAAAAAGGTTGAACAGGATGCAGACAATTTTTCTGCGACTGTCAATTCTGTTGTCATAGACCTGCAATATAATTAATAATAATATCACAATAAAATTAGGCCTGTGCTAGGCGACGCACAATAGACAAATTTAATTTTTTTCAATTTTGGCGATTATGCGAATGATGAATACCGTCACATTGATTATAATGCCTGCTACTTATGTGAAAACCCCACGAAAATCGTTTGTATACAGAGTGGTAAATTAAAATCGACTGAAATTCTGCGTTCAACTCGACGTCGCATTTACGCCTCATTAGTATTACAGGCGAATTTAATTCAAATTAAATTCGTTCGTATTCATCTATTGTGCGTCGTATAGAGCAAGGCCTAAATAAAAATTGTCATATCTTAATTACGTTGTCATGTTACGTTGTTAATTGTCATGTCTTATTACGGTCTATTATATGTTATTCAACCAGCAGTTGGCATAAGAATTCAACAAACGTTAATTCGAATGAAAAGTTTATTAACAAAGAAAATTCTCACAAATTAACATAATATGAAACGGGTTTACAAAACAGCACAACAACAATCATTTTAAGTTCCTTCAAATGGAAGTAATACAATTAATTGCAAGTAATATATGACTGGTCAAAATGACCGGCATTATACAAATTTGACCGGTCATATTAAAAATTTGGCCAGTATTTGACCGGTGACCGGCCGTTATTTTGAGACCTGGCTGATCATCAGAAACAAGATTTATTTATTTATTTTAAAAGCTTGCATGGAAATTTCCAACAGATGACCATCTAGATGTTGTGTGTGGGGTGACGGGTGACAAGCTAATATAAAGATATTCAACAGTTTGATTATGAACTCAAAAAAGCAAGGACAATGGACATTTTCTTATTATTGTTTATCTACATCTCTTGATATGGCTATCCTCGGAATTATTTGCTTGGCAATAATTTTCATTACAAGATATGTTAGTCTATTCCATATATTATGTATTGCTACTTATATAGGATTTTAGTTAATTTTAGCTTTTAAAGAGACTTAAACTTATCAGGGCTCCTAAGGATAATTCTATTTTTACCCGGCATAAATAAAGTGTTGATTCATGATTGATTGATTCTTTTTTGAAAGTTAGAACTTCACAAATATCATAAATCAAATTAAACCATGACACAGATGTGTGAAGATGGCTATTATACCTTTCATAGCCTCCCCTCTCTAAAATTTAATGCTGAACCCTGATAGATATAACTCCCAGTTTTACCCCTAGCCGATGTCAATTGTTTGAAACATAAATATTTTTTTATTAAATACACTTACTGGATTTTTAGAGACCATTCAAATGTTTTCATGATGGATGTCATAAAACATTTGTTAGAGAATATCATTTGAAGAGACACAAGTTAACTCATACTGGAATAAAACCATTTAGGTAACCGTAAGCTATAATTATATTAACCTTTTATTGTTTTTACACAGTTGTTTTTTGGGGGGTGCACTTTAGGTAAACCAAATCGAAACTGTAATTATGTGAGTTGTGAGAATGATTATTTTATTTTATTTTATGCCTGACCTACAGTGCAGTATCTAGAAGAAAATGTTAGGCTCTGAGCCCCCCCAATGTTAGGTTCTTAACTTCTGAGCCCAGGTGCTCACAAAATCATTTTAGTGATTTTAGGGGAGATAATTAAAGCATTTTTAGGATGTTAAAATTGACTGATCTAACTTAAAAAGATGGGTTATTTTATTAATCCAGAACATTTTTGTGACTAGAAAAAGTTTATTGAACAATCTTATATATGTATGCTCATTATACATTGACACAATGAACCTGATCATCAAAGTCTGCATGTCTGTCTTTCCATCACCCTGCTTCATCATTTTATATTTTCATATCTGTTTGATCAATCTATGCACCCCCACCCCCCAATCCCCCAACGCTAGATACTAGCTGCCCTGCCTTACTGTAAATAAAAAAGTTTGTTTGTCATACAGTGTATTTTTTAAATGAAGTTATAATGCTGAAATTATTTAAGGAGCTAAAAAGTATTGACAATAAGAATTATATTGGAGATGCAACTCAGTGGATTTAATATGGACAGTACAGTATTATGTAGTTTATTTCATTTATAAAATTGTGATATACAATTTTTAGATGCAAGTTTGAACAATGTGGTAAAACTTTCGCTCTGAATCACAACGTAAAACGACATGAAGAAAGGGCACACAACCAGCCATTCAAGGTATTTTGATTATTTCTGTATATTTATAAAATTGATGTGCAAGAATTAATCTAGCAAGAGTTTGTTTGGTAAAAGTGTATTGATCTATTGTAGGTCATGTACCTGTTGTTATCTGCTTGTCAATGAATTCATGGAACAATAATGTATTAATTAATAGCCATTATCCAACACAATCTATTAGCACCACTGACCATTGTTTATGGTTGTAGTGATTTTTTTCAATATGAATATATTAATGATTGTATTGAGTTGTTTTTTTCTTTAACAGTGTGATTTTGCTGGATGTTGTATGACATTTAACAAAAAAAGCAAGTTAACGAGACACAAAGGATTCCATGC
Organism: Chrysogorgia sp. JL179-B06; assembly: GCA_035772405.1. NCBI lineage: Eukaryota > Metazoa > Cnidaria > Anthozoa > Scleralcyonacea > Chrysogorgiidae > Chrysogorgia > Chrysogorgia sp. JL179-B06. The sequence continues at coordinate 364,774 of JAYKKM010000054.1, read as the reverse complement.
TACTGGCAAACCTTTTAGGTACAAATACAATACTATCAATCTATGTGTTTCTTTCTCTTATGATAAGAAAGGCATTTTAGAGCTTTTAATTTCTAAATTTTGGGTTACCAGCTAGAATTGCAGCCATATGAATACCAACAAACAGTACAGTAAGATTGACAACTTCACTTAGTATCCTTTCACCTATTGCTGGTTTTCATGTAACGTGGTGGCTATGTTAGATAACATTTAACCCTGCACTAAAATAAGTTATTTTGTTTGTGTCATCCAACATGGCCACTGTGTCTTTCTCATCTAAATCCCATGGGATTTGTTTAAAACCACATACCTGTACATGAAAATTAATTTTAATAATGGTGCTGTGTTTACACTGGACATACTATCTGGACATACAACACAAACAATCTGTGGTGTTTTCCTGCGCGGCCGAGAAATCCGACACTAATGCGGCTGAGAAATCCAACACTAATGCGACCTCTCCAGCTTGCTGGAACCTCCTCCAACGGGAGCAGCCGACCCGTACCACATCGACAAGGACATCCGAAGAAGAGCGACTATAGCGTTGGTATACATTACCAGCGGTCAAGAGCCTACATGTAAGATGAGGTGATCCTGGAGGACATGCTACCAAGATAGCAACCTCGTACCCAGGGTCTCATCTCCGCTCGCCGCCGCCCCCAAGATAGCGGCCCGACGTGAAAACTGTGGCTGCTAAAAGATGATTCGTATCCCTCAGCGGTAGGGAGGGCCAGTGGTGATTTCCCGGTGAGCGTCGTAGGAGCAAAGAGCGACGACGGGGCAGATACGTTTTTCCGATGGACCAAAGTACAGCAAGACCCTCTGATGAAAAGTCGTCTGCAAACCATGCAGTGGGTTGTTTTAGTCGTTGGGAGAAAGAGGCTGATGCTATTTGGCAAAAACGCCACAGGAGATCGTGACGAAATACCGCATTGAGGTGATAGGATGGAACTAATTGCGTAAACGTGACAGAAGGTCAGGTAACCTCCTTGTAAGTCTGAGTGAAGGTGGCCAATCAGGGATTTGAGCCCTGGCGATTACATGTGCGACGGTCAAGCTAAAATTAAAACGGAGGATACAAAGAGAATATAAATCTAGGATACGCCGCGATGTCTGACAAACAGCTACTGTATTTCTGAGCCCAGCTGGATCCCTAAGAAAACCAACGATGTAGCGGCCACTTACTCATTTCGTCGGGTGATGCGGAAGGCTGAGACGCTGAGCCCATTGATAGGAAGGTAGTGAAGAAGGGAAGGGACAAGTAATACTGTGCAGGATGATTCCCGGCGGGTGTCAAGTTGTGCTGGCGCAAGGCCACGGAGATGGGAACAAAGTCGATGCAAAAAACATCTCGAACTCCGGCGAGCACAAAGTGCTTCGGTGGGTTGGGGTACCGGAGAAGTTACGGGAGAACTTGTGTCAAAAAGCTAGACAGACATGCCCGGAATGGGCGAAAGAAAAACGAAAACAAGTGATCAAGCAGGGATGAGGTGGAACGCAGAAGAACCCGGATTAGGGACAGACAAGCGACGGGGAGGGGTGGCATTTTAATACGTTGGTTATCGCTGACTTACTCGCCCACAACAATCTCAAACGGGTAGGTGACACACGGCAATAACATCTTAGATTTGATCGTAACTAATTTGTCTCATTTTTATACTTCCGATTACTGCACCGTCCAATGGGCAGAAAATGGGGAAATTAAGCGTCATGTGCGTCGCTTTAGACATGCAGTCATCTTGTGAGGTGTTTGGGAGATGGTGCTGTAACCACGTGTGATTCACGGATGTCCACGAAGAGCCCGCCTCCGTACTGGCTTCGTTCACCGCTGAGATTAGTTCTGCTATTGATCTGTTCCTCCGGTTTAAACTAATTAAAATCATGATATTGACAAGCTGCTCCTAAACATCTGATTGTCAAGTGACAACGAGTCTTTCACACGATTTGGTTACACTTCAGGTACAAGGTGCGGGAAGAGATTCCATTACGAAAGCGTACTTATTACGCCAATAAGGTACAGCATCTTAAATGTAGCGATTCCAGGAAATGGTGGGACTGTGTCAAACACATCGCAGGCAAGAAGAAATATACGTCCAATATCAGCGTTACTAGTGACTATGCCTGGTGTTGATTTGGTTGAAATACTGAATGATTGTTTTTATCGGTTTGTTCTGACCTTCCATCCCTTGATCTCAACTCCCTAAACCAGCTTTCCTTCCAGCTCCAGAGTTACCGCCAACTATTACATGCATGGAGGTTTGCTCCAAGCTGCTAAAGGTATTCTCAATCGGGTGATTAGCACCCCCTGGAAAGATGCCTGCAGATACCTCATCATGTCCCTAAGGCCCAGCCGGTAACTTGTGAGGACGAACTCCGTCCCATATAGGCATCACTGCAAATTTGTCAAAGGTTCTGGAGGATTTTGTCGTCACCTGGATGTTACAAAGACATCCGACACAAAATCGATACAGAACAGTTTGGTAGTTTAAAAGGCTCTTCCACAACATTCTGTCTTATTTACACGATTCATTAGGATTTGTTTTTTTGAACTTTTCCAAATAATTCGATAGAATCAACCACAACATTTTGGTTACGAAGCTAATAATCCTTGGCGCGATAAGTTGCCTGATCCCTTGGATATGTGACTTCCTCTCGAACCGTCGTCAGGCAGTAAAGATCAATGGGTCACGGTCTGATTTGGTATATGTGAATGGTGGTGTTCCCCAAGATACAAAGCTTGGCCCTGTACTGCAGTTCCTCGTCGTGATCAATAACCTTGAGCTGAGGTGTTCTAATTCCTCCCATTGCAAATACGTCGATGATTTAAGGATTTCCGAAGTACTGTATCAACGACTCGAAGTAAATCCAAGCTACAAGATGATCTTGACCAAATCCAGCTATGGCTAATCCAGGTATCAGTTTCCACCAGGTTTTTAGCCAGGCGGCTGTCCAGCCGTCCTATGGACGGCCACTTTTGAAAAATCAGATTTTTGGACGGTCACTTTTCGTATGGACGGCCTAAGCAAAATATTTTCCTCAAACAACAACTTACAGGTTTCCCCTTTTGTAATGTTTCTTGATTTCTGTTAGCTGCTGTTTATTTTAGCTATTGCATGTACTGTAGGTTTCGTTACTAATTTTTGTCAAGAACATGCAGACATGACCATTGATTGAGAGATCGATTTAATGTATATATGCTGTAAGATGAAGTAGCAAAAACGTTGTTGAATAGAACCGCTGTACAATACGTTTGATAAGCTCACGGCCACGCCCACCAATTTTTTTTGTGGTCACGCCCACGAATACGCATGTGCTGTTTGGCGTACCGGCTTTCCTCAATATTTCTTCAGTAAGATCGAATTGGTACAAAAACCTTCCCTGCGAATTCTGGATGCTCTAAACACCACTGGGTGTTCCCGTCTCGACCAGAGAAGACAGCGAATTTGTTCTAAGACTTTCCAAACGATCGCCCAGCCTAGCTCTCAGCTACACAATTTACTGCCTCCGACAAGTGAGAACGTTCACGGGCGTGAGTTACGTAACAAGGATAAGTTATCACTTTCAAGATGTAGCACTGACAGGTTTAAAAACAGTTTCATTCCGGCGAAGTGCTACACGAAAACTAATCTTTAGGTGTAAACTTCATATGTAGCAGCATGATCAGTGGCGTAGCCAGACGGACCCGTTGTAAAAGATCCGAATGAAAACCTGGAATGTTGAACAATGTATACATATAACCTTTGCGTTCTACGGGGGATATATTTTCATATTTCTTTGTATTTCTACTCGTAGTCGTAGTCACTCTGGTCTGTCTTTAATCAGCTCATTATTTTGTAACTGGAAATTTTTAAGCGACTTGTGAACGGTAAACCTGATTCGCTTGGACTCTTCCTAAAAACCCAGTTTTTGTAACTCTAGCTTCACGTAATATAAGTTAGATTACATAGACAGATCCCCCAGAACCGACTAGCGGATTCGCTGCGAACGTACACCACAACTTGCTGACGATTTGCTAAATATTAATTTCCGCTCCCCTCAAACATGAACCCTGGAATTACGGCCTGGGCATCACAAATTTTGTAGCTACGCCTGCACTGTGCATGTCTACATGATGCAATAAGGTCCCATGCCTGAATGTACACTACAACATGTAGAACCGCTTGTTTTAATATTATTTATTGCATAAATCCAATTTACAAACATTGAAAAGTGCTTCTTTTCGATGGTTGCATAATATAAAGGTTCAACAGAAGGGATATTTATCATTTATAGACCCGGAGCGAGGGGAATTCAACGAAATATTACCCCAAGGGATGATATATCATCCCGAGGGGTAATATTTCGACGAATTCCCTGAGCGAAAGGTCTATAAATGATATATTATACCGAAACAATCTTGAATGCTGTCTTGAATGCTGTCTAGAAATGTCTTGTTGTTCCTCCATTGTTTACAGGCTCGTCTTGGTTTACGCGCGAGTACTGGGTACGAGCGGGGTATTCGAACTCGAATTACCCGCTGATTACGTCACCAGCGGGGAATTCGAGGTTAAAGCGGGAAATTCGAGTTTAAATTGACTGGTCACGTGGTACAAATCTAGCTCTTTGATTAGACAATTTATAGTTGAGGTATAATATTGTACATGATTCTTCATTAAAGTTCCTATATAACCTCAAATATGATATTACTGATATAGATTCTATGTGAACTGAATAGTTGAATGTCAAAATATTTTATGATTTGAATTTTGTGTTGATGTTCTTTAAAGGTTTGTTTGTCTGAAATGTTAACGAGTGTGACGTCAAATCAGGAATTTGGCTTTCTTTTCTGCTTTCCTTGTATTAGACTGAGGATGGGAGAAAAAGTTGATAAAATATATAAAATATATATAGCGTTAAAGTACAGTATATCATTAATGTTTGAATTGTGTCAAATTTCTCTAACAGCAGAATAGTGTAATCCGAAATGAACGTCACAGTATTAGCATTTCCGTGAAACAAATCTTCATAACTATAAAGAACATTAACGTAAAGCTCAAATCATAAAACATTTTGGCATTCAATTATTCACATGTAGAATCTCAAATCATGAATAATTCATGAGTTAATTAACCAATCAGAGTAGGCGAATTAATCAGGTGATTGCGGTTGGATACCCCGGTGAACCATGCCAACACAATACGCGTGACCTGGATTTCAGATCAAAAACGTTGTTCATCTAATATCTTAATTACGCATGCAAATAATCTTCAAATACGAAGACCGAATTAATGCAATACACACTTTAATTTCAAAACAGTTAACTTATTTTTTAACAACAAAGGTAACCGTGCAGTTATTAAACACGGGGGCGTCTAAATTCACAGCACCATTCTCAATATCTCGTTCCCCACGACCACCACTTTCATTATTGACAACAGCTTTAACATCTATCTTACATGAACCACTTTCCTTAATTTCATCCGTAACTATACTGGACATGTACTTGCTACTGGACCTAAAACAGCGGAAGCACATGCCTCTTGCCGAACGCTGTTTTTCTCATATTGAAATAAAGCGTTTGATCTGTGACCAGTACGTTGCCTAATTACTTTCTCCTCTACCCCGCGCTGGAATAACGCAGTAGCACAAGTTACTCTAAGACTATGCGATGTTTTAACTTTCACACCAGCAGCTTTACACATATTTGGCAAGATCTGGGAAAGTGTATTTATCCTTACTGGAGTCTTCTGAAATCCTAATTCGGTGTTGCTAGGCCTGAAATAAAACGCACCGGCATTCTTATTTTTCACTTCTGCCAAGCTAATATATAACTTATAAATTCCAACTAAACAAGGCATGTGATGAGCGTCGCCTTCTTCGTGACAAATATGGCGAACAACTCGTGGTACATATTTTAAATCCTTCAAACCCCCGTGAAAGGTCTTACATACATTCTCTTCAAACTTGATGTAATTATCACCGATTTCAAAATTATTTAACGATATCTGTCTATGTTCTGCACTTCTTAAACCAAAGAGTTTGCCATTGTAATAATACACAGTGTTGAGTAAAACTTTTGAGGAAGAAGACCCAAGCAGATTCTTCTCCCAAAACATTCTTTCTTCTTCTTCCGTTATAGCTTCTTTCTCGGGTTTCTTCGTCGCGAGAGAAACACCTTCTCGTGTGGACATTTTCATCTCAGAATCCAGTAATCTTCTAAACCTATGAAACCTATATTATTCAACAAAATATAAAATCAGTCTTGGTCACATAAACTGATAGAACACCATAAATTAAGTCAAACTCAAAATGCGATGTTAATAGCTCACCGGCTATCCCCCGCATCAAGAGGATTAAACAGAATATTTCTCTCAGAAAGGAATCGTTTAATGCCAGTTACCAAACCATATAACGTGCGAGCTGGATATTTCTTGCCCTCCTTATTGACTACTTCTTGAACGAATTTCCCCAACCAATATCCCAAACTTTCAGCTTGAAAACACTCCAATGCAGTACTCACGGGTTGTAAGCCCACTTCCTCATCACTTCTCTCTCCTCTCGAACTTTGCCACTCTTTGAACACTCCAACAGCCCACTTTGTCTGGTAGCGGGTCGAAGCAGGAATTCCATTATTGATTCCTTCGTCTTCCTCAACGACACTCTTTGCCGATCGAAATTGCCTTCCTTTTCCTTCGCTCATCCTCGCCAACAGACAGCATGCACCGTTCCTGAATAAATTTGTCCCACCCCCAGAGCAACAATTGTAAACTGCAATTTAAATTATAACTAATTACTATTGTGTTCAATTGAGATGCTATATGAACAACTCGAGCTCGTGTCCCACCGGGATATCCAAACACTCGAAAACAATTAACAAAAACACTCGCGCTTCGCGCTCGTGTTTTCATACATTGTTTTCTCGTGTTTGGATATCCCGGTGAAACACTCGCTCTCGTTGTTCATATATAACATCTATATCAGCAATATCGTATTTGGGGGTACTTTAAGGCAGATGTTTCTCAGTACAGATAAATCTCAAAAATATGTACATCATCACAGTGACATCTACACAAAAGGAGATTAGAAAATTCGATAAACGAAATTATGAAGATGAAGGTAAATATTTTCGAAGTTTGCTGTTAAAAGACATCATAGAAATATTACAAACATTAAAAGGTTTGTTCTGGGAAATTGAAGTAAAGTTGTCAAACAGAACATTAAAAGAACCAACCAAACAAACGAGCTTATTAAATTGTAACCCAGGATTAGTACTAATCGCCCCTTCAGTAACTGGGCCCCAATGTTTTGAAAATTCTGGTAAAACTACAGTTTTGGATTTGTTTTTAAACCGCTTCTACATTGTTGTAGTTGTGCTACACTGAGCAATTTGTTGATTAGTTTTTCTAACCAGTGTATAGTCATAAGATGTAGTTGTTTTGTTTTGTTCACCCCAAGACGTACTTGTGTATCAGCGATCACGTACATAATTAATAACTAGAAATACGAATCCGGAATAATCCCCTCGCTCGCCTTTTCTACCTCCCCCCCAAGAGTTTCATCCTAACCCCAGACCTCGCACGCCGTGTATTAATTTGTTGATATTTATTTTTTAAGTTTTTAGTTATCTCGGCCAATATTTACTCGATTTCAATTCTGAAAACAGATTTTGAATTACCGAGTCTAAATACATAACATACGTGTATATTATATTATGAGAACATGCATATCCTTCGTAAAAATCTGTTATGTACTTATAAATTAATCGTTAATGAGGAGGCCGCTTTGTCGTGTATTATTTTGAACGTTATCTCGGTCAATATTTAACCGTTTTCAATTCTGAAAACAGATTTGGAATTACCTAGTCAAAGTACATAACATACGTGCCTATTATGTTACGCAAACGTGTATACCCTTCGTAAAAACCTGCTTATGTACTTAAAAATTAATCGGCCACGTTTGTGCCGTTTTTCTCCCCAACGAATATTGGCCTGTTAAAACGGATCACGCAAAAGGCGTACTCGGAACTATGACCTACCATGTACGGCTTATATATATAAATATATATACAAACTATTCGTGAGAAATGGATCCCTGCCGCGGCGAGATTATCACCCTCGCTTCGGTCGGTCGCTTGACATATTCAATTGACATAGGTTTACACTAGTACGGTACGGTAAGTGATCCGTTAAAAAATCAATACGTTTCTTTGTTGTGTTTACACTGTACCTGCCTAATCCGGAGTGGTTTGCCGTAGCGTAGTCACGCTACGGCAAATTTAACGTAGCGTAGTAGTGTAAACATATGCATACGCGTAGGTTATTTTGGTTGTTTATCGGCAGCAATTGTAATAATTTTAGCTGGTTTATATGGTTATATGGAAGCATTAAACCTCTCTGCAATCGCGAGTGCGGAGAGCTTCCGGCGAAAAAACAAACGGCTTGTAAACATGCTGTTTTTAAACGTTTCCGGCGGCCGAAAAAATCGCCATTTTTGTAAAATATGTCGGGCAATACGCATGTGCGTAGTAAAAAATTGCTGATGTCAACGAAAAACCTCGCTTTGTCCTTTGTAGTGTAAACAGACGTAAATTTCACAACGGTACGCCAACCTAATCCGGATCACTTACCGTACCGTACTAGTGTAAACCTGGCCATAATTAAATGTATTTACCGGCCGCGAGACCGATGTAGATCGGTAAATAACATGTATTTATTTTTCCTGTCCTAAAATATCGCTATGTTTTGGTTGCATGGTTTGTTTTGTGTTGTCATTTTCTTTTTCATACTCTTCTGGATAATAAAATTCACTTTTGCTGTGATAGCTCTCATTATCATGTTTTCAAATACTGACAGCATGACTTCGCTAAAAAATAGTAAAAATTGCGAAAACGTTTTTTTGTTTTGAGCGTATCTTTGCAACCCGCGAGCGGTTCTGTTGCGGAGTTCTGAGCGGTTCTGGAGCGCACGATTCAGATGGATACCGGACCTGGGAAAAATAATAGTTTTTATTTTCATCTTTAAAAATATAGTTGCACTGTCCAAGGATGTACTTGTAGTTTCCAATTTCCAAACAAGTTGCAAAAACATCTGAAAGTTCACCAAAAAGGTTTGTACAGTATCTCAGTAAAGAAAATGTTAACTACGCTATAGAAGAATATTGAAAGGTTGGTATACTGAATAGGAGGTCTAACGTTTCGAGTGAAGGCCTTTCGTGATTCTTATGTAAAAATAAGTATTGAGATGTAAAAATAAGTATTGAGATGTAAAAATAAGTATTGAGATGTAAAAATAAGTATTGAGATGTAAAAATAAGTATTGAGATGTAAAAGTACGAAAGTCATTTGCTATACAGTAAACACCCGCGTGTAAGAACCTAGGATTTTTAAAGTTTGGGAAACTAGGTTCTTATATTTTGGGGTAATTACTGACAATTTAGGCAAAATAGGTTCTTATAGGTTCTTACAATTTCTTTAAGGGAGATGCTATTGTTATACTGTATGGCCAGAACATTAAGCAAGTATGGGTGTGGTACGCCCATAATTTGTATAACAAAAATGATCTTAGATCTATTTGGATGTATTATAACACAACATAACAATTTAAGCATCAAACATTTGCAATTACTGTTAAGGTGTAACTGCTGGCTACATAAAAATGTATTATATGATGTACGGTAGTATATTTGTAGAAAATTGTAGTCCCACATTTTGGCTACAGCATTGTTTCATTATTCAGATTGACTCTTCATATAAGAACTTTGTGGCTTTGGTTGGCTAAACAGGTTCTTATATTTTGAGGTACTAAACTCCAAAGTTTCTGCCTACAGGTTCTTAAATCCTAGGTTCTTACACGCGGGTGTTTACTGTATTTAATGTAGGGGAAATAATTAAAAAATCGTGGGAAATAAAGTGAGAAGAGCGATTAAATAAAAGAAAAACGTTCGTTGAGCTCATGGGATGAATGGTTCCAAGTTTGCAAATGAGACTCCTTTCTTTTTTGAGTTTATCATTGTCACCGGAAATGACACAAACGTTCTTATCCGAGATCGAATAGTTATTAAAATGTCGGGAAACTTCTTACGGAGCGAAGATCAGAAGATGTTCAACAATCCGTCTGGGGAGAGACGCCGGTCAGTTTCACAGATGTAGATTACAGGAGATGCATGTGAGACTATGGCGAATAATGAAATGAGATTAAATTGGAATTAGCGGAGTTAAGGAAAGAACAATGTAACAACGAGTACGAGAGAAAGAAAGGTTCCAACGGTTGTCAGCGGTAGCACTGTGTACTAAATTATCCTTGAAGGGGTACTCCAGTCAAAATATCTTACTGACTTTAGTTATTTCCAAAATTTTGGCTTTCCAATTAATTATAGAAGATATCACATGTTGAAGTTGGAGAGTTTGTCCAATTTCGACGCCATATCTGTCCCTCAACGTCACTGAATGTTTCTAGTATGCCTAAGAAGCTCCTCTACTTTCCCGCATGAACTAATTAAGAAGTTTATTTTGTTGAATTAATTAATTAAGTAGTTTACTTTGACTAATTTTCATCCAAATTTTCATCTGTCACTATGTGATCGCCATCAAAACAACTCCACTGTCGATGAAGAAACACTCAATAACGTCATATTTTCAAAACAAATATGGCGTGAAAAACTTTAAATTTTATCGTGCGCGTAGTTGATTGATTTGTTTTTCTTGTTATACGACACCTGTCTCATGCGATATCGTAGAAACGAGTTGTCTGACCGCCGTCTTTCTTTGGCGCATAAAGTTATCAACAACAACATGTTGATCAAAGTCAATGACAAGAATTGGTCGCAAGACGAAAGGCCCGACGTAATTGAAAGGGACATTTATTTGTCCAAGAGGCGAGTGAAGCAGATTGATGAAGTAGTTGAACCTCCACATAAGGTCAGACCAAGACGCATGGAAGCGACGGTGCATGTTGTTGCAATTGATAGCAGCAGCGATGGCGAACTGGAGGACGACGAAGATGAACAATCCACGCCAAGTGTTTCATCAATTTAGTGGAGAAGAATATTGACTTTTGTTTTTGACCGTTTTTATTTTTAATAAAATATATTTCATTTTCATGCAATTTCAAACTAGTAGAAATGTTTCTTCAAGAGACACTTTTGACTATCATCATCATGGAAACAAGTTTATTTTCAAGTTAAGGTTTATTGTTCACTGTTTAGTTAACTGTCAAGAAAACGTTTTTACACTGGGAATATTAAATTACGTTAATACAAAATAAAAACAGCCATGTGTACTCTTGTTTTTATTATAGGTATGTGAAATCAAGTGTTTTGCGCGCTTTTTATAGAGCACGTGTGTTTTACTCCGGGCAAGGCCTGCATGTAGGAATGCTGAAACTTTGGGAATGAACTAATGTCAGTAAGATGTTTCATATGAACGTCATTTGTATTTTGGCTGGAGTGCCCCTTTAATATTTTTATTGCGTCGAGAGGAGATGCGCGGGTTATAGATAAAATAGGCTAATAGCTGACGTCTCTGGATCATTCTTAAACATATCAAAAATACGGCTAATGATATCCTTAACTTTAGTTGAAGGGGTGAAATGTTAAAACTGGTTTCAGAGTATCCGAACAGGAAACACCAAAGGTGATTTCAATTGCGGTGCAACAATAAATGGTGGAATAGCCGTGTTGAACAAAATAGGATCTCATTTCCGGCAAAGATTTAGTCTCAAAGTCTTTGTCATCACTGGAAAGGCAGCGAATAAGACGCAATAATTGAGTGTGTAGGGGATGGGCTGTTTAGTGTGGTTGGGGTGGGAGGAAGAAAACAGAAGGTAACTGTGTGAGTTTCTATGCTTATAAGAGGCAGAAAATCGATTGTCATGCAGGTTTTTAATATTTTCTTTTGGAAACAACTTATTTAACCAAGCAACTAAACTCTTTTATAAAAATATAAGTTAAACTCATTTGTGACACAGTATCTCTGAATTTTAGAGTACAAATGTTCTGTAAATGGCTGCAATACGATTTTTACGTCATGGTCACAATTACGCAAGCATGCTGTAACTCACAAGCCTCGTAAGTAATCCACTTTCTTTAATAATATCAAGAACCATGTACTGGTAGCTACACTGTATATAGGTACTAATTGTGTAAAGTAAAGTGATGTTTTATTTATACGTCTTCTGGACGATCCTTTTATTATTATTAAGGTTAGTAATAGGATTTTTACTTGCTTTCCTGTGTCGCAGGGGTTAGGGACCTAGGGTAGGATCTAAGTTGTTTTGGGGTTAGGATGCAGTTCTATGATGTATATTTATATATTATCGTAATATAGGGATCTCTCGCAGATACTAAAAAAGATCGTCCAGAAGACGATTGCTTGCCGCTGACCGGGATAAATGGCGTGCTCACCCTCCCTCTCCCGTGGTGTAACGTTTCCCATGTTCAATGACCCACGATTTGTTTCATTAAAACATTTCTTCTGGCTTTCCCCAGGAAAATCGTGATTTTTTACTTTTGAAAGAATTGGATCTACAGATTTTTCTAAATATGCCTATATATAACCCAAAGGCAAAGCTGATGAAAAGTTTTTATGGAGAAAAAAATTCTTTAAGAAAGGGTTATACAGTAATCCCTCGCATTTGCCACTATATAAGCGTAAACATTTATTAAGAATTTTGTTACGTTTTTGCAGAGCCAAAGTGTACAAAGTGTGAAATTAAATTCGACAATCAATCAGGGGTATTTTATATATTTTTAAATTCTGTCATAGACATAAATGCTTGTGATTTTACTTCCATACGTTGTTTTTCTACGTTTAATTTTGTTTACACTTTGTTTTATTTTACTTAATGATCAGCTTCGAAAACACAATGTCGTACATGCATCAACAAGAACTGTTTTTATTTGTCCCGAAGATGGATGCTCTAGATCATATACAAATGTAAGTTACCATCATTATTTTCGCACATTAATATGTAATTTATAAAATACGAGCGGCAGATCTGTAGGAGCATGAACCAATGAACGATGCGCTTAATTAGTATTCACCATATTATAACGTTGTTAAAGATCGTTCTAATAAGCATTCATAACTTTGTTAAAGATCGTCCTAATCATTATTCAATCTTTATTGAGCTTTACAAAGCTATACATGTGACCAAAATACCACGCTGTGATTCTGTTATAGATAAAATATGAGCGGCCGATCTTTATGGGCATTTACAATGGCGAGCCGAAGGCGAGCCAGTGTTAAATGCCCATAAAGATCGGACACGAATATTATATCTGACTTATAGAATTCCTGGACTAGAGTGATGAATACTTTGCTTGAAAGTCGTAGAAAGGTAAAAACAAGTAATTTTATCTCGAAATTTACCCAGGTTAAACCACTAGTATCTAATACTGTCTATTAACTTGGATAAAAATTGATATTTTATTAATGAATGTTTTATCCTGCGTTAAAGATGATTAAATACTAATTTCTTTTGAATTTTCTTCATGAATTATTAATGAATTCTATATTTTTCTTCATGAATTATTAATGAATTCTATAAATATATATATATATATATATATATATATATATATATATATATATATATATATATATATATTATATATATATATATATATATATATATATATATAAATTTAATTAATATTAGAGAGGATTTAATATAGTCAAATACATATATGGAAAAAGTGACTGCCCCAACCGGGAATCGAACCCTGGTCTCCGAATCAACGTTTCGGCGCTCTAACCTTTGAGCTAAGAGTGCTGTGTCCTGATAATTATCTAATACGTATTCTGTTATGTTCGTATCATAAGGATAACTTTCCCAGCAATTGGTCCTTGTGTTATTGGGCAGACGCGAAAATCCTTTTTATGCTCATCAGGTGAGCTGTGTTGTTGCTGCCAGGACCACGTTTTATTGATCCGATTTGGATAACTATTTTGCCATGAATTATTACGTGCCATGATAACTATTTTGCCATGGATAGTTATTTTGCCATGGGTAATTGTTTTGTTATTAATGTTCTTTTTCAATCGTGAAATTAGTAATTTTCTTTTGGGGCTTTGACTTTGTGTGTTGTTCGGTCGACTGTGTTCAAATAAACGTCTATGCTTTTCTGAATATTCTTGCAATTGAGTGTCGTGGGATTTATGCATGCTTATATTATACGTATATAGACGAACGTATATCGTATATTATTTATTTCCGGTCCGTTTACTACCAAATCCTGCTTTCCGATTGGCTAACGAGCGGTCCGTATGAGCTCAGACCGTTCGTACGGACAGCTCGACATAATTTCAGTTTTAAAAGCGTTTTATAAGCCATAAAATACTCTAAAAACATTTGAAAATGAATTTTTATCCGAAGAGAGACTTAACTCGCAATTTCCTTTGACGAAGAAAAAGCACAGACTTTTCTTTTTTGTCCACCGACTAGAAATGCTGATGTCGAGTGAGTCGTATTGAGAAATATTTCCCTTGGTCTCAAAAACGTCCTTCGGCCTACGGCCTCGGGCGGTTTTTGAGACCTCGGGGAATATGTCTCCATACGGACCGGTAAATAACATATGTTTATTATATGGCAAGCATTTGTTTTGGTGAATCGCGCAATTTGATTGGCTACTGACGTGGCAGGAGTTTCCCGTATTGCCCGTGGGCAATACGGAATTTTTATTGCCCTGCGAGGAAAACAATAGCAAAAACTTTAAAATTCAATAAATTGTATTTACAAGAAGTAGAAAATTATTAAAATGAGCGACGAGGTGCATTCTGAGAGCGAGTTTTATTATCCAGAAGTTGAAAATGAAGAATACGAAAGTAATTTTTATCAGTTTCACGAAGTACAGAGCGACGACGTCTACGAGCAGCGAAACAGCCAGGAAGAAATTGACAGTTTTATAAGAGAGCAGAAAAGCGTAAACACGGTGAAAAAAACAGCAAGCGACATGAATGCATTCAACCGGTACCTAGCTGAAATAAACAAACAATATCTAAACATTTTGCGCTTACCAGCACAGGAGCTTGACCACTTGTTGTCCAAATTGTTCAAAGATATCCGTAAAATAAATGGCGAAGAGTACGAACCGGACACGATTTCAAGTTTCCAAAGGAGTATTCAGCGGTTCCTTTCCGACAACAAATCCCAGTTTAACATCCTGATAGACAAAGAGTTTAAGATGTCCCGCGAAGTTCTTGCAGCGAAACGAAAAAGTTTGGTAAACAAAGCCGGCAAGGGCAACAAGCCAAATGCTACTCGCGTTCTCACGCAAGAAGAAGAGGACAAACTGTTTGAATGCGGACAGTTTGGTATGTCTGGACCAGAAGTCCTCCAGAGAACCATGTGGTGGTTTGTGGCACTCCACTTTGGCTTCAGGGCGAGAGACGAAAGCCGTAAGTTGCGTTGGGGCGATATTCAACTCCAAACCAATATTGATGGTCGCGAAATGCTCGTCTGGCTGTGTGAGCGTGGCACGAAAACACGTAGAGGTCAAGAAAACGGTCACCAAAGATCATTTCAACCGAAGATTTATGCCACCGGATCAGAAAGATGCCCTGTTGAATACTATAAAACCTTCAAGAGCCATCGTCCAGTCGAAATGAATACAGCAGACGCGCCGTTTTTCCTTGCTGTCAGACATGGGAACCGCCATCAAAACAACAACATTTGGTATATGAAATCTCCTCTGGGCAAGAATGAAATTGGCAAGTTCGTCAGCAAAGCAGCAGAAAATGCTGGTCTTCAGCGAGCCGGGGGGAAATTAAGTAACCATTCTGTTAGAAAAACCAGTATCTCGAGGCTGTTAGACGCCAACACTCCCGAAATCTTTGTGGCTCAGCTGAGTGGACACAAGAACCTGCAAAGTCTACAGTCGTATAAATCGGCAAGCGAACAACATCAGCTTCAGATGTCCAGTATACTCAGCGGAACTCAACCATCAGCACAAAACCAACCAAGAAGAGCACTTAATCCTCTTGAAAATTTACAACCAGCGATACGTGAGCCAGTTGATACGTCCCAGTCGGAAACCCAGCTCGGCCAGCTGCAGTCTTTCGAAGCAACACATTCATACCAGGAAGATTCAAACAGCCAAGCAGTTTTCGCTGGTGCAAGTATAAGCAGCATCTCAGGGTGTCAATTCCAGATCTTCAATGGTCCAGTGAAGATATTCCAAGAGAAAAAGCGACGAAGACTTGTGATTGAAAGCGATGAAGAAGGTTAAGTTTTGTTGACACTTTGATCTGTTGTTAGGTAATATATTTTTCAAGTAACTTTGAGTTTTATACGAATGTTTTAAGCCAGTTACGACAATAAGTTTTCTTGATTTGTTAATCTTTTCTTTCATCGTTATTTAAATTTAATCTTGCGATTATATTTCCGAGATAAAGATATTTAAAACAAACTTGACTTGTTTGCTTGTTTCCGTGTTCGCCACGCCGAGCACAAATATTCGCATATTCAGTCGCGTGACCATGGCGCGTGACCGGATGTAATGGATAAACTAATTATCCATCGATATTAATTTTTGCACTGATTTATGCCATATAATAAACAACTTACTAACCTCGTTTGTTCGGTCTGTACGGTAAAATATCAAACCTCGGTTTTGCTGTATTGACCTCGCTATCGCTCGGTCAATACAGAAAAACCTCGGTTTGATATTTTACCGTACAGACCTCACTCTCAGTTAGTAAGTAGTTAATATACGTCGTATATATAAAAGTTCGTATCTATATACATACCATAGTTGGACACTACAGACGTATAAGTACGTGGGGGGGGGGGGGGGGCAGGCTGACAAGACAGATACGTATATTATACGTATTAAATATCAAAAATCGCCGACACGTTATGGTAGTTAATTTACCGGAGAATACAACAGTATCAACTTCAAAACCACAAACTAAATTCCAAAGGACTTAAAACTCCGCAAGCCAACACAGTTATTTTTTTATTTTTGTAAATAAAACAGTTGGCTAAAATGTTTTTCGTGAAATTTCTTTAAATTGATATATGATACGTGGTGATCACATTAATAGGGGCGCAATGCGAGCTTTTTTACGAGGTGGTGCAGGATAATAATAATAATAATAATAATAATAGACGTATTAGGAGCATTATACAATAGTCTCAATGCTCTTACAACAATATATTCTTAAATATACTGATAAAACTTATTACAGTTTCATTATAAGATAAAGCCTACTATACATTTATTACCACTATAAACAAAAAAACCAAAAAACTATTAATTTTAAAAAAGAAAAGTCTTAACTAACCCTATTAGGATAACCCTATTGCTAGATTAAAAGCTATTTACTGGGAGATAATATTTATTATAAGATTTCGATTCCATTACTTCGTTATCGTATGGAAACATAAACACAAACGAGCAATGTATGACGGATTACACTCTTTAATTTATTTCGTAATATATAAATATAAATTAATATACATATTAAATTCGCCGCTTTCACTCGACACCAACAGGCAGACATCGCATCTGACCATAACGTGGAGCAAGGCCTCTCGAGCGCACTTCCCAAAGTAGCGCAGCGATACACAACTTAATATTAGAGAGGATTTAATATAGTCAAATAGTGACTGCCCCAACCGGGAATCGAACCCTGGTCTCCATACCGAACTACTAAAGAGTCTTCTAATATGAGAAACACAGTTAATCATGGCGTAATAAAGAGGGTTTCTTATCGCAAATCATAAGATATACCTACAGTCCTGTCAGCTAATGTTAGGACAATCGCAAGTAAATTCGACGAGATCCAACAAATTGCCTAATTGAATAATGTTTACCGAGGATATAACATCCATAATACTTTCTGTAATATATCACACGACATCTAACCGCGAACCAGAAAATGTCATTTTACGACAGCATATCCAACGCAACCTCGATAATCTATTAGCCAAACAACCAAATGCTCTTGTATTAATAACCGGTGACTTTAATCCTACATCAACTGGATTGAAATCAAAAGATCTATTCTTATTCAAGCAAATCATCTCAAACAACTTGTCACCTTTAAAACAAGGGAGTCTGGTATCCTGGATTAGTTTCTGACAAATAGGCCCAAGTTATTCGAACTGTCCCAGCTACCGAAAATTGCACTTCCGATCATTATACGATATTGGCGAAGCCACTTCTAGGACCTGAAAAGAAGCAAGTAACTAAGAAAATTATAACTCGTGATATGAGGGAAAGCGCCTGGCGAGCCTTTGGTCGTTGGATGACCCAGAAAGACTGGAACCCAGTTCTTAATACTTCCTCTTGTGAAGATAAATTCCAACTGTTCATTACAGATCTAAAGCAAGGCATTGATCGCGCTATTTACCACAAAGGACAGTAAAAGTCCACCAAACAGACCTCCCTTGGATGACAAAGAAACTTTATATATGGATCAGAAAACGCCAAACCGCATTCCTGAGACATGGTAAAAGTTCTTCCATGTATATAAACACTGGAGGAATAAGATCCAGCGTGAAATTAAATCAGCCAAGTCTTATTATTATACACATAAAGTTGCTGATTTACCAATTCCTTGGTGACAATAGAAATGCAAAAGTACTTGCAGACAAAATCAACGACTTTTTCCTAAGTATAACAGAATTTTCCATCGCTATCGCCTTCTAGTCCGATTCATCATGTGCCCCACGAGTTCCTTGTTTCTGAAGCAGAGGTTTATCGATCATTATCATCTATACAGGTGGCTAAAGCTGTTGGACTAGATGAAATTCCAAATAGACTGCTAAAGGAATTTGCTCCTGAGATTTCTTTGGTTATACAGGATATTTACAACCAATCCATGAGAGAAGGATATCCAGAATTACTCAAGTCCTCGATTGTACCGCCTATGCCGAAAGTGACGCCACCACAGTCAATTGAAAGTGACCTACGTACAATATCCCTTACCTGCACCTTGGCTAAAATTATGGAGGGATTCTTCTGTAAGAGGAAAAATTGACCCCGCCAGTTTGCGTGCAAGGGCCACTCCACAACAGATGCACTAATATATATATATATATGCTTCAACCCATTTATGAGGTCCTTGATAGTGGAAATGCTGGAGCCCGTATCTTTTTGGCAGATTTTACCAAAGGTTTTGACCTTATTAATCATAATATCCTCATGCAGGAACTGATAAAATTGAACATTCACCCTGCTTTACTCAATTAGATTACCGTTTTTCTCGCCAATAGAAAACAGGCTGTAAGAATAGGGGGAACTTTGTCAGACTGGAAATCTCCGAATGGTGGTATACCTCAAGGAACTAACCTTGGTGTTGTTCTTTTCTCGGTTATATGACAAAGCAGAGCTGGTGTTGAGCAAAAGAACATACTGAAAGTATATTTAACAACTATCAGACCTGTACTAGAATATGCTGTACCAATATGGCAAGCGATCCCTGACTATTTGGCGATATTATTGACGATATTATTGCTCAAGAGAAAATGGCGTGGTATTTGTGACACAGGTCGTTCTTATAAACCGTTTGGTTTACTTGGTCGTAATCAAATTTGAATTTACCAGTGTCATTTCTGCATTTCATATCAGAGTCTGGCTGTTGTAAAACGTTTTGGCCAAGTGGCAAGTATAACTTTGAGATTATCAACTTTCATTTGCCTACGCTCATTGAAGAAGTAAATCCCGTAGTTTGCATGACAAAAGAACATTGCACGCTCCTCCATGGATTATTTATTGATCAACAACTTTACCCGAATTATAATAATAATATAACTACAAATTTATATCATCGGATTATTAAGCGGTTTTATCTTCGTAAAATCAAACGATCTAGAGGGACATGTTCCTATTATCCGAACTGTTGTGCAACGCGCCAATTATTATGTGGGGGAGATGTTGAAACGAATCCGGGTCCGTGTACAGTTAAAACCAAATGTCAAACCTGCGAAAAACTATTAGAAAGAACCAAAACAAAATCAATTGTGAAATATGCTATGGACAGCATCATGTAAAATGCATAACTTTAATAACGAAGAAGTCTACTCATGTGATCAAAGATTGGACGTGTTTTGGTTGTATCCTCTCACAACTTCCATTTTATTCAGAGAGGTTTATAGATACACAATGATGACGGTTCTAACACTAGATATTTTAGCATTGATGATTGTCATCATCTCAAAGCGTTAAAGGCTAATCCTTTGCATTGATCATTGATGCATCTCAACACGCAATCCATGGCAACAACTTTTAATGAACTCTTGCTTTTATTGAATGATTATCCCTTTAATGTTATTACACTTTCTGAAACTTGGTTAGTGAAAGATAACCCTCTATCTAACGATCTATCGTAACCGATATCAGTTTAAAGGAGGCGGGATTGGCGCCTATATTCAGGATAACATAAAATTTAAAAGACGCACGGACATACAGTAGAACAATTACAACCAGATTTTGAACATATGTGGCTGGAATTCCCGGGAAAGAATAAAAACAGCAAATTATTGATAGGTACCATCGCTCTACTAGTATCTTACGCACACAAGACTGGTTGCCCCGATTTAATGATCTATCTATAAGACCTTCTGACGTTTTATTGCTCAATAATTCGATCAGTGTTGGATTATGATGACATATTGTGGCACGGAGGCCTAAAATCATCAGAAAGCCAAGACATTGAAAGAATTCAGAAACGAGCACTTAGGATTATAGCTCCAGATTTAAAATACGAAGAAGCTTTAGCAACATATAAATTGCTTTCTCTTAAGGTGGCTCCATACAGTTTCTTGGATAGTAGAAAACACATGTTTCAGACCAAAAATCTTGTATATTAATATTTTGTTAGATGAATGAAACTAAGTGTCGTGTATAGAACAACATTTTGAGAATCAGAAACTGTAACGAAAAAGTGCGTAACTATGGTTGCTATGGTAATAATGACGTTTCAAAATGGCCACTAATTCGCGTTTAAACTAGTTTAATTCAAAAATAACGTCGGTGACCCTCAACTTTTATTTTGTTAAAATTTTTCTTCTAGTATGAGTAATCAATAGGCCAATTAAAAAAAAATTCTGTAGATGCAAAATTTTTTTATCAAAAATAATCATATTTTTCGGATTTGATAAATTTTGGATCTACAGAATTTTTTTTTAATTGGCCTACTTATTACCCATACCAGAGGAAAACGTTTAACACAATAAAAAACGGGGGTCACCGACGTTGTTTTCAAATTAAACTAGTTTAAACGCGAATTAGCGGCCATTTTGAAACGTCATTGTTGCCATAGCAACCACAGTTACCCACTTTTTGTTACAGTTTCTGATTTTCAAAATGTTGTTGTATACAAGACAGTTATTTTTATTCTTCTAACAAAATATAAATGTACAAGATTTTGGGTCTGAAACATGTGTTTTCCACTTTTCAAGAAACTGTATGGAGCCACCTTAAAGAAAGACGGGAGAAGCACTGCGTAGAATTAATTAAGCGAATGCTATCTCCGTCGCATAAGTTACATCATCTCCTTCCAGAAAAAGTGCAAAACGTTCGGGAAAGAAATACAAGATATAATGGTAATAAAATTTATAATTTTAAATGTAAAACTGAACGTTTTAAAAATAGCCCATTGGTGTATGCAATTGATAAATATAATAGTAGTTTTTAATGTTTTTGGTCGTTATGACTTATATATAGATATTTAGATATATATAATATAGCTTATTAACTTTATTAGAGTAGTTATTTTACTCATGTTTAAATTTTATACTTATGTAAATACATGATAATTAAGTTTATCTTCTTCATGTATATTCTTATTGAATAAAAAACCCAGTATTAAATGTATTGTCCAACGTGGTGTCAACCTGGGATGGTCTTTTAGTTAATTAGTTGTTACATTGAACATGAACATTAATCTGTTTGATCGATCCAACAATGTTACAAACCAATATCTGGAGATACTTAGATCTATGAACCTGACACAACATATTTCTAAACCTATACCAGAATTACCCCTACAACAAGAACATTAATAGATCATCATATTTCAAATTATCCATCAAAAATTATACACTCAGATGTTCTTCCTTGTTCCTCAATAAGTGACCACGACGCAGTTTATGCTACAATCAACACACGTGTCATTAGATACGTTCCACGCTGCAAATATATTCGTAATGAAAATAATTTCAATTATGATTCTTTCAAACTCGTTTTTTCTAGTCTGCCACTTCAAACTATCTATGGAGTGGAATCGCCTGATGACATGGTCAACATCCTTAATTATCTTATTTCGGAATGTATTGATCGACACGCGCCACTTAAGAGAGTAAAAGTAACACGTCCTCGGGCGCCATCCATGGATGGCTGACCCTGAAATACAAGAACTAAAAATCGAAAGAAATTGTCGTAGGGTGGCGGCACATCAAAAGAACACAATTGACTCATGGTCTGCTTTTAGATTAATACGCAATAAACATAAAACAATGATACACAAGGCAAAAAGATATTTTTTAACTATTGCCTTGTCATCAAAACGACCAAACGAAGTTTGGAGAGTTATTCACCGTGTACTCTATCCCAGTCCACAGCCTATAAGAGAAAACCCAGATACTCTCAATGATTACTTCATTACTATTGCAGAAACAACATTGAATATAGTAACCGATGATACTGAGGACCTTAACGAACTAATTCAAAATTTGCCACACCATAACGAAGGCTGTTCTTTCACACTATACGCCAGGTATCACCAAATGAGGTCATTCGAGAAATAAAGCGACTACGAATGGACTGTTCCACTGGTGTTGATCAAATCCCTGTAAAGTTTATAAAATCTGTGGCTGAGGATTTAGCTGGGCCTCTTTCTTTGTTATTAACACCTGTATTGACTCTTCATCTTTTCCTCAAGTTTGGAAAACGGCACGTATCTCACCTATTCCTAAAATCGCTCCGAAAAATGAGAAGGATTATCGTCCAATATCAATCTTACCTGCGTTATCCAAGGTCTTTGAGAGACTCGTACTTCAACAACTCCTATCATTTATTGATGATCTTTCATTATTAACACCACGCATATCTGGTTTCCGTAAGGGGCATTCCACAACTACAGTATTGCTGTGAATTCGTGATGACCTCATACGTGCAATGAAAAGAGGAGAAGTAACTATGATGGTATGTGCAGATTTCTCCAAAGCCTTTGATACGGTACGATTTAAATATATTTAAATAACAAATTTTTACTATGGATGACCAATTATCTTACCGAACGTCAACAATTTGTCCAAATTGACGATAGGAAATCAAAACTAGCTACATTGCAATTCGGGGTACCACAGGGGTCAATTCTTGGTCCAGTTATATTTAACCTTTATGTATCTAATTTGGAAGAATACCTACAGTGTTCCTGTTTTCAATATGAATATGCCGACGACACTACATTTTGAACTTGATGACTGCCTAACGAAGATAAATAACACGATATCGAGACTAGAAAATTATTCATCTAATTCCAACTTAGCATTGAATAAATCCAAAACAAAATGGATGATGATTTCAACTATACAAATGTCTCGTGTAGACAACTTAGATAACTTGCTGAGATAACTTGTAGTGGGAAAGCTATTGGGAATTACTTTCGATGAACATCTTAATTGCGGTGAACACGTGACCACATTGCTCTCCTCATGCTACGGTGTTTTATCAGTTTTCGGAAATTGAAAAATTTAGCCACGTATTTTGTACGTAAACAATTAGTTGAATCTTTGGTCCTATCACAATTGAACTACCGCAGCATCGTATTTCATCCGCGCTGCCTATTTACCAACTCAAACGACTCTAAAGAGCTCAAAACGCATGTGAAGAGTTTGTCCTGAAAAGATATGCATTACGATCTACGTACTTTAAACTGGTTGCCAGTTGAAAGAATGAGGGTACTAACTCTTCTGAAAATGACACACAAATCACTCTATAACCAAGCATTCCCTGAATACTTGAAACTAGGACTACACGTAGTAAACTCTTATAATTTACGATCTCTGACAGCACCAAAATTAGAGATTCCAAAAGAAACAGGCACATTTCAAGATAGCGCAGCTAAAATGTTTTAATGTCTTACCGGATAATATTAGATTAGAAACCGATTATAATAAATTCGGCAGGATGGTCAAGAACTACATGAGTACGTATTATAATTCATTTAGCAATAGGTTTTTATATATTGACTTACCAACATCTTTTTAATTTCTTTTATTACAAATTTGTAGTTGATATTTAAATGTATAATGTGTAATGTAATATATTTGTAGTAATATTTTTAGATGTATTAGTTCCAAGGCTCCTTCTTCTCTAACGTCATCAAGTTCTCACTGTCGAAATTAAACGGCATATGGTCTAAATCCCAATCAAACCTCCCAAAGAACATTTATAACTTCACCATCCGTTACATCAATAATTCACTTCCCACCCGCAAAAACCTTACTAAATGGGGAATAATGTCGAACTCTGATTGCTCCTTCTGCTTAAACCCTGAAACCCTCCTACACGTAGTTGCGGGATGTCAATCGTACCTACCACGATTCACATGGAGACACGATTCGGTTCTGAACTTTATTGCACAAACCCGGCCTACAACCTGTCAACAACTCTAATCTCTTCGTTGATCTTCCTGGATATAAGAGCCCTTCAATCATAACTGGTGACACGTTCCGCCCAGATCTGCTTCTATCCATTTCCACTAATTGTCTCTATATCGTTGAACTCTCTGTCGGATATGAATCTAATCTGCAAACAAATGTTGATCGCAAAAGAGCAAGATACAAAGATCTCATTACACAGCAAAAGGAACATTTTAAATCCGTCAAATTTGTCAATAAGCAACTTAGGTGTTTTCTCAAAAGAATGTCATACTTTTTTAGATATGTTGAGCGATCTAGGTCTTGATAACAAACAGCAAAATTATTGTATAAGGAGAATTATGTCTATCGCCATTAGAACAACATATTATATATTTTGTTGTAGAAATAAGGACTGGACAAATCCGGAATTACTGAGCATTTAAAGATACATTTTAAATTAACTTTTTTTCTTTTTCTATATAGTTTGTAAACAATAAATAGGTTCAAGTAGTCAATTATAAATTACCTAAATTAGTGAGATTTATAATTGTATATATATAAAGAATTTCAATAAAGTTTCCATTATTATTATTATTATTATTATTTGTCTAAAAAGATAGAATCAATTCAGAGAAGGGCATTTCGCATCATTTTCCCATTAACAGAAAGTTATGATATCATGGCACTCATGCTGCATGCACAGATACCAACATTAGAGAGCAGGCAAAGAATATATGTCAAAAATGAAGAAGAAGGATCACCCTCTACATTTTATGCTCCCAAAACCTAAGATAAACGAACGCAGGTATAGCCTACAGTATACGAAGTGGATATAACGATACTGTCCTTTTCGGAAATACAACTAAGTATAGAACGATAAGATCAGAACAATTTTTTACTTTTAAATATTTTTAATGTTTTTAATATATACATGTATTTAGCAGTTGTATTAATTTATAAATTGATGTGAAGATAGTTTTAGATTTTTTAGTATGATAATCTAGGTAGTTGTCTACCTATAATTCTAGACTCGTTAATTCAGTGTATATACTGCAAGAGAGTTTCAATAAACATTATTATTATAATACGATACACCTATAATATTATGTCTTAAACGAACTATGATGCCACTACATCATATACGTGCACAGACAAGACATCACAAGGAGCAGTTACATGTGTTTTGATGTACGCGTTCTCTTTGTTTATTTCAGAAATACAATGTGAAAGTGCATATCCGGTCATTCCATCGCGGTCAGAGGCCTCATGCCTGCCAACATGATGGTTGTGACAAGCGTTTTTCTCACAAGGTATTTCTATTATGATGAATAATAAAGACTTATTAACCGAGAGAGAGAGAGAGGGGTATATATGTATATGGGAAAGTATTTGCCTTTGTCACTGACGTATTCGAGAAACGTGGGGGTGTCCGAGGCTTAATATTGAAAGGGCTTAGCTCAAATAATACCTATACCTCAATTTTATTGTCCATTCATAATAAATAGATTGAACATTACACTGACACTCGAGACAAGAACATAAAATTAATATCTTCTCACCCATGTTAGGCTCGGTATACAAAAGGGGAATCTACAAACTACATTATATATTACTCCGAAAAATGTCCGAGTTGAAGACTGGAATCGCACCCTAACGCATATTATAAAACTCCGTAACGAGTCGCCTTCGCTCACCATTTCAGCAGTATACCATACCATTAGAGTTTTTTTATGTCTGCACATAGATGTTCAAATGTCAAATCACTTTTCCAAATAAAACGTTCACTCCGACATCTAAGAAGTTCAATGATTAGAGCGACTCAAGATTATTGGTTCAATGGCCACATTTTCCTACGTGATATATACGCTGCGAAAGTAAGTCACCAGTTACCAGCACGTAACTATGCTGGAGCCGCAATAACCATTCAGACACATTCTACTTTACGAGGTAGTTCGAAGATTTTCCTTGAGACCCACAGGGTTATCAGTGCTTTGCACTATTTAGTCTTATCCTCATTAAATAAAGTTTTTTATCAAGTATTTGATCAAGTATTTCTGCTTATATGAGCAAGTCTCTCATTGTTTGCCCTGATTATACTCTTTCTTATATTTATTCAAATTTATTTTAAAGAAATCTTTAAAGAATCACATGGCAACCCATGATCCTTCGCATGTCGTGAAAAAGGTAGGGAAAATAGAAGCAGCCTGTATAACTGCGATTGCATTGGTTTTAGTAAACATTTTACTCATTCTATGGCAAAACCACGGTTTCGTGCAATATGACATAATTATGAAGACAACCCATAGTTCCCTGAGTATTTGTTTAACGAGCTCATAATGACAGCTTAATTACACATTTAGTGTAAAAATGTCTGAGTAAAAATGTCTGGATAACAAAGATATTACATCTTCTATATGTGTAACTTATCGCGAATATTGAGAGACGAGTCAACACAGAGTGAACAATCAGACAATTAATAAGGCCAGCGAGATATGCAAATACAATGAGCCTAGGGAAACCTATGACCCAAGTCCTTACACGAAGTACGAACACAAATCTATGATGTATAGTAAACTATCTGACGGGCCTATCTACATGTTAGTGCCCATAACCTCAAAATATTTTATTGTCTTGTATTTCCATACAAGACAATAAAATATTTTGAGGTTATGGGCACTAACATGTAGATAGGCCCGTCAGATAGTCTTCTTTTGAAGATTTTCGTTTCTTTGCTTTCTTTTTTAGATATATCAGTTTGTTTGATATGCAAATGTCTGGAATTTCGTCACACATAATAATAATAATAATAAATAATAACTACTTACTAACTGAGAGTGAGGTCTGTACGGTAAAATATCAAACCGAGGTTTTTCTGTATTGACCGAGCGATAGCGAGGTCAATACAGCAAAACCGAGGTTTGATATTTTACCGTACAGACCGAACAAACGAGGTTAGTAAGTTGTTTATTATATGGCATAAATCAGTGCAAAAATTAATATCGATGGATAATTAGTTTATCCATTACATCCGGTCACGCGCCATGGTCACGCGACTGAATATGCGAATATTTGTGCTTGAGGCGGCGTGGCGAACACGGAAACAAGCAAACAAGTCAAGTTTGTTTTAAATATCTTTATCTGGGAAATATAATCGCAAGATTAAATTTAAATAACGATGAAAGAAAAGATTAACAAATCAAGAAAACTTATTGTCGTAACTGGCTTAAAACATTCGTATAAAACTCAAAGTTACTTGAAAAATATATTACCTAACGGCTGTTCGATCAAAGTGTCAACAAAACTTAACCTTCTTCATCGCTTTCAATCACAAGTCTTCGTCGCTTTTTCTCTTGGAATATCTTCACTGGACCATTGAAGATCTGGAATTGACACCCTGAGATGCTGCTTATACTTGCACCAGCGAAAACTGCTTGGCTGTTTGAATCTTCCTGGTATGAATGTGTTGCTTCGAAAGACTGCAGCTGGCCGAGCTGGGTTTCCGACTGGGACGTATCAACTGGCTCACGTATCGCTGGTTGTAAATTTTCAAGAGGATTAAGTGCTCTTCTTGGTTGGTTTTGTGCTGATGGTTGAGTTCCGCTGAGTATACTGGACATCTGAAGCTGATGTTGTTCGCTTGCCGATTTATACGACTGTAGACTTTGCAGGTTCTTGTGTCCACTCAGCTGAGCCACAAAGATTTCGGGAGTGTTGGCGTCTAACAGCCTCGAGATACTGGTTTTTCTAACAGAATGGTTACTTAATTTCCCCCCGGCTCGCTGAAGACCAGCATTTTCTGCTGCTTTGCTGACGAACTTGCCAATTTCATTCTTGCCCAGAGGAGATTTCATATACCAAATGTTGTTGTTTTGATGGCGGTTCCCATGTCTGACAGCAAGGAAAAACGGCGCGTCTGCTGTATTCATTTCGACTGGACGATGGCTCTTGAAGGTTTTATAGTATTCAACAGGGCATCTTTCTGATCCGGTGGCATAAATCTTCGGTTGAAATGATCTTTGGTGACCGTTTTCTTGACCTCTACGTGTTTTCGTGCCACGCTCACACAGCCAGACGAGCATTTCGCGACCATCAATATTGGTTTGGAGTTGAATATCGCCCCAACGCAACTTACGGCTTTCGTCTCTCGCCCTGAAGCCAAAGTGGAGTGCCACAAACCACCACATGGTTCTCTGGAGGACTTCTGGTCCAGACATACCAAACTGTCCGCATTCAAACAGTTTGTCCTCTTCTTCTTGCGTGAGAACGCGAGTAGCATTTGGCTTGTTGCCCTTGCCGGCTTTGTTTACCAAACTTTTTCGTTTCGCTGCAAGAACTTCGCGGGACATCTTAAACTCTTTGTCTATCAGGATGTTAAACTGGGATTTGTTGTCGGAAAGGAACCGCTGAATACTCCTTTGGAAACTTGAAATCGTGTCCGGTTCGTACTCTTCGCCATTTATTTTACGGATATCTTTGAACAATTTGGACAACAAGTGGTCAAGCTCCTGTGCTGGTAAGCGCAAAATGTTTAGATATTGTTTGTTTATTTCAGCTAGGTACCGGTTGAATGCATTCATGTCGCTTGCTGTTTTTTTCACCGTGTTTACGCTTTTCTGCTCTCTTATAAAACTGTCAATTTCTTCCTGGCTGTTTCGCTGCTCGTAGACGTCGTCGCTCTGTACTTCGTGAAACTGATAAAAATTACTTTCGTATTCTTCATTTTCAACTTCTGGATAATAAAACTCGCTCTCAGAATGCACCTCGTCGCTCATTTTAATAATTTTCTACTTCTTGTAAATACAATTTATTGAATTTTAAAGTTTTTGCTATTGTTTTCCTCGCAGGGCAATAAAAATTCCGTATTGCCCACGGGCAATACGGGAAACTCCTGCCACGTCAGTAGCCAATCAAATTGCGCGATTCACCAAAACAAATGCTTGCCATATAATAATAACTGCTTATTGACCGAGCGCGAGGTCTGTACAGTGAAATATCGGACCGATGTTTTTATAGTACGGACCGAGCGAGCGAAGCGAGCCGAGGTCCGTGCATAAAAACAGAGGTCCGATATTTCACTGTACAGACCGAACAAGCGAGGTCAATAAGCAGTTTATTATATGGCCTAGACAAGAATTTTTTCAAAGCCTTTGTATTTGTAGAACTATTTATCCGAGTTTCGCTTGCCTTCCGCTTACCGAGCATTTGGTTGGCTTCTCTATTTTCATTACATGGTTTTGCTTTACACACACAAAAATATAAAAATTTATTCTCTGGATTCCAGAGAGTATTTGGCTCGTATTCATCGCCGTCAAGTTTACGTGCATCTATAAAGAATTTGCACAGCAAGTGATTTAATTCTTCGGGAGCAAGACATTCAATCTTTACGTTTTCCTTGTTTATTTTTTCAAGATAACGATAAAAAGATTTCATGTCGCTAGCGGTTTTCTTTAGTGTGTTCGCACTCTGTTGTTCTTTAATAAAATTCTCGATTTCTTGCTGACTATTTGATTCATGTTGGATTTCGTTGTTGTTTTCCTCCATACTTTCAAGTTTGTCAACGGTTTGAATTTCTAGGGCATTACCACAGGTCATTACGGCTTTTTCCGGACCGCAAATTAACCAATCAGCGTGCGTCATTTTGCTCAGCCATATAATAATAGTTTTTATTACCCATCTTTAGTATAAAAATACAATGGATTTACATAATTAGAGTCTCATAAATAAATAGCTAGTACTTAGCTTACAATATAGAATATTATATAAAATATTAAAACAATTTTGTTCTCGTCTATTTAAAATTATGTTATAAAAATGGTAAGCATTAGCGAGAGTTTCTATATTTCAGAGAAATTGCTCTTGGAATGAAAGAAAGTTCATGTCTTTTGGTGCGCGAAAAGATAGGAGGCCGGCCACTATCAGTCCTTAGGTCGTATAAGTGTGTTCTTGGTAAAGGTAATAATTTATTGCATGGATGGCTTGTATCACTTTGGATTCGTTGGAGTTCACGGATAGTGAGATCGTCCCGTCTATGCTTTAGGCTTTGTAAGTGGTCACGGGGTAGACCTAGAATTCTCAGGCTCCTAGTTTGGATGTTTTCTACTTCATCTTCTAGGTATTGCGGGATTCCACTCCATATAGGTGCTGCGTACTCTAGCATAGGTCTAATTTTAGTTTGGTAGCACGTAATGCCGACATCTGTTGGTAAGTTTGCTCTGCGACATTCTCTCAAGCAGAAGAGTAGTTTGTTGGCTTTCTTGGTCATCTTTTCAATATGGCAATTCCATTTCAGATTCTTTTGGTGCCATATGCCCAACAATTTAAACGAACTCACTCTTTCTATTTCTTCATCGCCAATAAAAAGGGAAGGTGGTTCTGGGATTGAATTTCTGAAGCAGATCCACATGTCTTTTGTCTTTTTTGGGTTTAACATCATTTTGTTTCTAGCAGCCCAACTGTGCATTGCTTCGAGAACCTCTTGCATGTGGCTTGGTGATCCCATATGAACAACTTCATCCTGGGTGCAATCGTCCGCATACTTGCATGTATTGATTTGAAGATGGTTAGGGACCGAACTTTCGAGGTCATTTATGTGTACGTTGAATAGCGTGGGCGAGATAACGGAGCCTTGGGGGACGCCAGTAGGAGATGGCTTAACTGATGATAAAGTACCCCCCAGGTTTACCTGTTGGGTCCTGCCTTCCAAAAAGCTCCGCGTCCACATCCAAAAGCCTTTTGTCACATTTAGTTCAGCAAGCTTAGTTAAAAGGATCCCATGATCCACAAGATCAAAAGCCTTTCGAAAGTCGATAAACAATGCATGAATGCCATTCTTGCCATCACGCGAATTGTCTGTATTGTTGAACCAGTTCTGGGAGATAGTTGCCAGCGCAGACACCGTTGACCGTTTACTGGTGAAGGCATGTTGGTTGTTATCAATCTTTTCAAAAACAGAGCTGTTTAGGTTTAGCTGCAACTTTTCGAGAACTTTAGCTAATTGAGGAAGTACGGAAATCTGACGAAAGTCGTTTTCAACATCGTTAGGAGGATAGACCTTAGGTACTGGAGTAATCAATGCATGTTTGTATGGTGTTGGGTATTTGAATTGCGTAATACTGCTACATATAATATGGTGGACCACAGGTGCTAGTTCTTCGCAAAATCTCTTTAATAACCAGGCAGGGATCTTGTCGCACCCGGTAGCTTTCCTAGGATTTAGTTGTCTGAGAGAAGTCTTGACTTGACCGATTGTAGGTGTAAGGGGAGTTTCCTCCTTCAGAAGATGTGCTATCTCAGAGAGACTTGGAATTTCGGTTGGGGGGAGATTCTGCCATGGCCTGGTAAAGATTTCCTGTAGTAACTCCGCAGTGTTAGCTGCTGCATCTTGTGATGGGCTCGTAGTGTTACCGTCTTCTGCTCCGGTTAGTTGATATATCGCCTTGTACCATTTCGCTGGATTATGTTTACGGAAACCTTCAGCCTTCGATCGATAGTATTGGGCTTTCGCCTTATTTACTAGTACGGATACTTTATTACACAGGTGGTTATATTTTATTGAGTCTCCTTTAGTAAAAGCTCTCTGCCTGGATTTGATTTCTTGTTTAATGTGTAATGTCATCCATGGCTTGTCCGAGGCATGAACACGTATAGTACGTTCGGGAATTGTATCATCAAGCATACGTACTATGATTTCGGTAAACGCACTAACTTTGTCGTCAACATCGTGAGCATAGAAAACAGACATCCATGCCTCGAGGTTTAACTTTAGGCCGAGCGATATTAGATTACCAGGCTTCAACAGGCGTACTCTACGTGAAGATGGTTTAACTTTCTGTCTCACTTTAGGAAGTAGTAGTAAACACTGATGGTCAGATCTGTCAACAGGGGGTAGGTGCAGGACATCAGTGTACAACTCAGACATGTTCGTAAGTATTTGATCTAGGGTATTACTACCCCTCGTGGGCGCTCTCACGGATTTCTTTAGATTGAAACGCCTGCACAGCTGATTAAGGTTCATTTGGTTGAAATCTCCAGTGATTATTATACCAGCCGACGGATGATCATGCAGTATGGAGTCGAGTCCTCTAGTGATATATTCAGTCATTTCTCCTTCAGCTTCTACAGTCTGTCCTGGTGGATAATAGATGCCAACAACCGCAATCACACTAAATGGTCTAGGGGTCCTGGACGGTTTAAGTAGTAGCCATAATGCTTCTTTACCATCTTCTTCCAAATAGTTTAGACGGGTACTTGGTGTCTGAGTGCTGACATATGCCACAACCCCCCCTCCGAGTGTGGGTCGATCACGGCGATATAAGTTAAAGTTATTACCAAGCGATATAGCAGAATCTGGTATGTTCGTATTAAGCCAGGACTCTGTAATCATAATCAAGGTGGGTTTGTTTATGGTAACAATGCCATGTAGTTCAACCATCTTATTTATGATATGACAAATATTGGTAAGGAAGATTGATGGGAGGGGGCAAGAAATAGGCATATCGCAAGTTTTAATTGTTATGCAGTTGTTAGGATTGTGTTTTCTTGGCCGATTTTTAGGGATTCTTCGTGGGGAGGCAGGCCTCGGCGGAATTGATTGCGGTTCTATCGAGTCTTTTGCATAATGACTTATTGGAGAAATGTGTATATCTCTTTCATTCTCGAACGAAATCCTTTAAAATCAAGAAGTTTGGTGTCTCTCTCCTCCGCAGAGGCTTATTTTTATTAGAGGTATGGGCAAAATTTGGAAGCGCGCGGGGAGTGGATCGAGAAAAATCGGAGGCGCGCGGTGGACGACGGGAAGACGGGATTTGAGAAAAGGAGCCTCTGCCAGATAATGTGCGGTTCTCTGGTCAAATTCGCGGTTCTCTGGTCCTGGCACTTTCTCCTGAAATCGACGATAGTTTGAACGACGTACAATGTTCTTTGAACATATTTAAGTCTGGAAAATTGGTGTTTAATGTAATTAATGTCATTCTGTCCAGGTTGTCGTTTTAGTTAACATTAATAACAATTTTAAACCATCTTTTAGTTTGAAGTTTGTTTATACTTTAATATATATGCATAGTTGAGTGATTTACTGATTTGGCTTTTGAGGTTGAAGCTCCAATTGTTTTTTTATTTTTGCTGTACAAGCTGTCTTATAAAGTTGTTTATATATTAACCTGCAAACTACCGAATGCTAGTCAATGTGAACGTCTAGTCAAGAGCTCGCTGATTTCTGAATTTGAAAACTCATTGGAACGGCCATTATAAGTTGTTACCAGTGTGTTAATTGTCGTCGCACTTGTTATTATCTTGGATATTAATGTTTATCATTTTGGATATTAATTATTTGTTTATTATCTTGGATATTAATGTATCCCTCGAGTCTGACCCAGTCCATCACTGAATTTGGTCGCCATGTTGAATACGTTATCTGGCAGAGGCTTATTTCTTTCTCTCTTCCCGTCATTCCCTGCGCGCCTCCGATTTTCCTCCCTACGCCGCCTTACCTCGCCTTTTCTAATAAAATAAAATATATAACTAAGCCTCTGCGGAGGAGAGAGGTTTGGTGTTGTGGCAGAAACGCACACACGTGTTATTCACACTTTAGTGTTTTTATTTCATGAACGCAAAGATATATAACATTTTCTGATAACTTATTATGCATGTGTGACGAAATTCCAGATATTTGCATATCAAACAAACTGATATATCTCACAAAGAAAGCGAAGAAGTAAAAATCTTCAAAAGAAGTTACTTTATTATTTTAAAAGTTCTTCCAAATAAGACAATAAAACATTTTGAGGTTTGGGGCACTTTAATGAAATTTGTTTTTAAAATTTTTTAAAAAGATAAGAATAATTTAGTTTAATACACTGTCAATTTTAGGAAGCTCACCCACCCCAATAGAAACAAAAAAATCAGGCAAAACTCCATTGGAGGTGGGGGAAGCTCAACAGTGCAAAAAGATATATATATATATAGTGACTAATATAATCTAGTAATTACAAAATTATCAGTATTATTATTATACAGGTTTATGTTTTTAAATTCCTAATGAGTGTAATGTCATCTCAGGCATTTGGTTTTCCCTGTGATAAACCAGTTGAGGGTGAAAAAGTTGATAAAATATCTAGTATAACGTTCAAGTATACCATCAACGTTTTCATTTCGTTAAATTTCTCTAGCAGCAGAATATTTTATGGCAGCGAAATGTGACAAGTCTGACGTCAAACTCATTAACATTTCTGAACATTTTTATTATACATCAACAAAAAAACATAGAACAAAATTTTTTTGGCATTGTCCAAATTTGGAGCAGTCTTCCTCAATATTTAAAAAATATAAAATCGATTTAGTTTTTTATGAAGGAATATTTGAAGTTAATTACAGCAACTTATATAAAGTATCAAAGGAAAGATCAAATCAAAGAAATATTTCACTGTTCAACTATTTACCGTTATATTGGAGTTATCCCTTCGCAAGCGAGGGTGATAATCTCGCCTTATATGGGAGTTATCTCCTCGCAAGCGAGGGTGATAATCTCGCCGCGGCAGGAATCCATTTCTCACCGAAAGTTTCTATGTATATATGTAAAATGGTAGGTCATCTCCTTATAAGGAAGTAAAAGGTCGTCTTGGGTGATCCGTTTGAATCGGATAATATTTGGGCAAGACAACGCGAAATGACACGCTCTCATAATATAATAGGCACGTATGATCGCCGACTAATTTCTAAGTACATAAACCGTTTTTACGAAGGGTATGTACATTCTCGTAATATAATAGACACGTATGTTATGTATTTAGACTCGGTAATTGAAATCGAGTAAATATTGGCCGAGATAACGTTCAAGATCTACGACGACGAACCGGCCTTTCGGGATTTGTTATCGACAGATGCGGTCTGGGCACTTTGGGGACCATGGATGGGGAAAATAAACTCTAGGGGGGTGGGGGTAGTGGTAGAAAAGGCGAGCGAGGGGTTATTGCGGATTCGTATTTCTAGTGGGCACTTTGATAATTTTAGTGGAAATTTATGCCATATTGCGCACTTTCACAAAATGTTGAACTCTACAAAAACCGCATTAGTCTATACTTTAGTTCGACAATTAACTTCGACGTCTAAATCAAACTAATTTAAGGTACAACACTTTTCGTTGGTACATGTTAAGTTTCGTGTTTAAATCGGGCCTAATAGTTTTATATATAGTTTATTGTTATAATAAAGTAATATCATAAAATGAGAGACCTGACACTCCGCGGTTCATAAAGTATAGTCCAATCCATTGCTCAATCTTATCATAGTCAATCGAGATATGGTCTGGAAACTCGGCAAACTTCAAAGCGACTATAATGAGCTACGTTTTGATGTTGAACCGTACGTTACACCCCGTGCACATCCTTTGTTTTAGGTTTATTAATATTTAAACAACACGGTTGAGCGATTAAACCCAAACGATTCTATTGGATGATTGCTTCATTATACTAAAATACAATAGGTTCAGTGACCGTGCACACAATTGCATAAAGACGAACAAAAAGATAGAACAAAGACTTTAGCTGAGTTTCCAGACCATATATCTCGATTGACTATGATCTTATGTTTCTTGTTTAAATGAACGTCTGTATAGCCATACAAAGATTTCTGTATTATTCAATCAGTGTCAATATTTCGTTATTTGTACAAAGCACGAGACAGTATATCCAATTTGACCATATCTATTTATGAATAAACTAATCTGTTGATTAACTTGACCGAATTTTTTGTTATTACAATCTGAGAAGCAATTCGAATAGTTTAATTCCCATCAGTTTTTACAAATTTGCGTGTAACATGTAGCTGAGAGTACTGCGTATATTGTTTTCTTAGTTACTATCTTTCTTGTTTTAGGAAAAGAAGAAAAGAAAACACAAGTCCCTCGCAGCAAAACTTAGTGGATATATTGGCAAAGAAACAGCTGAAAACATGAAAAAAGTAACCACAATGTTATCTACTCCGGATTGCAAAGAAAAAAAAGACCTTTCAATACAGACTGCTTTTGCAAAAGAAACTCCATCGTCTGCTACGCTGATAGACAGCGAATCTAATGCATTACTGAACAAACCAACAGCTCTGTCGGAAAACCTCGCGGAGCCTAGTATAAATGATGGTGGTCAATTGAGTGTTAGGGAAAACTGCCGTAATGGCTTTGAGTTGGCTAACGGTTATTCGTCAAAAGAACGGACAACTCAACTAGTGGAATGCTCCGTTTCTTCGTAAAAACGGTTAAAACTACATTGATGTGTGCCTGTGTTTGTTGTGTTTATGCATGCATGTGATACCATGGAGAAAACTAGTGCTTGCGTTGTGAGATACATAAATTTATTGTTGCTATGCATATAACTACGAATTACGTTTAGTGCGTAGAGAAAACGTGATTGAGTCTGGGGTTTTTTCGCGATTTTTTGCTTTTCGTTCTTGAGTTGTGTTTATAGTCGTGCGATGTGGTGATATTTCGGCATGGTTCTAATTTTCTCCAACTTATTACAAGAAACATTTTGAAGAAAACCGTAATATAGTTACACAACACAAGATATAAATTGGTAATTGAATTATACATGAAAAGTTGTTGAAGAATCTGTGAGAGTAGATGTTACAAGTGCAGATTCTCATCCCCGATGTATTAGAGCTAGAGATCCCATAGAACTCGCAACGAAACGAAGACACAGGACTGCATCTATGAACCTAAGATCGGCCAGATGGAAATAAATTTACCTTCCTGTGTGTATTTAAAGCCAAACATTACAAACTGGCTTTTTCCCAGTCTAAATTTGACCAAACTTACCGGTTTAACCGTTTAACTATATATACTATCAGTATATGGCCTTAGTTCTGGCATACACATTTATGACTGCAGGACTAGCTTGCTACCGATTCATGACGGTGTGATATACTACCAGTCTCAAGTTGCAGATTATGGATCACGAAAGGCACAATTATTGGATGAGGCTGAGTTTGATATCGAGAATTATCGAGACCGAAGTCAATGTTATCTGCCGAAGCCGCAGGCTGAGGCGGATAACATTGACCTCGTTCAGAGCATCTTGTGTTCTGAAATTGAAGCCGGAAGTAGCCACTTGTCGGAAATTTAGAACATTTCACCCGCTCAGGATTTTTAGCTATGTCACTGGATACATCTTGTCTATTGACAAAACATGTAGATGAGATATAAGAGTGAATATTTTAATATGCTTCGAACATGCACGCCGGCTTTCAAATATCCATTTTTCGAATTCACGGAGGTTAATGTGTTTCAAACATGGCTTTGTTATATTTTCATGCTCTCTTTTTATTAACTATCGACTTGGATCTAGTTGATGGTACAGCAGTTGTTTTGGATGGTTTTAAACCACCTTTTCCTTGGCGTGGAACATTTTGTTTAGCGGATTTTGTACTACGGTTTGCTGCAACACGATTCTGAGATGCGATTTTAGCTGAAACGAAAAATATAAAATTAGGAAAATTATAAAGTCTTGCATCAAACTAGTGCCTATTTTACGTTTGGGGGTTTTACATATTCGTAATATTTTGGTCTTCCTGAGCAAAATCATAATATATCTTGTCAGCCGAAAACAGGGGCGCCGGAGCCACGGGGCCCCCGCTGCCCTTTACTTACGGGGGCACGCGGGGGCAGCCGTGTGCCCTTTGGTACATTACAATATCTTATACTTTGTTTTGAATTTATTTTATCACTCTATAAGTTAAGATTTATACTGCCAAAATTCGGAAAGCAAAAATATCTAAATTTAACATGTTAATTTCGCTGGTCGACGATTTACGAAGTTATAGGTTGTGTAATTTGGTTACACAGAAGCACGCAACTGACGCAAGCGTTTTCTATTTCTTAAATATTAAAATATATTATATTATTATGTTACATATATCCACTTAGCATTAATTATTAAATATTGTTATTGACAAACGTTTACTGTGCGTCCAGTAATAGATATTATATAAAAAAAGACAGATGGCTTCTACTACTACTTGTTTACCAAGTAAGGTGAAAGTGCCCTTTTTCGA
Organism: Chrysogorgia sp. JL179-B06; assembly: GCA_035772405.1. Taxonomy (NCBI): domain Eukaryota; kingdom Metazoa; phylum Cnidaria; class Anthozoa; order Scleralcyonacea; family Chrysogorgiidae; genus Chrysogorgia; species Chrysogorgia sp. JL179-B06. The sequence goes on along the minus strand of JAYKKM010000054.1, from coordinate 326,147 downwards.
GATTCTGTGGCCGAAAATTTTATCTTCATGGATTTTTTGCTGTGAAAGTTATCGGATGTGATGTCACAAGAGGCATTTTTGTGGTACGTTACGAGATTGGTAACAAAAGAATGGAAAATTGGAGCAGATTGGTTTGGAGCAGTGAACTGGTTTGGAGTGCCTCTTGTGACATCACATCCGGTAACTTTGACAGCGATGACTCCATGAAGATGAAATTTTTGGCTGACAATGTATATCGTGATTTTACTCAGGAAGACCCAAATATTACGGGTATGTAAAATCCCCAAACGTGAGATAGGCACTTTAAATTATATTCATTTTGATTAAAATCGCTTTTGACTGTTTCGGTTTTGAATGAATCCAGCGCTCCAAATAATTTTCCCAAAGTTCCCGATCATGGTGATCGCCAGTCATGATTTTCCGCCGGTCAAATGAAAATCTGGCCGATCGGGAACACTAGGACTGTCACTACTTAAAATTGTGGTCACAATCTATTTTCACACTCTTTTGATTCTAGATGTGATGACTGAGATAATTTTCTTTCGTCTTGAAATGCCTTTTGATTTCTCTAAAAGATAATACATTATACAGTGCAAAAACACTGCTGAAAATCTCACGCTCGTTCAAACTATAAGCCGTTACGACGATGAATCAGAAATCGCTTCGCATAAATTGTGATATGAATCGTAAAACAATAATCAAAGGGGTGCAAACCATCGTTTAATGATGGTGTAATTGCAATGTACTTTCAATTGGTCTGTACGTGTGTGGGATCGGGATTCTTGCATTCGCAACAAAACGTCCGCATTAAGCTAAAATTAAACAACGATATTAATAACAAGTTCTTCAAAAATTCCAACATGTTTATTTGTCTTTTAACTGTACGCGTATGCATCTTTATGAATGGTCCAATATATTTCTTGCCGATCAAGATGATCGCCAACCTAGCCTGCGTATTTCGCCAACCCTGCTTTTCCGCAGAACATGCATAAACAATTTCTTTCCGATCGGTGATCGGCGCTTATTTCGATCCCTGGAATCGAATCTCCGTTACACCTCCAAACATGCACGTATTCCAACTCTCTCTTTCTCGATCTCTTTCCTTCAGCCTCGGGCGTAACCTCGCTTACCGTTTGTTTTATAAACCACACCACAATGACTAGTCCACAAAACCTGAGCAATTGACTATTCAGGGCGCAATTCTAAAATCCTAAGGGCAGTGTTGTTGTGTGGCTATCGATATAACGAAGTTTCCACTCAGGAAAATCTTCCGCAGGACCGGAACGGAGAGGAAATTTCCTTTGTGTTAAAGTCGTTAGTTCCAACCGAGAGCCCACAAGACAAAGAAAACTTCCCTGTCCGGTCCTGAAGAGTGGAGACTAGCCTTAACTCCTACATAAGCGCGTCCACTAGCTAGCCTTCGCATACGTTCTTTGACATCTTTGTGTCGCTCGTACCTCTCCGAGCGACACAAAGAACGTCTGCGAAGGAGGCTACGTCCCTATACATACAGGCATTGATCACGAACTATATAACGGACTTACCCATGAAATCTGGATTACTTTCTTCCAATCCATTCAACAATGCCGTGTAAGTCTTGAATATCTGGCCGCTAGGTACATCCACTTGTTCTTTCAGAAATAAGAATCAAATATATTATTTCATTCATTATGAAATAATTGCTGTTATACTTAATTGTAAGATTCTGATGAGGTCAAAACTTCTTCATCACGGAAATTGAGAGCAATAAATTTAATCTTTAGGGTCGTCATACAGTGTGTATCAAAAAAACCGCTACCCTTAGAAAATGAATTAGCATTCTTAAAGAGCACCTGGGAAATTAAGATGGTCCAAGCGCTGCGTTAATCAAGAGAGAAAGCAGTTTTCAATACGAATGCAATCCAAGTTCTTTTTTACGCATTCGTTGCTCAGAGGTGTCTAAGCCTTCAAACTATTACAATGGGTTCTTTGAAAAAAATGCCAATTCACAGTTGCTTCCGGTAGCGGGTTTTTTTATACACACTGTATATATGCACAACAGTGTATCCTTAATTTACATATCACGGCTATTCCTTAATTCTAATAATCCCACAATGGCCACAAGCATTACGTCCTGCGTTAACGTACAAGTGTACTGAAATTGTACCCTTACAATCACCCTTAACTCAAAGGGAGAATGTGTTGATATGGAGGCGAGCCAACCCCTTTGCCGAGATTCCGCCTCAGTCAAATGGTTCGTGAAATTTGTTTTCGTTTATATGAGAGAAGCCGGCCAGCCCTGAATACACGAGATCTCGCTATTGACTACTAGAGATCTCGCCTAGAACTAAGGAGGGCTAGAAATTTTCCATGTAAACGCACTCGAGAGATGCAAAAAATTAATGTACGCATCCGCAAAACATTCTGATTTATCATAGAAAATGCCATGTCGAAATGCGACGTCAGGACTAAAGATAGCCGTAGGTTTTTTAGGGTTGGGGTGCGTTGGGGTTTGGGGTCGAGCAAGCGGGCTGGACCCCAACGCTGTGACCACTGATCGGTATATAGAGATCACCTCCATTATTTTTCTTGTCACGAAAATAGGACAAAAGTATTGTTTGTTTGACAAAAAAATATGACATCCGAGCAAATACACAGAATTATAAAAAAGGAAATCCAATCAACTTCAGATTGGAATTGGAATTCATATTATATCTTGTTGTGCGGTAGAAATAATCTATTCAAGATTTCAAATTGACCAGTCGTACACACTTTTTACTTTAGCGGCTATTCAAATTTCGTAATAAAGTTAGACAAAACGATTAACCCCCTAAACAGGGTTTATTTTAAGGAATTTTATCACTGCACAAAAATGCATAAAATCTAACTTTTAGTAAAAACTCGAGGATTTAACCAACCAAATAGAAACATTTCTGCGCACTATACTATTCTCCTGGGTCTGTATGGAGCATCATGTCTTCGGCCTGAGAGATCACTTTTGAGCAAGATCTAAAGGTCTTAAATCACGTGTTTTAATAATATATCAAATCATGTGTAGATTATTTTCCTTTAGATCACTAGCCGTGCGGTGCACCATTGACGGTTGACCCTCCGCAGCCACAGCAACATGGGTTGCAAGCATGCCGAAATGTAAGCCACTTTTCGCCATAAATCGTATCACTTGCAAGAACTATCTAAACTGTGAAAGAAGCTGAATTGGTCTATATACACAGGACTATTTAATACGCCAAAAGGAAATTTTGATTACGTTGATCTACAGTATATCACCTATTCACCTGGTATAAAATTGCACTTTGACAGGTACGCTGCACAAATTAATCTTGTCAGCACTGCACAAATTGGTTATCTGCACGCGCACCGCCCGTTAAAATAATAACGTTATAGGTGCTTTGTAATTAAGACTTACTTCTGACATTTACCAAAATATAGGAACATCGAAATTCCAGGTATTCGTTGGCAAATTGTTCTGATGGCCTTTCATTTAAGTTTTTGACAACTCCACTCTCTTCAGCTAAATCGATTATCTCTACAAGTTAAAAACAGGAAAAGAAGTAAGATAAATCGTAACAAAAACTTCCAAAATGGACATGAAAGAGTAGCTAGATCAGCCTATATATGCTTGATATGCTATATGCTTGATATGCTATATGCTTGAGTATTGAAAGACAAAAATTTTTACAACCGTAGTCATACTAGTCACTACAAACAAAAAATTTAAATGCCTTTTTCATGATTCTAATCTGAAAACAAACCAGACAATTTCAACAAAACCTTAAACGCCAATTGTCCTAAAATTGTTTAACTTTTATAACACCATGTTATTATTTACCGTTTTCCTTGCAGTTGCATCTTTTTTTGATATTTTCTATCAATAAAACATTTTTACAGTTTGGATTAAAGATCTCTTGTTGCGAATCTTAAAAATAACATATAACAAGTTTAAAAAAGGCCTTGTCATAGGAAAGAAGTCGCCTGTCGTACCGTTGTCATTCCACTTCAAAACGTACCTCCAAAAAGAACCACAATAAACATTTCTGTACGAACTAAATCAAGATGAAACAATGAAAAACAAAAACTGAAAAAAATCAAAAATTTTTAAAATCGTTTCAAAACGTACCCATCATCCTTTGCGAACACGTCGTAAATAAAAAAACCAGTAATTTTAAAAACTGTGTAGGAGCCCTTCCTATATAATATATTGACAAGGATAAATATTATATTACTTCACTTGAACGCTTTTAATATCACTTTCTTTGCTTTTTATTATTGGATTTATTCAATACTATTACTATACTTTTGTTAGCCTGCGGTCCCGGCCCCCTCCCCCAATCGGCCTAAACGCCTGCTTCGCAGGCTATACTTTTGTAAAAATTACATCACAATCAAAGCAACAACAAAAACTCAGGCTGAATTCGGCCCCTTTCTCGATATATGAGCAACCGAAATTTAAAATTATTATAACATCAACCCAAGTCAGTTTTAGGATTAGGGTTAGGATTAGGGTTAGCGATTATTTGAATTTCGGTTTGTTCATATATCGAGAAAGCGCCCTGAATTCAATTTTGCCAGTTTATCACTATTTCCAACATAACAATACCAGGTTTATGGGTTTATAGTGTTTAACGTTTCTTGGTGTAATTTTGTCCCCGGTGTTACTTATATATTGAATACTGTCAAAATTCCTTAAAATAGGAGTTCTGTGAGTCATAGAATTTGAGATTTTGACATGGCAGAACTGATTGGTTTTGCATGACCCAACTCAGATACTACAGTATATAAGGTTATCCAGTAATGGCACCCTATCTGGCAAGGTTTCCATTTACAGATCTGTGATGAGCAGCATATTAGAAAAACCCAAGTTAACCTATATTTCAGCAAATAAATCATATCGGACCTATAGTTTTGATAAACTGGATGATCAACTTCACACATATACTAATTTATTTGTTGTATAGGACTTATATTCACACATAAGTTATTCAGATTTTGAACAATGGCCCTTGATGAGTGATGATAAGTTAGTATAATAATGTAATAACTCCAAAGAAGGTATTTTCAGATTTTTCTCTTCCTAGTGTTGCCACTGAGATGATTTTACTCATCAAATTGAGAGGATTTGGCTAAGTTAAAGAACCTTCACTTGAGTTTCCTTCCTCTCCAAATGGAGAGCTGATACTCATGTTAGGCTTATAAAACCAGGAGCAATATAATCAGCTGAAGTCATAAAACGACAGACAACATTTGGACCACTTTTGCTGAAAAATCCAGTGAAGCCACGTTGTCCAAAATAGACAAGGAGTAAGAAATAATATTCTTAGCTATGATGAGATTACCAAATTCTTTAGCACCCATCTTGAAGGACCATTTCTATTGCCACTGAGATGATTTTATTTGTCAAATTGAGAGGATTTGGCTAGCTAAGTTAAAGAACCTATATAAATATCCTAGCTTCGCTTGAGTTTCCTCCCTCTCCAAATGGAGAGCCTGATACTCGTGTTACAGTATAAATGTTACTGTACATCTCCAATACTGTACCTGTAGGATTATATTGTTTATAAATGGTAGACACAACAAACATTAAATTTTGAATCTCAATAAATTTTAAATAAAGGTACATGATCAGCACAGGCAAAGTTTAGTATCTTATAATATAACAAATGTTTTGCAATACATTTCAACAAGTATGAAATCCTTGTTTACAAACAAGTTTACAATTTTGAACTTTTGGCCAAAAGAACTGAAGTCCTTGGAAATAAGAAAAATAAAAAAGCAGAAGACGAATCCTTAGCGTCACCATGTTAAAGTACAAAATTACAAGAACAGATCCATCATTGATTCGTTTCCAATGTATTTAAATACAGTTGTCCAATCATGTATTAATTTAAAAATCCCTCACTTTGCCATATTAATATCTTCTGTCTTGAAAAACAGTTATTGATCGTTTTCAAATTCTCTTGGATCTTTTCTGCTCAGACGATGGTTTTCCTTCGTTGACCAGTTATATATCAGAAAAAGGCTTATAAAACCAGGAGCAATATAACCAGCTGAACTCATAAAACGACGGACGACATTTGGACCACTTTTGCTGAAAAATCCAGCGAAGGCACGTTGTTCAAAGGGAGACAAAGAGTAAGAAATAATATTCTTAGCTTTGATGAGATTACCAAATTCTTTAGCACCCATCTTGGAGGACCAATTCTGAAGTATAAACTTCTTGTGTTTTTCAACCTTCGGAAAAAAATGGCGGAGTAGTAACTAAAAGGGATAGTTGGGGTTTTCTTTGGATATAAAAGTGATCTGCTGCGTTTGAAGATTCATGGGGATAGCCGGGACATCTCAAAGAAATGTCCCGAACACTGATTACTTTTAATTTCATGGGAATGCGTGTTTTTCTTTTGTATACAAACGGTCTTTATGAGGCTCGGGGGAGAGGATGTAATACAATTAAAATAAATATCAAATGTTACGTTATTACGCCATCAGATGTCATATCCGTGGAAAGTTTTACACAACTCTGACACAAACATGGACGAACCCATATCGACTTATGGCTCGACTGGCTCAGACACTGTAAGCCAAAGACTTGTCATACCTAGGCAATGTTTCACCAAAGAGCTAGAAAATCAACACCATGAGAGTGTGAAAAGAAATTTGTCAAATGTTGTTAAAACAACGAAATATACAATATGGAATTTTCTTCCAAAGAACTTGTTTGAGCAATTCCATCGTTTTGCAAATATATACTTCCTTGTTATCGCAATTTTGAACTGGGTACCAGCAGTAAAAGCATTCGCCAAAGAAATAACCATGATACCTTTGCTGTTTGTGCTTAGTGTTACTTTAGTTAAGGATTTATATGAAGATCAAAGACGTCGACGATCTGACACTCAGGTCAACAACAGAGAATGCTTTGTCTATGAAAGGTAAGCAGTTGGTCCACTTAACTGATGATAGCACAGTATCATATATATATATATATATATATGTGTATATATATATATATATATATATATATATATATATATATATATATATATATATATATATATATATATGTGTGTGTGGTGAAGGAAAATTTCGAGTTTTGCAATATATACATTTAGGAAAATTTCGAGTGTTGGAATATATACATTTATAAATTATATGTATATATATATATATATAATGTATATATTCCAACAATATATATATATATATACACATTACCACCACTATATATACACAACTTGTGACTAGGCTCTCTGCAACGGCCTCCGTAGCTCAGTGGTCAGAGCACTGCACTAGCATCGCAGGGTCAAAGGTTCAAAATATATATATATATATATATATATATATATATATATATATATATATATATATATATATATATATATTTATATATATTATATATATATATATATATATATATATATATATATATATATATATATATATATATATATATATATATATATATATATATATATATATATATATATATATATATATATATATATATATAATATATATATATATATATATATATATATATATATATATATATATATATATATATATATATTTTCGCTTACCTCAAAACTGGTCTGCTACAACTTGTTTCATCTGTAAAAGAATCTTCAGGCAGTGACCATATATATATATATAATATATGTATCATGTATGTGTGTGTGTTGTTTGTGTATATAATTTTAAATCTGAGTACCTGTTGAAAATTTACATAGATTAATTATAAAAATGCAAATTGTGATAATTCTTAATGACAGCTAGTGTATACAATCATTGCTTTTATTTTTTCATTAATTTAGTTTTAGTACAGTTGGCCTGTTTGTGTTTTTACAGATATTCTGCATATACAGTATCTGCTATTATTTTTAATAGTGAACACTTGGGATGTTCAACTCTCGCAACATCCCAGCGTGTTTGTATCAAGCCATCCAAACATGCAAACCATTAGGTATTTCTTTAAATGTAATATAGATACAGCATGAGCAGTGCCCAATCTGTGTGGCAAGGTACGAATTAACGGAGTAGCGAATAGTGAAATAACCAACGAAAAATCGCTATTCAAAAAATTACTCAACCAAACGAAAAATTGGTTAAAAAAGTGCTAAAATAGCTAAATACTTAATTGATTTATCAAAGTTTCATTATCAATCAATGTCAAATTAGACATTACACAGTTTCGAAATACTTTTAGCGCATCCTACGACCTACCTATATAAACACAGTGACATGCGCACGAAGACAAAAACTAGTTTCAGTTGAAAAATACTGTACTCCACCCAAAAACACCGCTATTTCAAACGTAACTTCTACAGGGAAAGATAATAAAGCAACATTGAAGACGATAAAGAGCTGGGAAAATGAATTTGGTTGCAATTTTGATTGTGATGTGGAACTAAGAGGCTATACGAAGAAGATGACTACTTGAGCATCTGGAAACGCATTTTCACCAACGCGTCCGTTAAAAAGGAATGCAACAATGTTCTTCATGTTATAGAGATCCTACTCATGCCATTTACAAATAACAGGTAAAGACAGACTGGAAAACGAGACTCCAATGAGACACCTTGGACGATTTGCTGAGGGAAGGAGAGGAAGGTCCTTCCATAGACGAGGAAGGAGAGGAAGGTCCTTCCATAGACGATTTTTATCCAGATGCTGCTGTCGACAAGTGGTTTGTGCAGGCAAAGTTAGAATGTTGACAACTGGCCAACACAAATACCCTTCGAAAAGACGAAAGGCATCTGATGGACAAGTCTCTTCAAGCACTAGAGAGCACGCTTCGTTGGTATAACAAGCTTTCTAATGATAATAATATAGGGCGGCGATACGTATAGCGCACAAATTGTGGTAGAATTATTATTTTCTCAAAATCTTTTACGCCATTATCGGGGACTACTTCATGTATGCCAATTTTTGTGTCCCGACACAAAATTTTGGTTAGGATTATAGCTGTGTTGGGGACAGGTTTACATGAAGTAACCAGCTTTAGGCATACATGACTCTCGATCTTTTGCTTCATTTATTAAGTGTTTTTTTATCGTTCATAAAATAATTTTACTAGATGGTCCAGATTGTCTTTGTGTCATTATTTTAATGTGCATTTGAAGGTTGGTTCATGTCAAACAATTTGTCAAGAAAATAGAGCCCCTGCGTTGCGAAGGAAAGTAGGGCAAAAAATTCGCTATTCACTTTGAAATATTTAATTCGAACCTTGCTGTGTGGGATTTACAAGGCAAAGTGAAGGTACATTAAGCCATGTAAATCCCATACAGATCAGTTGCAAAATGCTCTATTGTACTTAAAGTACAAATTCATCTGTTAAATAACTATTTTAACCAACTAATTTGGTGATATGATCTATTTTAGCTGAGAAAATTGAAGTTAAAGTTTATGTATACAGTATTACATGTAGGAGAAATTTCTTACCAATACACAGATATTGATAATAAAATATTAATATTATTCTTCATGAATTATTAATGATTCTTCAAAGAAACAGAGAAAGATTTAAGGAGAATTTACATTTTGATGACACTAATTTAAAAGATTTCTATTTCCATGTTTTACTTACAGTAAAAAACATTTCCATGTTTTACTTACTGGCCCGGCTGAGGCTGACCTAATAATAATAATAATAATAATACTTATAATATTTAACACTTAATTTTTGCACTCATGTTGCCACTTTGATTTCTTATTCTTCCAAACTTCTACATGTACAAGTCTGCAATCTCTGCATGACAGTATTTCTATATAACTCTTGATGAAAATATAAACATTTAGACAAATTTATGCTTATATTTATATATTTTTAATTATAATAATGTCTGTCCTATATTACTTTATGTAATTATTATTTCAATTTTTAGAAATATTAGTAAATATATTAAGTCAAAATGGAAAGATGTTCAAACTGGTGACATTATAAAACTGTCTAATGATGAAATCATCCCTGCTGATATTTTATTGTTGCACTCAAGTGATCCAAATGATATCTGTCGTATTGAAACTGCCAATCTGGATGGTGAAACAAATCTTAAACAGCGAGAAGTGGTGAAAAGTTTGAACCAGGTAAAATGATCAGACAATAAATTATACTCTATACTGTACATACATGTACATGAGTATTTACTGTTAGTTAGTGCTGTGCGCCGGAGGCCGGAGTGCTGCCGGAGCTCCGGTTTTTTTTTGTGCAGACAGGCCGGAGCCAGAGTTGAGTTGTTTTCTTCCGGCTCCGGCTGGAAAATCAGAATGACAAAAAATATGACAATTTTGACGAAGCTTTGTTCACAAATAATGGTAACACTGAATTTGCTGAATGTGCATATGATCTGAAGTCTTGTCTGTTGAGTCAAACCATTTCAGCAAAGTTAGATGGCAAAATTAATACTCAGGAATTATTGGATTATTGGTATCGCCACAAAAACGAATGGCCTGCTTTGACGCGCGTCTATCTCTCTCGTATATTTCTTGTCCACCATACTCTGTCACTTCTTAGCGATCTTTTCGTTGACGAGGAACATCGTCTCAAAGAAGCGTTGCTTACTCCTTCCAGGCAACATCGATCGCTTAGCGTTCATTAAATTTAATTATAAGAAGTTTCAAAACCTTGGCAATTTACACTTGTATTTCGTTATTTGTAATTTGTAGTGGCATAACTTATTCAGTTCTATAAAGTTTTCACCATTCCTGGAATTCGTTGTAGCATTGCATTTGCTTGAGTTGAGTCGCTTGACAGTTTTACGGCTTTCACCAGGAGAAGACCCTAGGGACAAATTTCAGGCAAATAATATCCGGTTGGACTTAATTATCCCCAGCAAGCCGAGCCGGAGCTGAAAAACCGGAGTTTGCTTAAATGTTGATTTTACTGAGGAAGGAAAACCAGAGACCCTGGAGGAAAACCCTTGAAGCACACTAGGAGAGAATCAACGAATACAGTAACTAATAACTCTACTCACATGAGTCCCAAGCTTGCAAATCAACATAAGGTTATTCCCAGATGGTCGGTCACCCATCCAAGTACTAACCCTGTTCGACCGGGCTTGACTTAGCTGTGAGTGGCAGTGCCCTAAAAGCACACACCACCTGTGCTTCCTGAATCTGATGTTCATGCTGAATCCGATAATTATTTCATTGTACATTCAAAATACAAACAAAGATATAATGCTTGAGCAGAGGAGTGAGTGGGTAGATATATATTTATTAAATTCTGACATTGTATAAGACTAAAGGTGTAATTTAATTCTTTAAAAAATCAGCTAAGTTATCTGTCATCATGCACTAAGATATATAAAAAAGTATAAATATATAACTGGCGATATATAAAAGAGTATAAATATCTGAATTGTTTAAAATTTGAGTGAAGCAAGTGGCTAATCTTAGCAATGGAGTCAGAACTAGAGGTACTGTTACATGCAACACTTAGGAATGCCTATTGGACCAGTATAATATGTCAGTGGCGACACTTGCATGGGTGTGGGCCCAGGTGCGAGAAAAAACTTTGGGCCCCTCCCACAAAGTGACGGCATATATAGGAGGTCCGGGAGATTCTTCGCCGGAAAATCTTTGAATTTATCGCATTTCCTGCATTTTGAGAGCTCTTTTGAGTAAAATCTAAAGACCACAAATCACTTTTTTTGTGGTGTATCCGTTATTTTTAAGAAAATATTATTAATATAGTACCATTAATAAAAAGAGGCTGTTTGCCGGATGGGCAGATTGGCCTATGAACCCCGGTGGCCTATGGGCCCCGGTGCGGCGCACCGTTTGCACACCCGTAGTGCCGCCACTGTAATATGTTCATACTGTAATTCAGGTTGTTATTCTACTGTTATATTATATACAAGCCGAGATCCCGGTATAGCGGGACGTCCCGGTATACCGGGATCATATAAACAGGCCCTTAGAAAAAGGACTATAATACGAGCAGTGATCTGAGAGTGTTTTGTCTAAATAAAAGCTTCAAAAATCTAAACATCTGTGAATTTCTTGTCGCGGCAGGATTTCGTTAAAACAAAACGAGTGAAGAGCACGATTTTACTTGAAATCTGATCAACGAAATATATTTCGTTGATCAGTAAGTTGCGGATGCTGCAGTTTACTCGAGACGATACACCTCGAATCCGAGAGAAAAACGATCTGAAAAGTCTGGAACGACACCAAAACGTATTTGCAGAACTAATCGACAACATTCACGAAGAGAAAGTACTAGTACAACTGGCGAGAATCGAGAAGGGTGACGAGAGTCTGATGAAGTTAAACAATGGACCCTAGCTATCGACGAAAAGATTGCGGAGTTCGAAAAAGTTATGGAAGAGTTGCAGATCGCGGTGAAAGACCTACGGAAAGAAGCAGTAGAAGAGGCTAGAAAAGTGGAAGCGCAAAAGGAAGAAGACAAAAGAAAACGATATTACGAAGAAGAGATAAAAATCGAACAAGCAAAGATGCAAATCAAAGAAGAATTCGAGAAGAAATTAGAAGAAGCACGTAGTAAATTACTGAAAGAAAACCAAAGCAGCGCCAAGTTACCCAAGCTATACCCAAGCTAGTCATAATCAAGTTCCAAGGAACACCTTTAGACTGGCAACGATTTTTGAGCCAATTCGAGACTGAAATCGACAAGATTGGCATTGGGCAAGTAGCAAAGTTTTCTTATTACTCGGGCTACCTGTGGTAGCCGAGTCTTAAATTCGGCTTCATTTCTGTGTTCGTTTTCCCGTCGAGAGATTGTAATTATTGCGCAATTTTGCGTTGGCGTTAACTTATGGCGAATTAAAGCGATTTCGGACTTTCCTTTTATTGTCAATGAATCGCAGTCGGAAAAGCATTTACGAGACCTGTAAACCCGCAAACTAATGCAAAGATTCTCTCCAAGATGAGAGAAACACAGATGAGAGATCAATCATGAAGACGGAATGGACAGCCGAAGGACAGGGAAATATTATATTATGCTGTGTTGACATTTATCCCGTGAAACTCCGTAATATTAATCATTATGAAACTTGTGTTTTTGTCCGATTTAAATCAATTCTATATCGAAATGATCACTTGAATCTGGCGAATCGAACGATGTAGGTTTCGTCTACTTAAAATGGAAGATCAGATGTTATATGAGAAAATGCGTAAGCGATTAAAGCAAGACTCGTCTTTAAAATCAAAGGACATGGCTTCAAGATCTATTCGTCGTTTACCCGATGATTTAATGCTTTTATGTCCATTAAACCGACGTAATTTCGTAACAGATATGTTTCGTTTACCTTGCCGTTGATTTTTATATAAATTTTGACACACGAAGACCTTCAATCGAACAGATATTAGAAAAAATAGCATTGCCGTGTTTAGTGTTTACATAAAATGTCGTCTGCGTGTCAGGCGTTCTGCATTGGGGGGGGGGGGGGGAGCCTGCGTGTAAACGCCTGATTTTTCTTCATCCTCATTTCTAGCCCAACTTGCTTCTAAAAGTTTAAAATTATCCTTTGTAATATAAGACAAGTGAGCGGGTTTTCTAATTCTAACTGTGTAACATGCCCTCAATGCATGCCCATCTCCGCAGGCAATATGCGCGCCATGTCGGCGTCTTGTTTAAAAGAGCTTCTGGTTTCGAAAGTACGGTTGTCTGTAGATGGTCTTCCTTTCACCCCTGAGGGCTAGGTACGAACGAGCCAAAAACATACTGAAAACCAAGTATGGTAAATCAAGCGGAGTGGCCATTACGCACGTACACAGGAAATCATAGCTTTTCCAACAGTACTGTATATGGTTCGCAACCGAAACTTGATGACCAACATCCAAGCTCTGGAAACATTGGGGAAGATCAAAGAGATCAATGGCTATGTTCGTGTGACTCCTGATAAATTCCCTGGTATTCGAGCTGACCTGGTGCGTCTTGACGACGAGTGGCAAGATTGGGGTTTTCCTCAGATGATCGAAGCTCTGCGAAAATGTTGTGACCGCAATCCAGTGCATGCGTCCTGAAGAACGGAAACATAATCCACCAAGTGGAAATAGACTTCCACACAAGCTACCCAAAGAAGATAAAGCCTTTCATACAAAGAAAGAAGATTGGAAGCCAAGGCCGTGTACATACTGTGAGTCGGCAGAGCATAAAACTGTCAATTGCGAGAAGGTGGAAAGTGTCGACGAGCGGAAGAAAATACTGTGTTACTGAGCGCAAAGAAACTATGCTTTAACTGTACAGGGGCAAGACACTGTGGTGCAGAATGCCTGAGTAGATCGGGTCGCACCTACCTATACTATCAAGTTTTGTGATTGGTTAATTAAAACAATAAAACAATAGAATCAACCACAAAGAAACCAATGTCCTAACCCTAACCACTTTTGTTCCATGCATGTAGCCAATCACAAAACCTGTTCATTTTAGGTACGTATTTACCGAGTAGATCCAATTGCCAGAAATTTAATGGAAAGCACCACTCCACAATCTGTGACAAAACATCCAAACAGATTATGGTGGCTGCAGTGAAGGGAGCAGCGATTTATCCAGTGGTGGTTGTGGTAGTAGATGGAATCAAATGCAGGGCATTGCTGGACACAGGGGCAAGAAGTTCCTATGCATAGCTGTGCTAATCGAGCATCTCTCAAAGCAACCGACTAGAACTGATCATAAAAGGATAGACATGATGATGTGTTCAACAACTCAGAAGATCGAAGTGTATAATGTAAATGTTGCAAGCACAACTGGGGAATTTGTGATGACAACCGAAGTCAACAAAGTGGACAAAGGTGTCCTACTATCCATTCCTAATCCAAGATATGCAGACCAAATCAACCAGTATCATCACCTCTAGGGAGTAGTTATGGATGACAAAGACACCAAGCCAGAACTGCCAATTCATCTGATCCTGGGAGCTACCTGTAGTGAATACTCTCGCATAAAGACGAACACCAAACCAAAGATTGGGAACCAAGGAGAGCCTATTGCAGAGTTAACCACCTTGGGCTTGGTTGATGATGTTACCTGGAAAGGAGACAAATATTAGCAGTGTCTATATATCGCCACAGCATCGTTTGCAAACTACGAACAGTTGTGCAGCCTGGATGTCTTGGGCTTGGAGGACCGACCACAGGGTGACTAGCAATCAGTGCATGATGAGTTTAAAGAGCAGCTCACACAAAGGGAAGAAGCAACTCTCAAACAACAAATACGGAAGTCTGAAAAGATTGGAAAACCTGCAGTGAAGAAACTCCAAAGAAACCCGGACCTCCTAGAGACGTATGATGAAATCATCCAAGAACACCTTGAAGAGGAAATTGTGGAAAAAGTGACCGGTGAACACATTGGGAAGGAATTCTACATCCCTCACAAACCTGTGATAAGAGAAGCAGCAGAGTCCACAAATGTCCGTATCGTGTTCAATGCATCTGCTAAACCCAACGAGAAGAGTCCTTCGCTAAATGATTGTTTAGAGACGGGACCACCCCTGCAAAATCTCTTGTGGGACGTGTTGGTAAGAAATCGTCTGAAACCGGTGGCATTGTCAGGAGATCTCAAACAAGTCTTCTTGCAGGTTCGTGTTCGACAAGAAGATCGAGATTCGTTAAGATTCCATTGGCTCAAGCACCAGAATACCTCAGAGATAGAAGTCCTGAGATTTACCCGCGCCTTGTTTAGCCTAGGCCAGTCCACGTTCTTGTTGGGAGCGACGCTGAAACAACACTTGGAGAGCCTGAGAGAAAGATACCCAAATGAAGTGGAAGAAATCACTAAGAGCCTATACACGATGTGATCACCGGGGCGGGGGGAGACGAAAGACGAGGTTGCTAAACTGAAAGAAACAGCTATTACAATTGTCCGAGAAGCCAAGTTCGACTTACACAAAATGGCATTCGAATGAATAGGAGTTGGAAACAAGCAGGGTTATGGTAACGAGAAGCAAAGTTATGCAAAGGAGCAGCTAGGCGTCAAACCTGGAGAAACCAAGTTGTTGAGACTATCAAAGAATACATTATACTGTAGCTATCACCTTTCCAGATCAACCAGACGAAACGACCAAAAGAGAAATGTTACGATTTCTAGCTTCAGTGACAGTGTACGACCCACTTGGCCTGGCATCACCCACAACTTTGGTGGGAACGTTTTTGTATCGGGAGGTTTGTGATCAACATCTATTCCTATATGGAAAGGTCGCAGAGAACACTGCAAGACGGTAGTGTAAGTTCGTGAAGAGTCTGCCTGGTAGAGTCGAGGTTCCCCGAAGTATCCCACCTTTCCAACAACCCATAGAAGCAATTGATCCCATCTACATGTGTTTGGGGACACAAGCGGAGCAGGGACATCTAGCTGTTTACGCAGTGGTCCAACAAGCTTCAGGAGTTAGTCAAGGATTACTGACAGCAAAATCTGGGGGTTAACTATCCCCAGGCTAGAACTTGTCTACGCGCTCATG
Organism: Chrysogorgia sp. JL179-B06; assembly: GCA_035772405.1. NCBI lineage: Eukaryota > Metazoa > Cnidaria > Anthozoa > Scleralcyonacea > Chrysogorgiidae > Chrysogorgia > Chrysogorgia sp. JL179-B06. Next base: position 309,735 of record JAYKKM010000054.1, on the reverse strand, counting down.
GCAGCAAATTTAGTTGAAAATATGAAGAATGCTCTCCAAGATCAACCAGTGAGATCAGTTAGAGGATGCCTTGACAGCTTAGTATCACTTCATTGGATCAAAGGAGGTGGGACCTACAAACAATTTGCGGCTAACAGAGCGAGAGAAATCAGAGAGAAGGAATACATCCAGTGGAGGCATGTAGGAACCAACCAGAATCCAGCTGACGTTGGAAGCAGAGGTTGTGAAGGAGACAAGCTACCCGAGAAATGGATGAAGGGGCCAGAATGGTTGTCAGATCCTAACCAGTGGCCAGTTGAAGTGATGACAGAACCAAGTAAAGAAACCGAAACAGAAGCTAAGCTAAGTTTTCGGAGCTGTCGTTGGAGTCCAAAGATGTATTTGATGAGCTGTTGGGCAAGCACAATCTCTGGACGACAGTGCGTGTCATGGCATGGATAACAAGATTTATAACCAACTGCAAGCTGAGCAAGTGGAAGGGAGTCATGGGACCCCTAACAACTGTGGAGACTAACGAGCAACTACAGTGGTGGATAAAGAGAGCCCAGGAAAGCTACCGAGAAACAGATGAATTCAAGGAAGACGACCTGAGACTAAACATACAACAAAACCCGAATGAGTTGTGCGAGTGCCGTGGAAGAATACAAGGAAGTTACCCATTATATTTACCGCCTTGTGTAGTCCTATCCAAGAAGTTGGTGGAAGATGCCCACATCCTGAAGTTGCACGGGGGGGTTGGTCTCACGATGACGCTGATTAGACGTGATTATTAGATTCCACGATTGAGACAGTTAACGAAGAAAGTGATCAGAGGTTGCTTTGGATGCAAGAAGTTCCAAGCCTCCGCATTCCATAGTCCGCCACCTGGAAATCTACTGATCGATCGCACCATTGGTTCAACCCCTTTTCAAGTGCTTGTGGTGGATTATGCTGGACCGATACCCTTTCAAGATCGGTCCAAAAAGGTTCGGCAAAGCACATATCTTGCTGTTTGCGTGCAGTCTTACACGAGCCATCCACCTCGAGCTGCTCAACGACCAAACCACCGAGGGATTCATTAGAAGTTTAAACGTTTTATCGCCACACGTGGTCGGCCTCAAAAGATATACTTCGACAATGGTAAAAGTTTCGTTGCTGCCGCGAAATGGCTAAGGGATGAAGGATGAGAAGATGCTTGCCCACAACAACAACATCTGGCAATTCAATTTAAAGAGCTCTCTGGTGGGGAGGTAAAGCAAGCTTTGTACAAGTCAGTTGGACGAGCCAACTATACATGGAATGAGTTTGAAGAAATAATCCTAGATGTTGAAGTTGCACTCAATAATCGCCCATTGACGTATGTGGAAGACGACATACAACTGCCTGTGTTAACACCGAGTGCCATGATGTTTGGTCAACCCAATATTTTGCCAGAAGAAGTAAATTCAATTAATCGAAGACATGAGGAAGAGAGCAAGATACCTTCGGAGTTGCAAGGACGTATTGTGGTCTAGATGGTCTGTGGAGTATGTGAAGAGTTTGAGAGAGAGACGCAATCTTAACCAGAGTGGTCCTGATCCAAAGCACAGAACGAAATTGAGGGAAATGGAACATCGGAGTCGTGGTGAAACTCATCAAAGGGAGAGACGGTGTTATACGCGCAGGAAAACTTAGGGTGGAAAATCATTCCTTGAGAGAGCGGTACAACAATTACATATATGTCGAATGGAGCTGTCCTGTGATACACCACAAGATCCTGAAACCCCCACCCTTGATCCGAAAGCAAGGGAGTTTACACCAAGAAAGGCTGCCATTGCTGCTGCAAAGCGTATTAAGGCCATTGCCAACCAAGAGGAACTAGACACTTGAACTGAACAAAATATATTTGATGACTTCGGAATCAAATAGGGAGAGAGTGTCGTGACTTAACATTACGCAATTAGTTAATTTTAGATGTTATGTTGTTATGACGTAAGTTGCACGTGCGAAGTGGCGTGATAAGTGAACCATGAACCTTAGAAAAAGGACTATAATATGAGTAGTGATCTGAGAGTGTTTTGTCTAAATGAAAGCTTCAAAAATCTAAACATCTGTGAGTTTCTTGTCGCGGCGAAACAATTCCCGACAATTATGCTGTTCCTGTGTTTCACTACTCTATCCCACAATATCTAATGTGTGAATTAGAACGCATACAAAATAGGGCAATGTCGATCATTTGCTCTAATCTCGATATACATGTATGAACATCGTCCCTCTAGGGCTGACCATCGCAAGCTGGATATATGTAATACACTGTTTACTACCATTGTTAACGATAAGAACCATCGACTACATCAATTATTACCGTCTTCTTATGAGACTAAGCACAATTTGAGACATTCGCGATCATTTAATATTCCCATGATGGGAGACCAACCGCTTTAAGAATACTTACATAATGTCTTAATGCCTTAATGCCAATATGAAATCTCCAGCTTTTATAATTAGTTTTTAGTTTAGGTTTGACATATTGTTATAGCTATTTTACGTAAGTTCATGTAAATATATATATTACATATAGATTTGTAATTTTAATGTAAGACTATCTATTATGACATCTATCTATCTAATAATTACTTCCATTCAAAAATCAGTTATTTAGATGTACAGTATAACCAGTAAATATACTGTAGCAAGAAACCCTCTTGTGTAAGATGTGTCATTGTTTGCTAGCAGATTATGAAGATTAGATTCATGTAGTCATTCTTAAAGGTGCCGTCAAGTCCGTTCTGCGCATGTCCACGTTTCTGTTTACATCGTTTGTTTACATTGCATTATATCCGTGATTATATAAACATTGAACATGAAGTATTGCGGATTTGTTTTCCACGCTTGAGCTCTTCCGCCTAAAAAGCGTGTTATAAGAAGCTGTTCTGTTCCTAAATGTGGATAATATATCAAACTACCACTCGCGCCTTCGCCACCTTTGACGAATACTCGCTTTCGAACTGTCGCAAATTTATTCCGTTAAAGTTTGTTGACATATGGAGTCACATGCGCAGAACGGACTTGACGGCACCTTTAAACAACTGAAGGCTAAATGAGATAAACTGAATGCGTGTCTATATACTGTACACATGTATACTGTACACTGCTACGGCGTGTCCTGTATTCAGAAATCAGATATTTATTTATAACCAGTAAATATACTGTACAGTACAACCATTGTGAAATTATTAAGAATTATTTTTAATGGTGGAAACTTGGTCATCTTTTACTGGCAGATTATAAAGATTTAATAAAAATAGGAATTGTTACATGTACTGTAAATTCTCAAAAGAACTGGATATAGTATAAAAAAGAGAAATAAGAGAACTTCAATATGTTGAAAAATTCTTAAAGGGGAACTCTAGTCATAAAACAAATTACTTTTAAATAAAAGGCCTTTTAGTATGATGTTTAGAAATGTTAATAGTTTTACGATATCTGTTCTTACACTCGAGAAATAACGTTTTCATTCTCGTATTTTATGCCTCTGGACGCCGCCATTTTAGAGTTTTTAGAAGGCTCAAACGCGATGTTCAGCGGGTGTTTTCTTTTCAATTTTGACGTCATTGAGTGCTTGTCTTTTGTTCCTTGCACTCAATGACGTCAAAATTGAAAAGAAAACACCCGCTGTACATCGAGTCTGAGCCGTCGAGCTAACTCTAAAATGGCGGCGTCCAGAAGCATAAAATACGAGAATGAAAACGTTATTTCTCGAGTACAAGAACAGATACCGTAAAACTATTAACATTTCTAAACATTATACTAAAAGGCCTTTTATTTAAAAGTAATTTGTTTTTTTTACAAGAGTTCCCCTTTAAGTAAAAGTACACTGTACTTAGATGTACGTACGTATTTCCATTGATGACATTTCGGATTATTGTGTCCTTCAGGTTAGATGACCTGAAGAAGGACATATATATATATGTATATACTTATTAAGTCATTAGTTTGCTGGCAGATTATGAAGCAAGCCTTAATAATTGTAACATATAAATGCACACCTATATACTTGCAATTTTTTATAGCAAATTGCTATAATTCAGAAATTAGTTATTTAGATATATTTACTGGCAGATTGTGCAGATGTATAATCCTGAAGTTATCTTGGTCCAATTGAGGCTAAAAAGCAAGCTTTGTAATTCTGTTCACTTGGACTGCCATTCAGAAATCAGTTCTCTGGATGCATAAAAAACCTTTTAGAGGAAGCTCTTATATACAAAAAAGATGTACCATCTTTCTCTGGCACATGTGTACAGTATTACTACAGTTGTCTATTCATCTTTTATGAGACAGTTAAGTGAAAAATGAGTCTTCATAACTGTAACAAGTATATAAATGCAGGGCCGGCGGAAGGGGGGGGCTGGGGGGGCTTTAGCCCCCCAATAATAATACTGCCAAAAATTTACATGTTTAAAAAAATTAAGTTGCATCATTCAGGGTTCTATCTGGGGGGTTTGAGGGGTGGAAGCTTCCCCCCCCCCCCCCAAACAGCCGAGCTTCCCCCCAAAAAGGTTCTCATCATTCACAACTGAAGTATTATTATTGGACGTAAGGTGATGTATCACGTGCATGTACTTAATTCAACTTAACTGATTCTCAATATGAAATTCATTATAAATTTTAATAAACAATATAAAATGTACTTAAAATACTGGAAAGTGTTGTTTTTTGGTGTTTTATGACTTTTCAAAACCTTCAGTATTGTGTAAAATCTTCCCCCAAAATGCAGGAAATGGCATTTCAGAGACTCTAGATTTCAAAATTTCCCTGGGGGGCATGCCCCCGGACCCCCCCAGACGCTCGCGCCTTTGACGCTCGTTCACACTGTTTCCGAATCCTGGCTACGTCCTTGCTTCTCTACCAAACGAAAAATCCTAGATAGAACCCTGTCATTTAGATCAGGAAAATACCAAACCGAGAGATTTTCGTCCTTCCAAATTGTTCGCATACTCATCAAATGGAGAAGTATGTGATCAGGCAATTTTAGGATTGGTACCCAATACAGATTTGCTTCCGCCCTGCCTGAAATGTGCTTTTATACTCTATGCAGGAAAACATCATGTAACAGTACCTGTACATGTTCCCATTCTGTAGCCTGATGCGATTTGAGTTGCAGACAATACACTGCAGGACAAGATATTTCCACTTTTCAGCTCACACTCAGTCATAACTTTAAGTTAATGTTTAAGTCTAATAATATTATAGTTTTCATTCCAGCACCAGGCATATTTCATTAATTATAGGCCCATAAACGTAGACCCACTGCAAATTAATGAAACTTGTTCAGATTGATGATTGACCACAGTATTGCTGCTAAATTGTAATGCAATTGCCGGAAGGCCAGCTGGCTTCTGGAGAAGCACACTTTTTGAAAGCACAAAATTTAGGCTGTGCAAGTCGTCATGTTTTTCAGTTCTGAAATAGTGATGATTAGGCTGTGCTGGCTAATAGTCTGAGCATGTACATAAGATGCAAATGTTCTTTTGCTGCAAATAATACTCAGCTTTCGCGCACTATTGTACAGTAACCTCCATCTTGGAAAATATTTCCCAAGCATACAAAATGATCACTTGGAATTAAGGGAATTATAAAAACACAGAAAAGGTATACAGTACTGTAAAAATAAATTGAATAATAAAACAATTATCAAACTTGGTTATGTCATGATTTATCAGACTCACAGATCAATTATGCTTCTGCCTTTAGCATTGGCAAATAATTGATCTGTGCACCACTGACAAATCACAATATTTTGCTCTACCTTGTTGTTGGTGACTGACATTTCGACGGCCTCAGCGGCGGACATCTTCAGAGTCAAGTAAAGCGTGTTTGTCAGGTTTGTCTATATATACGTCTGGTTCATTACGTCATAGTTTGTTTGTGTCATAATTAGTGTGAGTGGGTGTTGCGTGACTCTGAAGATGACCGCCGCTGAGGCCGTCGAAACATCAGTCACCAACAACAGTCTTTCTCGAGACTACAACAACCTGGACGAACAACTTCACACATCTAATGATACTCCTAGGTTCAAACCATTTACTTTAATACTGTAATGTCACATTGGTTTACTGAATTTATACATCAGGAATATTGACAAGCTCTGACAGAGAAATATATTATCATAGACTTCTTTCATAATGGCACCCAAATTAAATATTCTTTTATATTCATTTAAATTTAGCCTTTCTGACCTCATTTGTGTGTCTGTAATTCCAATGAATCTTTACTTTGTAACGAGGGCAGAAAGGCTAATTTGCATGCATACAAAATAATATTTAGACTGGCCGCCATTATGAAAGAGGTCTATAGCAGTTCAAATATCACACATCAAATCATTACAGTATAATGATGTACAGTAAACACCAAAATGTTTACTGTAGCTGCCATCTTAGTTTTAGTAGCTCAAGAGTTTCCATGACTGGGTAATTATTACTAGCTTCACAATTTTACTATGAGGTAATTAGTATCAAAGGCAGTTTAAAGATCCTGTTCACTATTTTCCATATTCCTAATTGCATGTTTAGGGGCAAGATACATTTTCACCTGGACATTTTTCTTCATTCATTCACTGTGAAGAACCAAACAATAAAATCTATCAATTTCGTGGATATATGTAAGTATTCTCATTTTTCAACTGTCTCCTGGTTTATAATTATACATTACTCTTATTGCAATTATACATTACTCTTAAATAGTCAGTTAAATTGTTGCAAAATAATTAGAGGCTTTACAGTTCACTCCATGATCTTTATGCAACGATGGTGTTTCATGGACTGCTGTAATATTTCGTTTCAGTTGCGAACTTAGCTGTGATGTTAGAAGTAATTTACAAGGAATTATAAAGTACTGTACATATGAAGTGAACATTAAGTTTCCTTGAAAGGATAAAGAATGGTGCTTAATAGCTTATCTCTGTTTCATATCTCACATTCTGTCATGAGATACCTTTACGTAGGTTACTTACAATGTGTATGCAATATATCCTGTGACTTTTATATCGACATCTCAAACTATCCCCACAAAAAATGTATTTACCCTTTTTTTATTACCCTATTTTATTACCCTATTTTATTACCCTATTTGTCGTCGTGGTCAACGCATAATCTCCTAATCAAACTACAGCATGCATATAAAAGTGTTGTGCTGCGTAGGCAGTGTTGAAATACAAATCGAAAACTCTAAAAGGTTAGTGTACTGCCGAAATAATGTGTAGGAGGTCTAACGTTTCGAGCAAAGGCCCTTGAAGTACTTTACGTTTCCCTCTCTGCCTTCACTTGAAAGTGTTGAAACGTTAGACCTCTACACACTACTATTTATTTATTATTTCTACTATTTTTATTTTACTATTTCTACTATACTATTATTTCGGCAGTACACCAACCTTTTAGAGTTTTCAATTTGTACAACATGGTAGATGGTAAGAATATATATGAAAGCTGCAAAGTTCTCAAAATAACTGGGTATAATATGAAAAAGAGAAAGAAGAGAACTTCAATATGTCGAAAAGTACTTTCGTATTTATATATGCAATGTATTTTCATGACATAGACCAGGTTTCGGACGATGTGATTTGAAGAAGCACACATCGTCTGAAACGTCGTCTATGAAAATACGTATTAGTACTCTTACTTACTGTAAGCATTTTTGGCATATTGAAGTTCTTTTATTTCTCTTTTTCATATTATATCCAATAGATGGTACCAAGCATTTATCAAGCCAAAATCTTACTCGCAATGTAAAAATAAGAGAAGATCCAATGGCAAAGAAACTCTGATTTTTTTAGATTACTTTACACCTGCACTTTATGTAGTTTGATAACATATGAGTTATAAAGTCTCTGAAATAGAGTATCAAATTAACTTTGAAACTGAGAATTATTATAACTGAGAACTATTTTATTTATAGTGCAACAGACGTCAGGAGATTTCCTATTGGAAAAAACAATCTTCTCCTAAGAGGGTGTGTAATTCGTAACACGGACTATGTCGAAGGAATTGTAGTCTATGCAGGTATGTAGATATACAATATATTTACGGTTACTTTGACACATGCATTTCCAAGACAGTACGAAGACAAACTTGGATAAAGAGCTCCCTATGATATTTTATTGCACGGTGCCTTGTTTTCAGAGTGTTTCGTGCAAAAGCAGCATGTATATATTATACTGTACAAACGGCAGTGCGCATGCACCTTTGCTGACTATTTTTTTCTAAAGGCCATGTTACACGTGTAAAAGTATTGTTGCACGTGTTGTGCTGTGTTGGCAGTGTTAAAATACGAATCATAAACTATAAAAGGTTGGTGTACTGTCTAAGTAGTGAATATATAGCAGGACTGACGTTTCGAATGAAGGCACTTTACGTTCACTCTCTGACGAAAGACCTTCGTTCTATCTCCTTTTCACTATTTCAGCAGTACACCAACCTTCCAGTTCGTATGTTATTTGTATGTTACACGTAGCTTTTCTTTGTGCAACAAAAAAACAAAGAACATTTCAACGTTTAAGAACATTTTAGCGAGTTGCACAAAACGTTTATCTGATTTCTACTTTTGCAACAAATTTTTACAAGTTGCACGAATTACGTTTGACATGACTCGTGCATGTTGTGTTGTAACCTCTGTCTTTTGTTTTCTTCTCTCTTCTGTTTGGGTTGTACCACGTACATGTAATGAGAATTGCAAAGTAATTAAACTCTTTTCTTTTTCAAATTTTCTCATTGTCGTTCCCAATGTTTGCTTTGCAACTCGCAATATTTTATGTGATAAGAATAAATATGAAAGCTGCTAAGTTCTCAAAAGAACTAGATATAATATGAAAAAAAGAGAAATAAAAGAACTTCAATATGTTGAAAAATACTTAGGTAAAAGTACTTACGTATTTTCATAGACGACGTTTCGAAAGATGTGTCCTACTTTAGGTCAGATGAAAGGATATGTCGTCCGAAACGTCGTCTATGAAAATACACAATTATTTTTATTTAAGTATTTTTCGACATATTGAAGTTCTCTTGTCTCTCCTTTTCATATTATATCACAGGGTGCCCATCTCAAAATAATTTATTATTTTTATTAATTTATTTTTTTATTTCTAAATATGTGAGAATGCTAGAAATCTCCTTTTTATTGTGCATTAAAAAATCGTCATTATTGTGTCTATGTGAGAATGCGAGAAATCGCCATTATTGTGCTCCGCCAACATCCCACATCCTGGGGACGAGATTACACAATAATGGCGATTTCTCGCATTCTAACATAAACACAATAATGACAAATTTTTAATGCACAATAAAAAGGAGATTTCTAGCGTTCTCACATATTTAGAAAAAATAAATTAATAAATTAATAAATTAATAAAAATAATAAATTTGAGATGGGCACCCTATGATTATATCCATATTTTTTGTATGACACAAGTTGCAAGAAGAATATCACGTGTGTCACGGTCGTGTGAAACTTGGACCATTAAAATTATATGCAGCAGATGAGCAGAATAAATAAACGATTTCTTAAATATCTCCAGCTTAAGTTTAGGAAGATGAATATTGTTAGATTGTGTAGTGTTAAAACGATGAATGGATTTATTAAGGGTAAAATATTGACAACTGGCTTGATCCATTTAAGCATTTATAAACCAGTGTGCACTTATGCATATTTCTAGTATTTCTTTTTGAAATCTAAGGCTCCGAGACGACTATTTCCTGCATTTTAAAGGACGTTTTGACAGAAAAATTAAGATTATAAACAATGACAAATCATATTTTTTAGTCCATCTTGTCATTGAATTTAATATTAACCAAACCTTTGAATTTAATAACTATAACTTCAAATGTATGCACAGCAATTCATGATTCTACGGCATGGTTCAATAGCGTAAATCGTTTTTCTAAACAGATTCTAACTTAACAATGCTTTTATAAACACTGCGTGCATTATGTAGGCTGTGGATGACTGTTAAAAATAACTAAGGCTATTAAAGGCTAGCTGTCACGAACTATGAAAGTCAGATTCTTTAACCTTTTAATTTAAAGCTCTCTATATTTTTAATATTTTTTTAACTGGGCAAAAAGTGGGGGTGAAGACCCCGCAACTCTCCTTGCGCGGTCCTTGATTTGCCAAATATTTGTTCAGGTAAAATCCTCTGATAAAGTATCAACATTATTTTCCTTACAACTATACATGTGTCTTCCTTTAAATTTTTTTTACTATCCTTAAACAGTTCTTACTTCTTATGCGTTATTGCTTTTTTACTTTTCCGTAGGTCATGACACTAAAGCTATGAGGAATAACAGTGGACCACGCAGCAAACGAAGCAAATTGGAAAGAGATATGAACACAGATGTAATTGCCTGCGTTGTTATTCTGCTTGTGTTGTGTTTGATGGGAGCAATAGGTGGGTAATAAAATATGTTTAATGTTGTAATTTTGGTTACACAAACGAACGAAGAATACGAAATAATGAACGAACGAATCCTCTAGCAAATGTCTCAATATTCTCATCAGTAAATCTATTACATCACATGCAGCAGGATAGGAAATTAGCCCTATTAATTACAGTATGTAAAGGTACGTCTGTTCTTTTTTTGTACATCTGAACTTGCCTTTACGGATTCCTAACTGTGTACAAAGTTCAAAAGCTTATTTGTTGTAAACAAGGTTATTAGATATTTCTAAGTAAACATTAAACTCTAATAACCTTACTTACTAAAAAGCAAGTAAGGTTATTAGAGTTGTCTTTTTTGCTGAAACTGTCGCATATTAATAGGGCTTTTGCATAGCGTCCAAATTTTACTACTGTGTAAATAATGCTCTGAGGGTATTCTTTTGTAAATGATTTTTCAAGTGTCTTTTGGCACCCAGAAGAGGATAAACATCCAAATGAAAAAAGGATATTGACAAAGCATTCTACGGTATAGTTGTCGTGAAAATGGATATTGACAAAGCATTCTACAGTATAGTTGTCGTGAAAATGATGCTACTGTATAATTGTGAAAATAGGTCATTGGAATTTTCAATAAACAAGTAAAGCTCCTAACTTCTCAAACGAACTCGTTATGATATTAAAAAGAGAAATGAGAGAACTTTGCTTTATGTCGAAAAATACTGATTAAAAGTAAATGTGTTTACGTATTCCCAATATTAAATGACATTGATCTGATGAAGCACACATGGTCGGAAACATTGTCGTTGGAATTTTACCCTACATATATAATAGCCCTACATATATAATAGCCCTACATATATAATAGCCCTACATATAAAATAGCCCTACATATATATATAGCCTATTAGCCTCCTCCGCAGGCAACTCTATGGCTTCCTAGTTGTGTTGGCAATGTTTTTTCTGAGTCAAACAGCTTCCAAGGCTGTGCGAGCAATGTTTTGCCTAGGATTGTATAGGGATTGTTGGGATTTGTGAAGGGATTGGCCGACGAAGAGGGGACAGCAAGGGATTCCTCCCTTGGCACATTTAATTTCCCTCTCCCCATTCTCTTGTTAATTTCTCTTGTACTCGGTCTAATCTAATTAATACCTGTTAAGGTCTCTTCCCAACACAGCTTACATGTTTATCAGTAATCATCCGCCTGGTAATCATCTATACAAAACAGCTACAAATGATCGTTCGTTCGTATAAAAGTTATAAAAGTTATGATCTTCGTTCGTATAAAAGGCTGTGTAACCATGCCGAGTAAGGTAAGCCGTGGTTACACAGCCTTTTATACGAACGAATACGATCATAACTTTTAATAATACGAATTAACGACCAGAATACCAGGCGGATGATTACTTATAAACATGTAAGCTGTGTTGGGAAGAGACCTTAACAGGTATTAATTAGACCGAGTTAGAACTCCTTGTGACCACATAACTAAGAAGCCACAGAGTCAGAGGCAGATTAAGGACCCCAGGGGCCCTGGCGCAAATTTAGATTGTGGGGCCCCAAACATCTGAAAGTTAGCATGTTGCACCCCGGTCTCTGCCGCTGCGGTGCATGGGAACAGTTATCGCTTATCAGTTACTAATATAAATATTGACTGCTGAGTCTGGGGTTTATTTTAACAATTAAAATTTACGTTGAATCCGTAGGTACACTGCATTAGAGTGTTACTGTAACTGATCTATATAATGATTCTGTAAAATATTTCAAGATTTTTAATTTTTTAAATGATTTTTTACTTTTGTGCTCTGTTTTTTTCCCTTCGTTTCAAATTTGAGCTGGGCCCTCAGAAGCTCGGGGCCCTCAGGAGCTCGGGGCCCTGGGGCACGTGCCCCAGTTTCCCATAGGTTAATCCGCCCCTGTGGAGGAGGCTACCCTACATACCCTAGCAGTAAGTACAGAGTACAACATTTTCAACACCTGACGCCAAACTCCGCCTTTGGATTATATGAAAGTTTGCACAACAATAAACGAAATGGAAATTAATTCAAAAGGTTGAGTTCGATCTCTGAAAATGACGCATTCTGTACTTATCAAAATGGTCTAGACTCTATATAATGTGTAACTACCTGAAATGATTTATGTTTATTGTTTCTTCTTATTTAGGCTGTGGGGTTTGGACTAGTAATAAAGAAGTATTTGACCACCAGTATTCTCCAGAACTCGACCTGGATAACGAAAATGTTATCCAGCGTTCACCAGCCGAGGAAGGCTTTGTACGATTTTGGACGTACATTATTATCTTTCAGGTATGTTTATTCTAACTTGACGTCGGTTCTCAACAAGACCAACTTCAGTACTGGAGAAAGCTCCCCACACACCTCTCATGTTTGCTTTCCTGCTCATCAAAACTGAAGACTATCCGGAATCAGTTTAATGATTCGGTAATGTGCTACACATCACGTCCCAGTACGATAATCCTAACCCAAAACTAAACTATGTAGATTGCCTTGAAATACCAGTATTGAAAATACACATTTCCCGTTAAATGCCCACAAAATGACGAAATAATAACTCCAAGTCGAAGTTGGCTATAAAATTGTAATGCATTCACCGTTTTCTCAATTCCAAGCTGTTGGTCATCCCATTCAAGCAAATTCGCGAAGTGTCTTTCGCGGTTCAGCATGTCATCATTTACACTACAAATTTACACTACAATTTTCATCATTTACACAACAAATTTCGAGCCTAACCAACATTTCTAGTACCAATTTCACCCATGCTTACTTGGACTAAATTTTTGGTTCGTCTCCGATAACATTTGGCACGGGCCAAACTATTTTTGGGAACGTGAACCATTTTCACACAGACCGTACCAAAGGTTTGCCGAAGTGCAAACAGATCTTTAAGGCCTGTTTATAAGGCGCTAGGGTTACCCTAGGAATAGGGTTACCTTAGGAATAGGGTTACCCTAGGAATAGGGTTACCCTAGGAATAGGATTACCATAGGAATAGGGTTACCCTAGGAATAGGATTACCATAGGAATAGGGTTACCCTAGTGTAGTTATTTTTCTAATTTGCGTTTATAAGTAAACTAGGGTTACCCTACTAGTAAGGTCACTATCACTTAGCTAAGGAAACCCTAGCACTAGGGATATGTTTTTGCCTTATAAACACAATCGATAGGGACAACTCGGACACCCGGGTCAAGTTTTAGGTATCAGGCCTCTTCATGCACTCGCAAGCCTCGCATATGTCTATTTCTTCGACGAAGTCGTCGAGAATGTAGAGCCGCATGAAGGAGTGTTAGTTGGAATGTAGAGCCGCATGAAGGTGTGTTAGTTGTTTAACAGTTATAGACATGATTGAATAACAAAGAAGAACACCATCTAACTGAAGAGAAGTAAGCACAGGTAGTAGAGAGATTAAAATCGATAATACAGCAAGAATTTTCTTTCTTTCTGCCATTTCTTTCCGAATTTCCCGTGCACACGCTCGACGGCGCGAGTAAACTTCACCCTAATCCTAGGGTTACCCTAGCCCGATCATTCCCTTATAAACGCAAGCTATCTTTTCACCCTGGCGCTAGGGTAACCCTACTCCTAGGGTTACCCTAGCTATTATAAACAGGGCCTTAGTAAACTTGGAATGACATCATCGTGTGCCTTTTTTAAGAAAAAATTTAATCCATTTTAAAGGATTTTTAAATCCTTTAGATCATATTTTGATAGCCCTAACGAAACCTGAGTATTGACTACTCCGAAATTCTCCAACCGCGAATCGAAACCAAGATCTCTGATTAACCAAATTAAAATGTTCAAATGTTATTCTACATCGTTTAAGGCTGGTTCCCATGTGGTATTTGGCAGTATTCGATATTGCAAAAACACACTGCAACCATATGGAAACAATAAATCATATTCTGGGCAACGGGAAATACCCTCAATTTATGACTTGCACGTTACGTCACGACAGCCATGTTGGTGGAACTTAAACAAAAGAATATCATTAACTTATTTTGTTTGTGGCACCAACATGGCCACCAAACCTGTGTCTTCGGAGTCTCAAGGTTGCAAGTCAAGAATACCGTCAAATACTGGGTATTGCGAATATTCACAATAGTAGGGCCTGGAACGTACATCGACAAACGTACATGACGGCCTTCTTGGGCTTCACATTTTGAGCCACGCATACATAATTCAGTGGTTCATTCTCGTACCCAGACCTCTTATACTAATGAAATAAAATCGATCTGGAAATGAGTATGACTATCCGACCCTGTCTCGATATCATGATAAGATTTACAAAATATTATTCCGATTGAATGTAAATCCTCTAAGATTTTTTAAAAATTGATAAATTTATTATGGAACCGTGCAGTTATTGAGTGTTATTGGATACAGCATAATTATCCCTTGCTTTTTTCTTAGGTTTTAATTCCAATCTCTCTCTACGTCTCCGTTGAAATTGTAAAACTTGGTCAATGTTTCTTTATCTCGAATGACTTGGAGATGTACTACGCTGAAAAGGATCAACCGGCACTATGTCGCGCACTCAATATCAACGAAGATTTGGGACAAATACAATATGTCTTTTCCGATAAAACAGGAACCTTAACTGAAAACAAAATGGTGTTTAGACGGTGTACCATTGCTGGTGAAGACTTTGCTCATAAAACAATACCTCTTCTAGGTAATGAAGGTAATATTTATTAACAGAAAGTAGATATCGGCCACAACCTGTATATTTTGTCTCTTGCCCTATGTGCCACTGCTCGTGTACCTTTATTGTGCTCGTTCCCTTAAGGGGATCGATCCAATGACGAAGGAATTGTATGACAAATGATCTACATGCATGGGTTTGGCAAACACAAACGACCTGCACAAGAAAGGGATACATCTGTATTCAAGACTTTAGTTTATTGGCTTTATTTAGGTGTACATTATGTACCTGAATTTTGATTTTATCTAAACGTATTTTGAAAATGAGACAGAATTATTTTCTCAGTTTCTCAATACCTCATCTCGTTCCAGAGATATTCAGATTTTTGAAACATGCAAATTAGATGCCGTATGACGTCAGTTTCTCACATAGACTGATAAGATTTAATTAATTTAATATAAATAATTTAAGAATTTTATTCTTTATAGAATATTATATGGCGAAGGTATTTTTCCAGGAACTAAGACATTCGTAGAATCTATAGTACACTACATTCGGGATCCTAGTGGCGTATTTTTTGTCAGTCACGCTCGCTTGTGGTATATAGACAAGTCACATCGCTTTTTCCGCCTTTTAGTTAGTATCTTTAGTAATTTTTCATTAATAACTCATGAAGGAAAAACAAAAGAAAATGAATATTTAATCAATGTTTTAAATCGGATAAAGATTCGTCCTGATTTACATAAACTTTTCCTTCTATTTCCTCAACTAAAACAGCTTGTATCTTCAAGATAGTAGATAAATATGAACATACTGTATATGTGTATTCATTTGATAAGCCATATAAAATATTCGCATCCGATCTTTATCTGATATATAAATGCTCGCCTTTGGCTCGAGTTTGTATATCAGATAAAGATCGGCTGCTCATATTTTATCTATCACTAAAAAAGTAACAGACAGAAACAATTTTTCATGTTAAATCATCTATTTGACAAGCCGTTATTGACATGTATCCTTTATTTCTATTTTCTGAAACTGGTCTAACGTCAAGCAGCTGTAGTTTTTAGATTGAACTCCGTTTGTCAACACCACCTCCACTAGTCTAATTTCATTGTCCATATAATAAATAGAACATTACACGTTTGCTCAAATATATGAATTTTATGTTCTCGTGACAAACACATAAAATCCATATCTTCTAGCCACCATACCTTTCCTTTATATTAATTGATAAAATTAACTGTAGAGGTGTTAAAATGTAGATGTATTATACGAGTCCAGTAGCGAAGTTGACCATAACAACTGGTCATGCTATGCAAATTTTGAAACGATTTGCATATTCAGATCTTTAGAAATATATTGTTTTCAAAATATGCAGATGTTTATAAATTAGCATGGCATAACCAGTTGCTACGGCCAGCTTCGCCACTGTACGAGTCGAAACGCTAAGATATTGGCAATGTGATGTCACTAAGGTATTGTTTGGGATTCGTTAGGTATTTTGTATGGCCATTTTTTTTGGAAACGCCTGGATCAGGATGTAATATTTTCTGTCTTAATATAGATCAAAAACAATCTGCAACGATAGAAAAACAATCACATGGTTCAGAATTAGATGAAACGGTAATTTGTTGTTGTTGTTGTTGTTGTTGTTGTTGTTGTTGTTGTTGTTGTTGTTGTTGTTGTTGTTGTTGTTGTTGTTGTTGTTAGTTTATGATTAATGATTGTGTTGCAAATGCAATGAGTAAAGTACAAACAATCACAAGGTTTGATGTTTGAATCTGACTCTCATCGCTCACTACAATCTAACATAACAATAACAATAACAATCTATAATAAGATTTCACTCAATTCCCAATTGATACTGTAAGATGTGAGATGCAATATATATTGTTTTCCTGAGGATGATTCTAAATAGAATCGTAGAATATTGCTATAATTATCAATATGTGAAGAGGATATATGGAATCAGAATAATATTTGAATTTTCTGACTGCCCCATTCGGAAATCCAACCCAAGGTCGCTGAGGTCCCTGTTCAGAATATATTTTATTTTTATGACCCTTTACTGCGGGTGTTGTCTTTGCTTCTCTTTTTCTTTCTACTAATCACCATGACTTTATTATTTCAGGATCTGAATGATATATCTTGGGATTCTGACCTTGCTCATCGTATCACACAGGAAAGCCGTACTAATTCAGCACCTAATGAAACTTCGTCGGTGAACGAGTTCTTTACATTATTAGCTATTTGCAATACAGTTGTCGTGTCTTCGTCTAATAAACAGCAACATGACAACCATGTTTCACCACTCGGGGTGGAAGAAACCTTACAAAGTAGTGAAACAATGGTGGATGGGAAAACAAATGATTTATACCTGAACGGTAAAAAATCGGACAATGCTTTGCCAACCAGTGACGAAGTGAATGAACAGAATTTTATTTATGAAGCTGAGTCCCCTGATGAAGCTGCTCTTGTGAAATCCGCTAGTATGTATGGCTATAAATTAGTATCACGCAGTCCAGATAGTGTAACAATTGAAGTACCTGGTGGAGACATTGTGAAATACCATCTCCTACATGTCTTAGTTTTTGACTCTACTCGCAAAAGAATGTCTGTTATTGTTCGTCGTGAAAATGATCATAAGATAGTTATGTATTGCAAAGGTGCAGATACAGCCATATTATCACAGTTATCTAAAGTTAGTAAAAGCCAGACATTGGGAGGTGAAGAGCCCTCGGATAAGGTCGATGGAGAGCAAAGTGATAGAAATAACGATGACTCTTTGATGGAAATAACCGAGACGCATCTTAACCTTTACGCAAGAGAAGGTCTAAGGACATTGTGTATGGCCAGGAAGGTAAGCAGTGTTGCGAAACAATTTTGTTTCAATTGATTATTTTCAATAGAAGTTATATCAAATTGTGTTTAACCGAACCATGAATGATTAAAACCAGCAGGATTAGTATTTTTAGATTGTTAATATTTTTGTGCCAATCAAGCTTTTCCAAAAGTCTGAGCCCGCATGGGTAAATGTTCCACTGCGGTTGCTGTTTATAAAATAACTTACGGTCAAATATATGTATATATGAAAATTTGACTGCCTCAACCGGGAATCGAACCCGAGGTCTCCGAATCAACGCATCGGCGATGTATAAATATGTATATGATGTTTGACTGTTCTGACCGTGTCTCAATAGCTCAGTGGTTAGAGCGCCGATGCGTTGATTCGGAGACCTCGGGTTCGATTCCCGGTTGAGGCAGTCAAATTTTCATATACATATATTTGACCATTAATAAATCCTCTCTTCATCTAAAGAAAAATAACTTACCTTTCACATGATTCTGATTGGTCAAGCCTCGTTTTCTATGAGAGTACAAAGACACAAATGACGTCATCTTCATTTTATAATAGATTGCCTATGTCGTAAAACACTTGCTATTTTATAAAACAAATAGAAAATGACTTCTGTGTCTCTGTATTGTGATAGAAACATCAATGACGCCATTTCAACAGGAGAAACGCCTGAAAACGTGTTTCCACGAGGCATTTTTGGTTGAAGTGACGTCATTCATGTTCTTATCACAGAGACACTCAAGCAATCTTCTATTTCATGAATATAAAATACATAATGAACAAACCATTCAGAACTGGTTCAGAAAATGAGATAACTCGTTCCCATGCACGAGAACAGCAAAACGTGGAACAATTCATGTTATTTTTTAAGAAACGATCGTGGGCTGCAATGGTACTCGAATGTCCTGTTCTCGTTTTATCAGTGTGAATAAAAAATGTGTGCGATTTTATTCCCATACGTCTAAATTATACGAGGGCGAACCAGAGGAGGCATGCTTTTCAAAAAATCAACCACCTTAAAAATAGACCATTTACTGGAAACTAGGGCATACTTGCTAGAATGTATACTTCAAAATGAGGTTTTCGCGGGGAGACTGAAAACAAATTACTCGAGGGTTAACACAAGGATTCATCTTGAAACAGTTCTCCTTACTCCCATACTAACCTTTTCCAAACAATCCTCCTAGTAAAGATCTTGTCCTCAGTTTTTAGTCCCAGCAAGACCGAAAAGGTCTATTGCGCTTTGTTCACAGCTTGCGCCCTTCTATTTTCCACAAATTTTGGGTCCGCCCTCGCTCTGCATGCTACTGTAATTGACGCTGTATATCCGAGAATATAAAAAGATCAACTGAATAACTGGGGTCATCTAAATTTTCTAAAATCAGTATGGGATTGATCCATAAACGTTTGAATCTTTGGGAACCCTTTTATTAGGCTGCATTTACACAATGTGATTAACCAGGTCGATTTACCGCAGTGTGTCGACGTTACCTATAGGAAATGTAATGATGTTAAAGTGCCCCTAACCTCAAAAAATTTTATTGTCTTATTTGGAAGAACATTTAAAATGATAAAGTAACTTCTTTTGAAGATTTTCGTTTCTTCGCTTTCTTTTTGAGATATATCAGTTTGTTTGATATGTAAATATCCGGAATTTACGTCACACATGCATAATGACTTATTGGAGAAATGTGTATATCTCTTTCATTCTCGAACGAAATCCTTTAAAATCGAGAAGTTTGGTGTTGTGGGAGAAACACGCACACATGTTATTCGCACTTTAGTGTTTTTATTTGATGAACGCAAATATATATAACATTCTCCAGTAAGTCATCATGCATGTGTGACGTAAATTCCGGACATTTGCATATCAAACAAACTGATATATCTCAAAAAGAAAGCGAAGAAACGAAAATCTTCAAAATAAGTTACTTTATCATTTTAAAAGTTCTTTCAAATAAGACAACATATTTTTAGCTAAAAACAAATATTGCCTTAGGAAATATAATGATGTTTAAGATTTGACCAGATGGGCTACTCTTGCAACTTGCAACATATTTTTAGCTAAAAACAAATATTGCAGGTTGCTGTACGATTTCAGACGAAATACAAGTTGTTGTGCTAGCTGTAATGAAATTATATTACAAACTATATAGGATTATACAATCACGTGACTTATATACGCATTTTCATTGGTTCTTGCCCATGATCTATTAAAGGACAGATACATAGATGGCGTCAAATCACGTCAGCAGCTGTGTTTTTCTTGATAAAACTTTGGATAAAACTCAGCTTTGATAAAACTTTTTTATTGTGGTATAAAACAAATAGATTCCATTTTGCCGTTGTCTGTTCAGTTATAGATACACAGAGGACGCCAGAACGTGGTAAGAACATCAGTGACCCACTCGCCTATCGTCTCGTGGGCCACTTTTTTGTTCTTACCACGTTCTGACGTCATCTGTTTTTTGCCGTTGTCTGTTCAGTTATAGATGCAGGAATCTATTTGTTAAGTGTTACACGAGGCGATTTATCTTGTAACTTGCAACTTTTGTAAGAAAAATTGCCTTGTGTAACAGCGCCTTTCTGAAGTAAATGTTTCATGATAAAACAGTGGTTAGTTGTGTTTCTAATTTAGTTCACGTGTTTGTGACTGTGAGGATATGTTGATAATATATATAAGTATTTCTTAGGAATTATCTGAGGAGGAATATCAAAACTGGCTCATTGAGCATGAAAACGCAGAAATTGATTTACATAATCGTGAAGAGTTATTGCAAAGTTCTTACTGTAAAATTGAACGTGAAATGGAGTTACTTGGTGCGACAGGAATCGAAGATCGCTTACAGGAAGGTGTTCCTGAAGCCATTGCCAATCTACGTGCTGCAGGATTAAAAGTTTGGGTTCTTACTGGCGACAAACAGGTAAGCATCATGACATGCAGTGAGCAACACAAATATCCGAGATGAGTTACAAAAATGTAAGTTTTTTGCCGAAAATGAAACTTATGTCCCAATTACATGCACTAAATATAACAATACTAGAAATACGAAAACGTAATAACCCCTCGCAAGCCTGTCCCTCTCTCCTCCGCAGAGGTTCTTTGGAGATATTTCGGAGGTTCTCGGAGAGATTTGTCGAACGAGGCAATCCTGCAACCTTTGTGTCCAGCTGACTCGTTCGATAAATCTCTCCGGGGAGGAAAGAGAGCCTGTCCCTTTTTCAGACGTAAACGTATGTTATGTATTTAGACTCGGTAATTCCAAATCTGATTTCAGAATTGAAATCGAGTAAATATTGTCCGAGATAACGTTGAAGATCTACGTGCGATTTGTTATCTGCAGACAAAATAAATACACGGCAGACACGGTGGGGACCATGTCTGGGGAAACGTAACTCTATGGGGGGAGGGGGGTAGAAAAGGCGGGTGCGGGGTTATAAATGGATCCCTGCCTTCGGCGCCGCAGTTTTCCCTTTCGTAAACGGTCTTTGCCATCTCGAACGGTCTTTGCCATCCTAAACAATGACCCCGATACCCCTGAATCCTAACCCCCCCGGAATTTTTTATTAATATATACGGAAAAACTGTGTCAAGCTGTGACAGTGTTGAGAAAAATACCGGAGGGTTAGGATTCACGGGGGGTTGGGGTCATTGTTTAGGATGGCAAAGACCGTTCGGGATGGCAAAGACCGTTTACGAAAGGGAAAACTGCTTCGGCGCCGGGCGAGGGGATAATATTTTATTCTAATGGGTTGGTGCCCCATTAATGTATACTTCTCATTTAATGGTATAGAAGGTTTTCATATGACATCAAAGCTCATGGCATCTTGTAAGGCAACTTCAAGATACCGACGTTAAAGAATGACGTCACGGCGTCCATGTTGCTTGAACTTTAACAAAAGAATATCCTCATTTTTTGTTTGTGGCATAAACATCGCCGCCAAACCTTTATCTTCTGAATCTCAAGGGACTTATTGCAAACCATCAATAGTAACATTTCGTGACCAGGATAAAACCATGTATCTCATGTTATCCTTCAAATAAGCGTCAAGTTTATGCATAGATAAAGTGATTCTTTTAATCGAAATATTGGCATTTCTTTCAATTTATTGTTTTCACACAGGAAACTGCAGTGAATATTGCTCATTCTTGTCATCTTCTTGATTTTGAGATGGATAAGATTACACTTAATGCATCTTCCAAAGTAAGTCTTTTTTATCGTTTCTATTTATGATTTATTATGTACGAAGTTACCTAAGGACCCTCCATAATAATTTTGTATTACCATTTTTCTGCAACAGATTGTTTTGGGTTTTTTCTTTTGTATTTTTCTTTTTTCTTATTTCCTTGAGGTAGAAAATGGATGACATTTATGAAAGGTCCTTAGGTGTAATGTGTGGAAATGTTAACATTTTAAACAACTGCTCTTCGGGAATACATTTTTATTTCAAGGCCTTTCTACATTGTTAGATACATTTTTATTTCAGAGCTTTCTCTGTTTCCTGATCGTCTCAAACTGGGATTGTAATTTTAATTTTGACGTATAGAAAATACCACTGATATCTCTAAACAAAAACTGGATCGAGCATCTATTGTTTAGATGCTGCGAAAAAATGAAGCCAGGAATATTTAGTGACGGCCATCTTGGACCACCCTATATAGTTTTACTGCAGGCGACAGAGACTATCTGTCTCTGATCTTTTAAGATGTTAAAATAAATCAGTTGTCGAAGGTTTTCCCGTAATTTAGAACACAAACTATGGCTCCATTACAGTAACTATGAAGCCAGGAATATTTCGCGGCGGCCATATTGGAGTGACCAGCGTTGGTCATTCCAATATGGCCTGGGCTAATCCCGGCTTCATGGTTACTGTTATGTAGCCGTAGTTATTCGCAATTATGGGAAAACCTTGGATAACTAATTCATTTTAGCATCTTAAAAAATCAGAGACATATAGCCTCTGTCGCCTAAAGTAAACCCATACCTATAACGTGGTCCCAACAAGATGGCCGCCAGAAGCTACAGTGACTTGCCAAAAGTTTAAATACAAGCTCAAAACTTCGAATCGTTTTCAATATTCGTGACAATCTTTTACAATTACTTCATAGTGCTTTAAATTTGATTTAGTTTTATAATTGGGTAACTACTTTTCATTTAAGATTAAAAAACGTAAAAATTTCGGATACTGGAAAAGAATTTTGAAGCATCAGTTAATACTTACTAGCTGCAGATTACTGTTGTTTTCAGGAGGCTCGTTGCTCTTTTAGCAAACTTTCATGCAAACTTTCATGCAAACAGTAACCTTTTAGCATACTTTCATGCAAACAGTAACCTTTTGTACCGACAATGTTTTGTTTGAGTATTTATTTTGCTTTTGCATTGTTTAAAACAACCCACAGGTTCTCCTTTGGGTAGAATTCAGAACTGGATACTCAAAGCTTTAGGAAATTCCTTTTTCGCTGGAGAAACTGGGATTGCATTCAAAAACATGCCGTCCAAAACTCGATTAACTGAGAAACTGGTCGTGGCTCTGACGAAGGGACTAAGCAAAACACACTTTAGTAAAGAACCGTTCCTAAAATGGAAGTTGTTGTTCGAGAAACAAAAGACAAATTAGAAGAAATCAAATCAGGGAACAAACCTTGATCAAATTAAAAAAATCAAATCCGCTAATGTTGATTAAACCGATGGCTAAAAGAGCAAAAAAGGCCTGAAAAGAACAGAAATCTGTCACTAAGTGTTAACAGATACCTCAGAATTTTCTTTCCAGTATCCGAATTATTTTGTGTTTTCTCGAAGTTAAATGAAAGGTACAGTAGTTATAATATATAATTATAAAACTAAAATTGAATTTTAAGCATTAAGAAGTAATTGTGAAAGCTTGTTACGTAAATTATTCAAAATTTTCAGCTTGTATTTAAACTTTTGGCAAGTAACTGTAGTTCCCGCTTCATTTCTGAACAATAATTGCTCGATCCAGTCATTGGATCAGTGAGCAACTAACTACAGTACAAGGAGCAAAACACATGCGCGTTCATTGTAATCGAAATTAAACTCCTGTTTGTACGTAAAACTAAAGGTGCCATAAAAAATAAAAATGGTAGCACTGTTTTTTTTTCATTATATTTAATCTTCATGTTCAAAGGACTCATGTGCAGAACAAATCAAAGCTTGGGTAGAAAGAATAAATAACTCTGCTGTATCTGGTGCGTCTCAACAGAATAAACAGAAAACCTATGGATTAATTATTGATGGTCAGACAATACAGTATGCTTTAGAAAAACCGCTTGATGTGGAGTTCTTGGAATTAGCCAAAGCATGCCAGGTTGTCGTTTGTTGTCGTGCTTCTCCGGTACAAAAGGTCAGTTTGTTTTCAAATATTTCGTTATTATATATTATTATGCATTCTTTGCTGTCGATTTTGATTGGCTGTTGGCATACAGCTAATTCGTGACATCAGCTTCATGTGACGTTAATGTTCCAATAGTATGGTTCAAGAAGTGTAGTCTATGACATAATTATTCCAATATCTTGTTGCTTGCTGTTGCCAGCTTGTTTACAGCGAAAGAAAATGGGAAAGAAAATGCTCATTTCGCAAAGATTCGACAACGCATTGCGTAGCACTTCTTATGCATAATAAAACAATTATTGGATTCGATTTTCGCATGATTTCGAGAATTATCAAGGCCTCCGTTTGTGTTATCCGCCTCAGCCTACGGCTTCGGAAGATAACACAAACCTTTATATCATGCTTTACCTCATCCAATAATTGTTAATTATTATACAATACTCGTATAATCTCGATTGTGATTGGCTAAAAAACCTACAGACAATTCGTGATGTCTTGCCACCTACAAAATATCAAAAATTGTCTGTAGGTGACGTAATTGAATTTGCGTGGCTTACTTCCTAAACTCCCTAAAGGCTTCTACATTTATAATTACATAATAAAACAATTATTGGATTCGGCTTACACATGATATCAATAATTATCCAGACCTTGGTCAATGTTATCCACCTCAGCCTACGGCTTCGGCAGATAACATTGACCTCGGTCTGGATAATTCTTGATATCATGCTCAGCCTCATCCAATAATTGTTTATTATATGCTCATGGTGTGACAAACAAGCCATATTTATGTATTGTAGTGACGTGGTTTGTACATAACATACCACGACCATGCTATAGTTGCACTTTAACAAAAAAATTATCATTAACTTCTTTTGTTCAATCCCAAGGGATTGTTTGCAAACTATCAACACATGTATTTCAAAAGTATAAAGCATATTTTGCTGGGAACGTTATCATTTATACCGACGGGCACTCTGTCGCCTAGACTACTTTACTCCCCTGGGATAGGCTTTCTGTGTATGCAGATGTGTGGTATTATATGGAAAGATATATTTGGGTTTATAAAATAAGTTGCGTCTTACACACGCTCACGTTATGCAAATACGCTTATGACGTCACGGTACATTTCTTAGTCTTATTTTATAAAAGAAATGGGAAATTGCCGCTTTGTGTTTACACGCCTTATGCAAACACTCAGCGTGTTTGGGAGAATTCGAAAGTACTAATGTAAACATTCTCGCATACAGCTCGGGTTTACATAAACGTTCGAATTCTCCCAAACTCCCTCTCGTGTTTGCATCACGCTTTGTAACAACGGTCGGCCATTTTCTATTTGTTAAAGTAACATATCTCACGTTTGGGGTTTTACATATCCGTAATATTTGGGTCTTCTTGAGCAAAATCATAATATATATTGTCAGCCGAAAATTTCATCTTCATGGAGTTTTTCGGTGTCAAAGTTACCGGATGTGATGTCACAAGAGGCATTCCAAACCAGTTTTCTTTTGTTACTTGCCACAAAAATGCCTCTAGTGACATCACATCCGATAACTTTAATAGCAAAAAATCCAGGAAGATGAAATTTTCGGCTGACAAGATATATTATGATTTTGCTCAGGAAGACCCAAATATTACGAATATGTAAAATCCCCAAACGTGAGATAGGCACTTTAAATCTTAAACTATATAAATCGAATCGTCTAAAAGATTAGCATACTGCCGAAATATTCAGTATAGGTATGAGGTCTAACATTTTGAGGGAAGGCCTTTCGTCAGAAAGTGAAACATATCAAAACGTTAGACCTCCTACACACTAATTCGGCAGTACACCAAACTTTTAGAACATTGTATTTGTTTTTTGACACATGCCTACGCAATATAATGTATGTATAGTGTATATGCATATGTGTGAAAGGTTTTTCTATTTTATTATCAGGCTTCCGTTGTACGTCTTGTACGCCAACAGCTTCAAGTAATGACATTAGCTATTGGAGATGGTGCAAATGATGTGAGTATGATCCAAATGGCTGATATTGGTGTTGGTATCAGTGGTCAAGAAGGAATGCAGGCTGTTCAAGCAAGTGATTTTGCTATTGGAAGATTTCGGTTTTTAGCAAGGTTACTACTTGTTCATGGACATTGGTGTTACGATCGTATTGCGAAAGTGATCTTGTACTTCTTTTATAAAAATATGGTAAGTTGTTTGTGTGTTTGTTTGTGTCTTGTTTGTTTGGTTGGGTGGTTGTTTGTTTGTTTGTTTATTTGTTTGTTTGTTCAATATTTGTGCAAGTAGAGACAGCTAAAAAATTGTATTCGGATTAAACATTTGCCTGTGTGCTTACAAAATGCCCAAAATTGGCGTTATTATACTGTTGGTTAGGGGCGATTCCCTACCCGCATGAATACTGTATGTCTGTATGGTGGACGATTACTTCTAGTCATCCCTCGTTACTATATATAAAAACTCAAAAAGGTTGGTCTACTGAGAAAATAGTATGTCGGACGTCAAACGTTTCGAGGGAAGGTTCTTCATTAGAGAGAGAGAAACGGAAAGTGAAATAAAAACCGGGTATCAAACTTTTATACACATATTACACAAAATAATCATAAATTAACCAAGTTGTTTTATAATGTATACACAAAATTGTAGTTTCAACTGCGCATAAATATGACACGTTCTGAGTTGGGCCTACCTGTAAATAGTTTATTTAGGTGATTAAGCTT
Organism: Chrysogorgia sp. JL179-B06; assembly: GCA_035772405.1. Lineage (NCBI taxonomy): Eukaryota > Metazoa > Cnidaria > Anthozoa > Scleralcyonacea > Chrysogorgiidae > Chrysogorgia > Chrysogorgia sp. JL179-B06. Next base: position 282,753 of record JAYKKM010000054.1, on the reverse strand, counting down.
TATGTTATGTATGAAATAAGATTTACAGGTAGGCTCCACTCAGAACGTGTCATATTTATGCGCAGTCAACACTACGATTTCGTGTATAGATTGTTTTCAATTCCCAAGTTCCCAAGAGATTCAAATGACATGGCAGCTATATTTCGTGTACCTAACAAAAGATACTAATTAAAACTCTATTGTTGAGGTATTACCAACATGGCGACTTAGCGTCTATGACGTCACGTGAAAACGATCTACTCATGACCAAGTATATTTATGAGGGATATTTTTTATTAAGTGTCCCTACCGTGATATTACTGCAAAATAAACGTTGAGATATTCGAAACAAGATCAGACATCGTGCAAGGTTTGCCATCATAGGGTCCACCATGTTGACAGTAAAATGATTTTTTATTGTTTTTAATTTTTAACGAATACTTAGAAAGTCAGGAGAGAACTCCTTCATCGGGCTGCTCTATTTCAATACATACTGTATGTAATAATTATGTTTCTCTCTTGTTCAATAGATGTTTGTGATGGTGCTGTTTTGGTTCCAGTTATATAATGGCTTCTCAGGATCGAACGCTATTAATGCTTTAAACCTGATATTTTTCAACCTTGTCTTTACTGCTTTGCCTCCAATAATCTCTGGTATTTGGGATCAAGATGTATCGTGCGAAACTCTTTTAAAAAAGCCCTATCTTTACAAACAAGGACAAGAGAGTAAGGTACAAAACTATTTATACATGTATTGTGTATTTGAAATTGTGCATCGTCAATTTTTTAGTATTGACAGATTTACTGCCGATAAAAAACCCACTGACAAAACCCCCGCCGACGAAAACCCCTCCCACCAAAACCCAAAATTACTAAATTCAGACAAAAAACCCGCATTAAACCCTTTCATATTTTTTTTTAATCGTCACCATAAGCTTTAAGTTATAATTTATTATAAGTTTAAATTATTGTTTGTATGACTACAAATTATGAAAAGACACTCGAGTAAATTAACTAAAAAACTTAACTACTGCAGGTTACTATATAAGTATTATATAAGACGAAAACTAAAACGAAATTCATTGCGCTTAACCAACCGTTACCACCCACGCTCATAACTAAAGATGGATCTTCTCTGGAAAGAGTTAAGGACTTTAAGTATCTCGGATCATGGATTAACACAACAGAAAAGGATATAAAAGTTAGATGTCCAAGATATGGAAATCTAAATTATCTCGAAAATTGAAAATTAGACTATTTCAAGCAACTGTAGAGACCGTTCTGTTATATGGTTGCGAATCGTGGACCTTGACTAAAGTTTTAGAGAAACAACTTGACGGCTGCTATACCAGATTACTCCGTACTATTTGGAATTTTAGCTGGAAACAACATCTCACGAACGTTGAGCTGTACTCGGGTTTGCCTAAAATCACTGAACGCATCAAAGAAAGAAGATTACGATTCACTGGACATTGCTATCGACAAAGTGATGATCTTGTCTCAAGCCTAATTTTATGGGAACCAAAACATGGACCTGTGAATAGAGGAAGACCGGAAACCACATTTATTAAAAAGTTGACTAAGGACACAGGTCTGGAGTCGGAAGATCTACACACGCCACACGGTGATGATGGACAGGGAACAATGGTCTAAGATTATAAAAGCCAACACTACTCTGCTCTAAAGCCGCCTTGATGATGATGATGATATAAGAATAAATTATTGTTCGTATTACTAATAAAGTCGAATGGACGATACATGGACGATCGTCAAGCTCGTATCCTCAGAAAAATGATTCTGAGTCCCGGACAGGAATCGAACCTGTAACCTTCTGATTGCCGGTGCTGCGCAGCATACCGACGCCGCGCAGCATCTGTTCCAAAGTCTTGCGTCCATCTCTGAAATCTATGCACAGGTTTCTTAGACGTTGCTGTAGGTCTCTGGTTTGACTCGTTTCCTTAATGGCTCTCCTCTTGCGTCATTCTGAAGATGGGTACGGGTTGCGTCCTTTCTGATGCTCTCACCAGTTGCCGAAATCATCAAATCAGATGTTCGTAAATAGTGTCGCAACACCATACTTTTTCACTGAATTTAGTAATTTGGGTTTTTTGTCGGCGGGAGTTTTGTCATGTGGGTTTTTGTCGGTATATCTAATGAGTCGCGAAGTAGTTGTATTGGAATATGAATTATTCATGCCAACACAGAGAATGAATAATTTTTAGTCCCAATAGTAATCTCAACACTGTCTCGTTCTGTTTACAACGCTACTCCAAGAATTTTCACGTCTTCAGGACAACGTTACCTCGCAGAGAGATGATCCTTTAGATTGACTTTAAACACAGATACTGTAATTGTTTTAGCAATACTGATCTGTTTTCGACAGGCTTACCAACTACCGTGTGACCGTTAATAACTATATATACCAAATTGTACTCGGTGGTTTAGTTTTGCTTATTTTCTGTTCATTTCTTATTCGTGCCTCTCTTTTGTTTCAGCTTTATTCTCGAAAATTGTTCTGGATAACAATATCAGATGCATTTTTTCAGAGTATCGTCATATTCTTTTCTTCTTTCTTGGTAGGTTAATGTTTATAATGAACTTTCCGACTCTTTATTCTCGATTTACAGTGAGATGTCTTGTACTGTGGCCACGTAACAACGTTTTGATTACGTCAGGGGAGGCATGGTTCACCGGGAGATTTCCCGGTGAGCCCCAAGGTCTTGTGGTCCCTTAAAATCATACTTAGAAAAGTTCTGAAAAAGTTAAAATTGCCATTATATTTTTAAAAAAAATGGTGAAGTGGAAAACGGGCTTTACACTTTAAAGGGAAATTGTACCCAAAAATAAATTACTTTTAAATAAAGAGCCTTTAAGTATAATGTTCAGAAATGTTTATGCTTCTGGACGTTGCCATTTTAGATATTTAAGCGTTTGCTCGACGGCTCACACTCGATGTCCAGCGGCGGTTTCTTTTCAATTTTGACGTCATTGAGTGCAAGGAACAAAAGACAAGCACTAAATGACGTCAAAATTGAAAAGAATACCACCGCTGTACATCAACCTTGAGCCGTCCAGCGACCTCTAAAATGGCGGCGTCCAGAAGTATAAAATACGTAAACGAAAACGTTATTTCTCCGTTTTCTCGACGGTACAAGAGCAAATACCGTAAAACTATTAACATTTCTAAACATTATACTTAAAGGCCTTTTAGTTAAAACTAATTTATTTTTGGGTACAGACTACAGTTCCCTTTTAAGTTACGTCAGGCGCGGATTGGTCCACCGGGGAGATTTTGCCGGTGGGCCCAAGATCTGAAAAACTTAAAATCTCCATTATATTTGTTTCACCAGGCGATTTTTCACTCATGAACACTCGGCTGGAAAATTTTCACGATCTATTCAATTTTCACAATATAAATGTGGGTTCGCACGCGAACAAATTCGCCAGGTGGAAAACCGGCTTTACAAGTTTTTTTAGAGGGATAACGTTTCATGGTTTTGTAAAATTTATATTTAAAATTTAGTACATTTAACTCTTACACTTTTTAAGAAGTCATTATTAGACTACTACCATAACGCTCTTGTATCTTGTTATGACGTGGACGATGCTCGAACCTGGAAAACTGTTTGCTTAAAGTGCAACCCGTCGCGCAGTCTAATCCACGCCTTTTCATGCTCTTACTAGTTTATGTAATTTTTTCTCTGTAACTTGTCACTAACTTTAACTTACGGGCCCACAGTAATTGGTCCCGCCTCCTGTATTTTCGCATTGTTTATGTATTATTTTGTTTGTATTGTGTATGTTTTATCAGGCGAAGCCAAATAAATAAATAAACATTCGAGTCTCACATTATTAACTAAGAATTGAAGTGCCTATCAGGGGTTTGGGGATTTTACATATTCGTAATCTTTGGGTTCTACCAAGAAGAAATGTAATATATCTTGTCGTTCGAAAATTTCATCTTCATGCCTTTTCCCCTGCGTTAAAGTTGATTTACTATTCACAGGAAATGACGTCAAAGCAGGGAACTTTAAACACACCAGCCTGTTTAGATAAAATTCACTTAATTCCCAAATTTTCTTTGTATTTTCACTGCTGAATCAGTGTGCAATGTTTTTGTGTGTCCCTGCTTTGACGTCATATCTTGTGAATAGTACATCACGAAATTTTCACACGACAAGGTATTTTACAATTCTTCTCAAGAGATTCCAAAGATCACAAATATGTAAAATCCCCGAACCCCGGATAGGCACTTTAACTTATCCAGTTTAACTCTTTCCTGTCCGGTCCAGTCAAAAGGGGTCATAGAAGACCCACCAAGTCATCAATCGGCACACGGTAACGCAAGATTAAAAATTGAAATTCGACAAGCGCCAGGCACATAAGATGTACTCACACGCCATGTTTGATTTGATTTCATAAACAACTCTGCGATTGGTGGCATTTTGAATTTTCATGATGCTATGGAAGTTTTTCAACCTGATTTATGATAATTTATTTTAACATAATGTGTCTTGTTCGCAAAATCCAAAAGCATTGGTAACAGCCGGTTTATTGGGCTTTCAGAAAAGGTATAGGTTGCGCAACAGTTATGGATATTTATTCAAGAGATATCAATAGAACAAAGAGGTAGTTCAATTTTGGATGTTTTTCAGCCGGACAGGAAAGAGTTAAAAGCACCAATAAAAACATCCCAGAATCATTATTTACTACTTGGCATAACAAAGTACTAAAGTATTAAGTACTACTAAAGTATTAAGTACTACTAAAGTATTAAGTACTACTAAAGTATTAAGTACTACTACTTACTATTTATCACATTTACTACTTTGCATACCAAGGTTTTGACGTAAATATTGACGAGTAAAATGTTCGTTATTTTATGCATTATCTCGTGGAATGTATATTACTTCAATTGATGTTTTTATTTTTTAGTTCTACAATGATACAAATGATGACTTATTTTCTGTTGGGATAATGCTTCATCAATGTGCGGTGATTGTCGCTTCGCTTTACATTGCAATTGAGACTGGACACTGGGTATGCAAGTTTTTTTTTGTACTTTGCTAAGCTAATAATTTGTTTGATGAAAGGTTAAAGAGAGAAATATATGAATTTGGCTATCTGTGATGGTTATAATGCCGGCTGGTGGCTATCTGTGAGTCTGCGATGGCTATCTGTGATGGTGGCTATCTGTGAAAACTATCTGTGATGGCTACCTGTGATGGCTACTTGTGATGACTTTCTGTGATGACTATCTGTGAGTCTGTGATGGTTATCTGTGATTGCTACCTGAGATGGCTATATCTGTGATGGCGGCTATCTGTGTTTGCTACCTGTGATGACTATATGTGATAACTATCTGTGATGACTACCTGTGATGGCTACCTGTGATGGCTATCTTTGCTATCTGTGATTGCTATCTGTGATTGCTATCTGTGATTGCTATCTGTGATGGCTGGCTATCTGTGATTGCTACCTGAGATGGCTATCTGTGTTTGGTACCTGTGATGACTATATGTGATAACTATCTGTGATGGCTACCTGTGATGGCTATCTTTGCTATCTGTGATTGCTATCTTCGATGGCTATCTGTGATTGCTATCCGTGATTGCTATCTGTCAGTGATTGCTATCTGTGATGGCTATCTGTGATGGCTATCTGTGATTGCTATCTGCGATGGCTATCTGTGATTGCTATATGTGATTGCTATCTGTAATGGCTATCTGTGATTGCTGTCTGTAATGGCTATCTGTGATTGCTATATGTGATTGCTATCTGTAATGGCTATCTACGATGGCTATCTGTGATTGCTATTTGTGATGGCTATCTGTGATTGCTATTTGTGATGGCTATCTGTGATTTCTATCTGTGATTGCTATATGTGATTGCTATCTGTGATTTCTATCTGTGATTGCTATCTGTGATTGCTATATGTGATTGCTATCTGTAATGGCTATCTACGATGGCTATCTGTGATTGCTATTTGTGATGGCTATCTGTGATTGCTATCTGTGATTGCTATCTGTGATTACTACATGTATCTGTGATTGCTATCTGTAATGGCTATCTGTAATGGCTATCTGTAATGGCTATCTACGATGGCTACCTGTGGTTGCTATCTGTGATGGCTACCTGTGATTGCTATCTGTGATGGCTATCTGTAATGGCTATCTACGATGGCTACCTGTGATTGCTATCTGTGATGGCTACCTGTGATTGCTATCTGTGATGGCTATACCTGTGATTGCTATCTGTGATTGCTATCTGTAATGGCTATCTGAGATGGCTATCTGTGATTGCTATCTGTAATGGCTATCTGTGATGGCTACTGTACCTGTGATTGCTATCTGTGATGGCTATACCTGTGATTGCTATCTGTCTGTGATTGCTATCTGTAATGGCTATCTGAGATGGCTATCTGTGATTGCTATCTACGATGGCTATCTGTGATTGCTATCTATGGTGGCTATCTGTGATTGCTATCTGAGATGGCGATCTGAGATGGCGATCTGTGATTTCTACTGAGATTGCTATCTGTAATGGCTATCTGTAATGGCTATTTCATGGTTCCTCTTTTGACCACATTCATAATTAATAAAAAAATATTATTTTATGTGTATTTAAATTAACCTTTCGATCCTCGTTTTTGTGTTTATAATTCAAATTAATTTTTACACATGCAAGAATGAGGCTCGAAATGTTTGTTAATTTTAATGGACATAAAAGTATTAAATTGACAACCACTTATGAATACGGTCTATGTGTTAAAGACATTGTATATGAGATCGATATTCACTATCCAGTACCCTTTGTGTGTGAATTGAAATGAGATTGCGATCTCAAATGTTTCTCGATCATTCTCACTCAAAGTACAGTGTGAACAGGGCCTATATAACCAAAGCAAAAGCTCTATTTGCAAGACTCAACCGGAACCTGTTGCTAAAAATGCGAGACTGGGGACTTCCGGGGAATATGAGACGGCGATTCTGGCAATTGCCCAGCCAAAGCTACGAAGATCGTTGCTAGGAGCATGCCATGAGTTCAGTTTTATAATGTTTATGATGCCGGCGAATGAATACTTTTATACTTGGTGCATGCGATGTAAGGGCTTATGAAAGAATTTCCGAAACGCGCATTGTGTGTCAGTTCTTTTCATCCTAACCATGGCATTTTTATTTATTTTAGACAGTTATCCATGCGGTGGTTCTCACTATCAGCGTATTACTATCATTCCTATGGTGTATAGTCTATAGCGTTTCTTCGCCAACACTACCAGACTACTATGTTGCTATAGTGACAATGGGTTCGCCGGAATTTTGGCTGTTGTGTCTCCTAGCAACAATTGTTTCCTTGTTTCCAAGGTAGGTTTACGTTACGCATGAGGAATTCTTTGTTTTGAATGCCACCTTGCCTTTATTAAAAACAAAATTTGGTGCAGGTGGTATATTTGTCATTCCGATTTTTATTCGTTGCTTTATTTGTTATTTGGCAATGGCAAGAATTACTTAGTGCTGTTATAGGCCCTGGATACATCGAGACGAGCTAGCTGGCCCGGTTGCCGTGATGAGACGTTTTGCGGAAATCTTTCCAACGCCATAAATATCAACTTAAATAAACTTGAGGACGACCTACGAATCAGACTAAGCTAATACCATTTCTTAAATCCATTTTGTCTGGTATTTGAAGCCATGAAATAATCTTAACGAAACAAGTTAGCCTGACAAGCAGGGCCAGCTATCCTCTATATAATCAGGGACATATTCAATGAATTGAATTGAATTGAAAGACTTTATTTAATGAGGGTAAACACTATTACTACTTACCTAGTAGTTTTCATAGTGGCCCTCCTATATGTTTTCATAGTGGCCCTCGAGAAATGTTGAGCGATTGAACCCAAACGTTATTGGATAGTTACTTCGTTATACCAAAAAAAAACAATGTGTTCAATAACCGTCACCGTGCAGAAATATGCATAAACGTGAACAAAAACACAAAAGGAAGACTTTCGTCGAGTTTCCATACCATATCTCCATTGACTATGGTGCTGTCAGCGAAATTTAATACTTAAAGTTGGTAATTAAAATTATTAGTTGAACACTGTGTCCAGTTCAAAAGGTAATTAGAACCAACCTGCAGGGTTAATGTCGAATCTGCCAATTATTACATCAAATTGGAGTAATTTAGCTGAAATACTTTGAACAAAACCTTTCTAAATTTAAATAATAACTATAAAGAAAAGTCCCAACTTTATTTGCTGTCATTCTCACAATTTGTTTGTGAATATAACTAAACTAGGATTAAGATAATCGATGTTTGCACAACCGGACCAAGACTCCCAACTGTTGTGGTCTAGTGGTCACCACACATGTCTATGAGCTAGGAGATACAGGTTCAAATCCTGTGTCGGACCAACACTCTTGGTCTTAAAAATAATTTGAGGAGAAAGTGCTGTCTTTGCAATAATACCAGCAAATGGTAAGACTTTCGGGTCCAGAACCCCTATCAATTGGGCTTCTAGGCTGTTGGGATATGTTGCGCCCAAAGTTAAAGGTCAACTGCGTGAAAGAATGTGTTGCTAGTTTTTCAGAAAATCAAAGTACAACACCAAAATAAGTACACTTACTTGATATTCAAATTGTATTTAAATACAGCAAAGGGCCTTTAAGTATAATGTTTAGAAATGTTTATGCTTCTGGACGCCGCCATTTTACAAATTTTAAGCGTTTGGTCGACGTCTCACACTCGATGTCCAGCGGCAGTTTCTTTTCAATTTTGAGGTTAACCTTTCATGTTACTCCATCACCAAATGAATCGAGGTATATATCGTCATGAAATAACAGCTAACCCCAAAACAACTTAGATCCTAACCCCCACCTAATGAGTTTTCTAACCCTAACCCCCGCCTTAAGTGTCTTCCTAACCCTCCCACCTCGATTCCCTTGATGTTATCCGGTGATGTTTATATTTGGTGATGGAGTAACATGAAAGGTTAGCCAATGTTGACGTCATTGAGTGCAAGGAACAAAAGACAAGCACGCGATTACGTCAAAATTGGATAGAATGCCACCGCTGTACATCAACTTTGAGCCGTCGAGCAAACTCGAAAATGGCGACGTCTAGAAGCATAAAATACGAGAATGAAAACGTTATTTCTCGAGTGCAAGAGCAAACACCGTAAAACTATTAACATTTCTAAACATTATACTAAAGCCTTGTAATTTGTTTTTTGTGGTCAGGACATTGAGAATGTTCGGTACCGGGCAGTAGGATAAATTTACAAAATATTATTCAAAAATTTCCTTCGAATACAAATTCTACGCACCAGTTCGGATATATGGTTGTCTTGAAAATTTCCCGTAAAATGATCAATTCAAAACTTGTAGTTTATTTACTTGATAGCTGAATTCGTAGTGCATTTATATCCCACAAAATCATACAATTTAAGTATTTCAAATATACCACTTTTCGCTTAGGTTTCTTGCACGAACTGTTCAACAATCCCTGTGGCCTACAGAAGTTCAAAAAGCTCGTGTCGTTGAGCTTGAGCCTGTGTCACTTGTCTCTTACCAACCAAGGACTACAACATATTCATCTGAAAATAACACACGTCCAGAAACCTCCGCTATTACTGTATAATGCATGTTCCAGTCGTATCTAAACAGGGATCTTTCGTCCAACAATTCAATCGATAGCTATAGACCTTTTTCATCAAGATGACAGCCATCACCGAAACAAGGCTCGCTGATCAAAAAAGACTATAACGTTTCTGTATCCACAGAACCTTTGCTCAAGGAGGATGTGTTAATGATTACTAAGATGGTTTGTTCCCATGTTTTGTTGTAAAAGGTCTGTACCTATACATATACTCACGAGAGATTCCTTGTTAGGCCTACGAAACATAACTTAAGAGAGCCTTATTAAATTATTAGATATTTATAGAATATTTAAAATTTATCAAAAATTTACATTAAAAATTACGTTGTCCTTGTTTGTTTTCATATATATTTTTCTTGTTTTCTTAATAATCTTATTTGGTTTTGAAATAGAGTTGATGAACAAGCGTTAAAACGTGCTAATACAGCATAAATATATATATATATATATATAGGTAATATTTGGCATTTCACTCGATCAAACTACATGTTGAAAGGATTTATCGTGAAGGAAAATTTCGAGTGTTGGAATACATACATTTTAAGACCAAACCGGGACCAGTTGCGAAAAATGCAACTTCAAGGCCTTCCGGCTGGAATTGAACCCGCGACCCTGCGATGCTAGTGCAGTGCTCTGACCACTGAGCTACGGAAGCCGTTGCCGAGAGCCTAGTCACGAGTTCTGTATATATGGTGGTGGTAATGATATATATATATATATATAGAGTTAAAAATGGTTTATTTACAATTAAAAGTTAAAAACATTTACTCGAGTTTCACGCTCAAGGCGATCATCAGACTGAAGAACATGTCAAAGAACGGGGGGCTTATATAGATAGTACCTGATTATTTGCATAAAATTAGAATTATAACCTAATGTTGCATGCATAAAATTACATGGAATTTTCCTAATTGAACCTAAGGTTGCTTACATAAAATTTATTGTCGTGTCTGCACTTAGATATCAATTCAGCTCTTTTGTTCAATAAAAACCGTTTATCCGCGTATAAAATATAAAATTTTTCCGTAATGCATAAGTTGCATGTTTTGCTTCCGCTGTTGCACGATTTCGCTCGCTTCAAAATTGTCCATTTGATTGTGTAGTCATGGTTCTTCTCTTTCAATTCCCAGATGTGGTTAGATAGTGCCGTTTTCGTGGAGTACTTCTTATGTTTAAATGACATTGTGTGGTTATTATAGCGGGTTTTAAATTCTGTCGCAGTCATACCAATGTAAATCTTCGTATCCTGGTTGTTTGTTTAACTTCAGCTTGGTAAACCAGGTTGTATTGGTATGACTGCGACAGAATTTAAAACCCGCTATAATAACCACACAATGTCATTTAAACATAAGAAGTACTCCACGAAAACGGCACTATCTAACCACATCTGGGAATTGAAAGAGAAGAACCATGACTACACAATCAAATGGACAATTTTGAAGCGAGCGAAATCGTGCAACAGCGGAAGCAAAACATGCAACTTATGCATTACGGAAAAATTTTATATTTTATACGCGGATAAACGGTTTTTATTGAACAAAAGAGCTGAATTGATATCTAAGTGCAGACACGACAATAAATTTTATGTAAGCAACCTTAGGTTCAATTAGGAAAATTCCATGTAATTTTATGCATGCAACATTAGGTTATAATTTTAATTTTATGCAAATAATCAGGTACTATCTATATAAGCCCCCCGTTCTTTGACATGTTCTTCAGTCTGATGATCGCCTTGAGCGTGAAACTCGAGTAAATGTTTTTAACTTTTAATTGTAAATAAACCATTTTTAACTATATCATTGCTCCACAATTTTACTGTGTTGAGCTCTCTTGCTGACTAGAAAACTTCTACTCACATATATATATATATATATTATATAGCAAAGTGAAAAGGTGGTAAACTGCCAAGATTTTTAGTGACGAAATACTAACGTTTCGAGCGGAGCCCTTCATCAGAGTAAGACGAGATGAAATCAAATAAATAGGCTTGTATATGCAGTGTGTATAAAAAAACTGGCATAAAATTAATTAACATTCCTTTCAAAGAACTCACAGTATTGTAGTAGTTTGAAAGCCCTAGACACCTCTGAGCCAATACTAATTAATTTTATGCCGGTTCAGTTTTTTTATACACACTGTATAATAAGTGTATATGCCAAAAGGGTGTCACAAGTAGAAAGTAGCCATCAAATGCATGGGAGATAAACAAACTAATAATTAATGAGATGCGAAACGTTAGATCATTTGCTATTCAGCAAACAGACTGGGGGTGCAATGGCAGGTCTAATATTCAAGTGGTATGAAACAAAAACTTGAAAAGGAATGAAAGTACATGAGCTATTAATAACTAAAATAACAAAAAAACTTGTAGAAAATTAAATAAAAGAAAAACGTTCATTAAGGCCATCGGGGTGTGTGGCGTAATCAATTTATCCCGCGCGTTCTGTGACCCCTTATGGCAACCTCGTACCCAGGGCATTTTGCCTCGGCGGAAGGTCGGCGAAAATCCATATGTACTTCTAGTACGTATTCCATATAAGGAAGTGGCCAACGAGCAAATAGAAGGCATTGACGAGCAAATAGAAGGCATTGACGAGCAAATACATGGCACTCGTACCAGCCCACTGGATGTTGGGATTGTTAACACGTTACGATATGTTCGATTATCCGCTCTTTTTAAGAAAACTACATTCGCTAGCCTGATAAGCTGTACGTATATTGTAAACAGATAATTTATCTTTGTTTTAATATATATTGTAGCTTTGGGAGTTGATTATTTCTCAAGAAAACGTTCGTCGAAGACAGCCGAAAGTTCGTGTTTTTGTTTTCATGTCTGAAACCAAATGGTTAGAGCTGTTGAAATGGCGGGTTACAGGTTTGTCAACATCATTGTTTCTCACGGAACGAAGATGTTCAGCAAACCTGTCTGAAAGGCGTCGCCCAGTTTCACCGATGTACATTTTAGGGCATTCATCGCAAGAAATGCAATAAATGATGATGGTGGACGTGCATGAAAAGGACGATTTGGGGGCAGTAATAACTGTGGTGGGATTGAGGAAAGGGCATGTGTATATAGCAGCGGGAACGGCCGCAAGAAAATGTTCCCGCTGGTGCCGAGGTGTTTTGTTTAAGGGCACTGTGTACTAAGGAATCACGAATGTTTTTATTACGGCGAAAAGATACCAAAGGGTTATCGGTGAAAATGGCTGAGAGTAAGGGATGGGTTGCTTAGTGTGGTTGGGATGAGAGGAAGAAAATAGAAGATAACTATGCGAGTCAGTAGGCTTAAAAATCTCGACAGTTCACCATCTTTTCACTTTGTATATATCCAAAACACTGCCTACGCAGCACTCTACTTTTTTACTACTCTCTTATATATATTAGCCTGCGTGCTCACTCCACCTGATAATGAAATTAATGAGTAATGAGTGTATAAACAGGCTAATATATATATATATATGAGTAGGTGGGGAATATAAATAAGGTCATCAATATCAAAATCGAGAAAATATATATTGATTATTTTTTATATATATTGATATATATATATTGATATATTTGTACTATCGATCAGCAAAATGACGTGGGAAGAGTGACCGGTCAAGGTGTTTTTTTTTCTTTTCATTTGTTCTTCCTTCCCCCCTTTCATTTCCTTCGGTATTGGTTTTCAATCTTGACATGACGCTTTGTGAGATATACTGCCTGCGCTGCGCCCTAGTATTATATTATTGAGATGCTTAAAAAACGAGATAAAAAAACATTTGATATAGTTGACCACTGTGTACCTGTTGAATGTATGAGTTTTTGTAACATGGCTTAAATTGTTGACATATACTTCTAATATATATATATAATGTAGTACCCGTAAAAGACGAGTAAATAATACGTAAATGCCTGAATTCTCTCGCATTCGCTTAAATTTGTCATACAGCAAATAGGTTAATATTTGCGTAAATTTGCTGCTTAACTGAAACTCTAGTAAACATGAGTATAATATTTACTCCTGATGTAAATGTACAGTAAATAAGCGTTAAATAAAAGCATATTTACCACAGGGTATAAATATATTATGAAATGTATGTAAATTGTTTATTCACGCTGCGTTTGTACATATTTCTACAGCGGGGACTACTTCATGTATGCCAATTTTTGTGTCTCGACAAAATTTTGGTTAGGATTATAGTTGTGTTGGGGACACGCTTACATGTAGTAACCAGCTTTAGGCATACATGAAGTACCTGCCGGTACGGGGACTACTATCATGGCGTAAATCTCTTGATTTACTGCATGTTTGCTACTGTGTTAAACTTGCAGTAAACTTTGAGCCCAAATTTGCTCCACATTTTCTCCAAAGATAAATTTAAGTAAACTTGATTTTTTGTGCAGTGCATTGACCACTTAATAATAAACAAACAAAATATGGGATGCGTGTAAATGTTGCTCATATTTTACTTTTCAATGTGTCTCTTGGTAACAGTTGCAGAACTGAGAGTAAATCACGTACATCAGAAGTTGACCATCGTAAGAAAACATATCGTGTAGATGGGCCTTCCTTGTGACATTTATTTCAAGTACACTTATTTGCTTTAAGGTGCCGTAGGGCTGGGAAAATAGACTGGGATATACTGGTGAATGCAAATATAGTGTTTTTCACTTTTGTCAATTACGTTTTGATCTTTTGCTGGTAAACTACTTCGAGAGTGTTCCTAATTTGGGTGCAATTTTCGTTGGTTACCTAGGAAATTTGGAAATCTCCCAAGGATATTTGCAAATTCCTCAGTATAAATGTTTATATACTGCGTTGAGTGCGATGAAATATTGACACGAGTCCACTTATTGCGTGAGCGTTGCGAACCCACTTTGATTGGGGGGTGTCCAGTTGAATTTACCCGAATATCATATTTTTTATCAAATTTCCCTAATTTTATTGGATGCACAATTAAGCAATCTCACAATTTAGTATAAAGTCCTACTTTACCATATAGTTTGCCCGAATTGAATACTTCTATTGTCTATTTTTGCGAGAATTTTCCCGGTCTTTTCACACCCACACCCCCAGTAGCGACGCCCCTAAGTTCAAATACCAGAAGAATATTAACAAGCTTTATGAAATAGGAAAACAAAATTAAATAAAATTAAGTTGAGTAATAAAATGTGCGAATATCGATCATCTAAAATTTTTATTTTGGTACAGAAATTATCGAGTTATCACTGATACCAATGTTCTTCCCTTATTCGTCCAACGAAATCGATTTTCTATTGTTACAAGGAATTCCAAAAACGTCATTAAATATTGCCTATACCCATGAATAGAGTATTCTATTATCTAAGATTACGTAATTGCTAATCCAAATTTTTGCTCAAAGTTGTTATGATCTTTCGGTCCAGTTATCTTGGTACGATAATGCTTAGACAGGTTGAAAAGCCCACAGTTCACTTCTCCCAAGTTCTGTAATTGTTTTTTTGACTGCCCTTGCATTTCCATTTTTTCTAATACTGAGGAAGCCGCCAGTTGATATTGAAAGGAATGACGTAAACTTCCCTCTTGGTTTATCTTCTTCCCAGGTAACACTGTTCACGTTTCTGTTATTCATTTTCTGGTAAAGACATTAAAACATTTGTAAATCTTTTATCAACAATTCATCAAATAGAATTATGTAATACGAATAAGCTTTACTGTGCGTGTGTGTAGCTAATGTGGTAATGTAATGTTTGTATAGGTATATAAATAGAAATGTATATAACTGAAGCCGAATCAGAAGGATTTAGAAAACTTTACTCAGTAATACTTACTATTAAGACAACAGAATTTCGAAACAGTTATCTGTATTCAAATTAAAGAACTTCTAGTCCCGAATTGTTAGACGATTTTCAAGGGCGCGTCTCTATTAAAGTATTAGGATATATGAATGCATGCTGTGCTGGCGGAGTTAAAATGTTGAATTAAAAAACTCTCAAAGGTTTGTGTACTGTCAAAATACTGTGTAGGAGGTTTAACGTTTCGATTATATATATATGTGTAAAATGGTAGGTCATCTCCTTATAAGGAAGTAAAAAGTCGTTTTGGGTGATCCGTTTGAATCAGACAATATTTGGGCAAGACAACGCGAAGCGGCATGTTCTCATAATATAATAGACACGTGTGTTATGTATTTAGACTCGGTTATTCCAAATCTGTTTTCAGAATTAAAATCGAGTAAATATTGACCGAGATTACCTTCAAAATCTACGTACGACGAAACGGCTTCAATTTACTATTTGTTATATATTATGCAGATTGTAGAGCGTGCGCGGTCTGGGCCCTGGTGACCATGGATGGCGGGCTAAGGGTTATTACGGTACACGTATTTCTAGTATCAAGTTATATATACACAAAATTAAGGTGTGGCTTACCGACCAAGCATAACAGATACTAAGGGGTGTTATTGAATATGAAATAAGATTGTTTCACAGATCAGAATTCTTATAAAAATCGTCAGTTCAACTCATATTACAGTTTCAATAACATATTTATCGCTTCTATTCAATTCCAAAAACAACATTAGAAAGAAAATTGAGTTTGAATCAGGTGTACCTGATTATATATAGCCTGAAAACTAACGCTTCATTTTCAGGTGCACATATTTAATCACAAATGGCGCAGCTAGTCAAATTGAAGATCTAGTTAAAATCTATACCGAGCATAGACCCTCTTTTGATATTGTGTATTATAGAAATACTCACTGATGCTGTCAAAGATCCATCTGACTTCGTGTGGATATAAAAACCAGAGTGTACACCTTGTATAGTTATCTTCCCAAAATCCACGGTCTTGAATTCCAGTATTCCTGTGAATATACAGGAATATACATCAAGCATTCAATACAATAGTTGTAACAAGTTCTGTTTTATCTGGAATATCTGATCATGTGTGACACCAAAGCTGTACTAATTAATTAGCAAGCGTTAAGGATATAACGTTAATATAGTGTATAAGAATAATCTTTAATTTTAACTTTGCTCAAAATTATAAAGTTTTATTAGGAAGTATTGACAAGTTTAAAAGGTCAACGTAGGGCACAGTGCTTATTATAAACAATGTTATAGATTCTCTTATTTTCTGAAGACATTAATCTGTCTACATTAACTACGAGCATTGAAGTATATGAAAAATGAAAATTAGGTAAATGTTTAATTCTCTCACCATTTAAGCCATCTCCTTGTACAGAGCTTGTTATTGTTCCATTATTTTGAACTTCAAGGAAGTAGCCATGACGGTTAACTATACGAGCTTTTATAACACTCATATTCAGTTTATTTTATTGATTTATTTCCTCGAAGCGTTCTGCACTCAACTGCCAAATTAAAACAAACCCAATGTCGCTGGAATCCTGTTTTTGTGCTATGCTCACCGGTAATTATTACGTATATATATATATAAACAATATTGTCAGCACGCGATAGATGATTTATATATTCAGGATTATAACTCCCTTTGTTTAGATTAGGAGCAAATTTGGGAAAATCATCAAGAACGGAAATAAAAATGAGACAATATAATTGAGTGGATAGATGCCATCGACAAAGATGTTTACATCATATAAGTGCATGAGCCTTGACTATATTAAATATTGCGACACGTGCTTGGCTGTGGGTGTGTGTAGAAATTTCTATTTACACCCACGTGCAAATTGCTACATTTTGAAGGTTATCTGGCTCAATATTTTCTCACTGTAGGCGCAATTAGATTTAACTAATGCATGTTATTTTCCACGAATGAAAACGTAAATTCTGTATCAATTGCAGATATATGTAAATATAATGTTTTTTTGCTTTGGTAAAATGTATACGTAAGCAAATGTTCAGTGATAAAACCACAATTTAAATACTGTGAATGCAAATCAATCGTAAAGGTGCAATACAAAATCCAATGTCGACTATAGTGCCAATATATACGTAATTTAAAATTAAGATGTATAAGTTCAGTTCTTGTTGCCGTCAAAAACGGTTTTTTGACGATAGTCAACCAGTTTAGTTGAGGCCAATTTATATGCTTATACATTCTACAATTTTGTATATGCATGTACATCTTATTTTCAAACATTAATACATGTAATTTAGCTTTAATAAATGATTTTAAACGCATCAATATTCCAATGCATGCATGAATGGACGCATTTCAGGAATATTGATGACTAATTCTTCCGACTAAAGATTAGTTTTAACAAGTCGTTTGTCTAGCTTTTCCCGAATATACAAAATATGTTTTACGATGCAATTAATACAGCATAATCAAACGAAACTTTAAGCTATGATTTCCTGACAGTTTAAATGTTTGTGCATACATTTCAGATTGTTGTCATTTATCTATACTCCCAGTTTTAAAGGTGAAAATGTACTTAATTTTATAGTGATTAACAAGTAAATGAAAAATCCTTAGTGTTAAGGTTTGGCTTCAGGTTTTCACAGCGGGAAGGATGAGACGGCCTCTGATGCTGTTCAGAGCGATGAATCCATGTGTTTTATAGTCCACATTGTAAGAATGAACGTTTACAATTGTCTAATGAACTCATGTCGACTGAAATATATATTTTCAGATCTTCTCGTGTCCTTTTATTGTACGTATTATGAATTTGGTGGCATATGTGGTTTGTACTATGTCTGTCAAAATAGTTTTACCCGAATACAGACACCCGCATAATAACTAATAACACAACATAACATACATGATACATGGTGTGACAGGCGAAGTGACTTTTTCTTTTGTCTTATGAACTCTCTATTGAAACTATAATATAATCTTCAGTCAATTTTACAATGGAAATGTCGCTTCACACGATTCGCAATTAAAACTTAATTAGTTGTATCATAGTTAATGCATGTGTTATTATGTGGTTATATATTCAGGTAAAACATGATGCAAACAAACCACATAGACCACGAAAATGCACAATTACAATCAAAGGACACGATGTATTCACATTCAATAAATTACCTTTGAATTATTCGTAGGGTAATAAGCTTCATTTATGACACATTTATTTAAATTAGCGTTTTACTAAAGACACTTAGATATTATATAAGTAATTTATATAATTTAAATCTTTTTTTAATTAGCTTTTAGATATCATTATTTATTTATTATTTTATTAGTGTATCTACAAAGGATGTAAAGCGCATTCGGGCATTTATAGAGAATGAGCTATATAAGTACTATATTATTATTATTATTATTGTTGTTATTATTATTATTATTATTATTATTATTATTTATTATTATTATTATTATTATTATTATTATTATTATTATTATTATGTAAATAACCATCTCGTACCACGTGTTGAAAATGGGAAATCGTTTCGTTACCTAGGCCGCTACTTTGACTTTAATATGTCCGAAGAAAATCACAAATCTGAGCTACACGACACACTAACCGACATCATGAATGAAATTGACGAACTGCCATTACATCCAAAAAATAAAATTATGTTGTACAGCCGCTACGCACTTGCAAAAATCTCTTGGCACTTCACTGTTTCTGACATAGGTAAAACCTGGGTGAATGAAAAACTAGATGGTATTGCGTCGAAATATATACGGAAATGGCTTGAACTTCCCATCTCAGCAACACTTAGCAACGTCCTACTTCCTCGCAGTAAGTACGGTCTAAATATCATTCTCCCTTCAACGAAATTTCTTCAATGCCAAACTGTTTCGCGAAAAGCTTTAAAATTATCACCAAATGAAGAAATTAGAAACCTATGGACTGTCACAAGTAATCACAAGAATGTGCAATACGACAAGTACAAAAACACAAAGGACGTACTAAACACTTTCAGAAAAGAACACGAAGAAAGGCTTCAACATCACCTTATTTCACAAGGTTCATTCTTTTCCAACATCATTAAATATTCGACTCTCTCGTTCAACTCCACATGGTCCTCAGTCCAAAGCAAACTCCCTAAGAACATATTTAACTTCACCATCCGATACATCAACAACACGCTTCCGACTCGCAAAAACCTTGTGAAATGGGGAATATCACCTACATCTGACTGTTCATTCTGCTTGCAACCTGAGACCCTACTTCACGTCATTGCTGGTTGCCAAACATACCTAAACGAAGGGCGGTTTACTTGGCGACATGACTCTGTTTTAAATTTTATTGCCTCCTCACTCAACTCCGTACAAAATTATAGCCTCTACGCTGACATACCTGGCTACATCAGCCCATCTGTTCTCACCGGAGATAGATTACGCCCCGATCTTTTGGTAACAATCGAAAACAAATGTATATATATTCTCGAACTCACAGTCGGATTTGAATCCAATCTACTCAATAATGCCACCCGTAAGAGACAGAAGTATCAGGAACTAATTACGGAACAGAACAACAATTATGAACAAGTTAAATTTGTGAATCTGTCCATCAGCTCACTCGGAGTCTTCAGTCAACCATCATTAGAATTTATTGAAATGCTGAAAGATCTCAAATTTGACGAACGTTGCCGAAAGTACTTCATGAAAAGAATAATTAACATTTGTATAAGAACCTCATACTATATTTTCTGTAAACGTAACAAAACCTGGGACAACCCAACACTAATGCAAAACTAATATTATATATCATATATATCGTTAATTCAAGTAGACATTGGTGAACTACCTGTAAAAGAGAGGTTTATCATTGTAGTATATATCAATTATGAATAAATAAAGTTTACATTATTATTATGGTCTCTATCGCCATTAGAACGACGTATTATATCTTCTGTTGTAGAAACAAAGAATGGACCAATCCTGAACCACTAAATGTTTAAGTATATATTTGTTTCTGTTGTTTTAGAAATATTAATACTGTATATAATCATATGTGATTCAAGTTAGCCAATTGTAAATTACCTCAAGAAGTGAGATTTGCAATTGTAAATATATAAGAAAAAAATTTATATTAATAAAGTTTCAAAAAAAAAATTTATATTAATAAAGTTTCCATTATTATTAATATTATTATTATTATTATTATTATCGTCATCTTTCACAGCTTTGTTCTTATGCTGGTCTTGTTTTTCCTTGGGAGCTGGCTGCAACCAGTAGCCTAAGGTCCAAAAGGTTTTAGCTTTCCAAGCTTTTTCTCAGTATTCTTGCTGTCCCTAATAATGCTGTCTTTTGAAGAAGTTCTATTCTTATGTGTATTCCCAATTTCTCAATCCACTTATCCAGTTTCTTACTAACTGCTCCTAAGGCACCTACTACTATTGGAATCACTTCTACTTTCTTCATTGTCCACAATTTTCGGATTTCCCTTTTTAACTCATCATACTTTTCTTCTATCTTCTCTGTTTCTTTTTGACATATTCTGCAATCTCCTGGAACTGCGATGTCTATAATCTTACACTCCTTTTCCTTCGTTAACACCACCACAATATCAGGTCTTCGACTTTCAATCACATGATCGCATTGTATATTAAAATCCCAGAGTATCTTTACATCATCGGATTCAATTACCCCATTTGGTATGTGTTCATACCATTTTTCAGCTCTCTCTAGTTTGTGTAAGCCACATAATTTCCAGTGTACAATACGAGCCACGTTGTCATGTCTTTTCTTGTATTGTTTTTGAGCCAACTTCTTGCATTCACTTGTTAAGTGTGTTATGTGCTCTCCCTTTTCACCACAAAGTCTACAGAGTGGAGACTCACTAGTTCTATCTATATGAAACTTCACATAATTTGTCCTTAGCGCTTGTTCTTGGGGGGCACACAGAAGTGCTTCAGTCTCGGGTTTCAAGTCCCCTTTTTTTAACCACCACCATGTCTTCTCCATATCCACTTCTTTATCTAAGTCCCTCTTATATTGTCCATACATTCTCTTGTTGGTCCACGTTTTCTCTAGCTCTTCTCTCACTTTCTTCTCTCACTTTTCTTTTGTTTCGCTTTCGCATCTTTCTGTTTCAATCACATCTGTCCTTGCAACTTGTTGTAAAAGTGGTTCCACACTATTCTTTACATACCATCCCAAACTATTCTCCTCTGCACTGATGCATCCTTCACAGTTGATCAAACCCCTTCCACCCTTGTCTCTCTGTAAATATAATCTATGAATATCACTTTTTGGGTGAAAAGCACCATACATTGTCATCAATTTACGGGTTTTGCGATCCATTGCAGCTACTTCATCCTTTCTCCATTTCAAAACACCAGCTCCATATCTCAACAGCCCAAGTATTCATTGCCATGATTTTATTTTTGCCATTCAGTTTTGATTTCAGCAGCAGTCTTAATCTCCTCTCATATTCCTTTACAAACTTTCTCTTCATTTCAGCTTCCATAATTTTATCTAATTCCAGGATCCCAAGATATTTGTATTCATCTTGCTCTGCTATTTTTATTGTTTCTCCATCAGGTAACTGTATTCCATCGTTTTCTACAATCTTTCCTTTTTTCATTACAAGCATTCCACATTTCTTTAACCCAAATTCCATTCCGATATCTTTACTAAATATATGGACAGTTTTCACCAGTGAGTCGATTTGCTCTTCATTCTTTCCAAACAACTTGAGGTCATCCATGAATAGAAGGTAATTAATTTTGAGTTGTTTTCCGCGAAATTCATACCCTGGCTTAACCTTTCTCAATACCAAGCTTAACGGTATCATGCATATTACAAATAGCAAAGGAGATAAACTATCTCCTTGAAAAATACCTCTTCTTATATTCAATTGTCCCAGACTTTCCCCCGATGATGTTAACTCTGTTTTCCAGCTCTCCATACTGCTTTCAATAAACGTTTTCACGTTCTCAGCTATTCTGAACATACTCATACATTCCACAATCCACGAATGGGGAACCATATCATACGCCTTACGATAGCCTCTATCCAGGCCATCGATAGATTTGTACATCTTTTCTTACAATCTTTTAAAACCAGCTTATCAATTAACAGCTGATCCTTTGTTTCTCTGGTCTTTCTTCTACATCCTTTTTGTTCATTCGATAGTACATCCTTCAATCACCCCTGTCATCAATTTCCACATCAAAGGTAAGCAGGATATGGGTCTAAAATTATCAACTGCATTGCCTCTTGATTGCCTCTTGATTGCCTCTTTTAGGCACAACACTGTCCTTCCGCATGTCATCCATTGGGGTAGTTCAGCCTTATAATTTAGAATCTCATCTAACTGTTCTGCAATCCTTTGATGACAAGAGGTAATTTTCTTTATCCAATATCCCTGGACCCCCATCTAGTCCTGGGGCTTTCCAATTCGGGATCTTCTTACACTGCTTTGTGATGTCTTCTTTGTTTATCTTCAAATTTTCTTGGTTTAGATATCCGATTCCCTGTTTAATTTCATTAAACCATTCAGACTCGTTATTATGTTCAATTTCGTTGTCCCATATCCCACTCCAGAACTTTATACTTTCATTGAATCTGGTATCACTTTATCAAATTCACTTCGCTGTCCATTATTTAATTCCCGACATACAGGTAGAACCTTTTTTGATCACTCTGAAACAGTCTATTCTAGTGTCTATATTGCTTTACCCTCTGCTCATACCTCTTCACCTTAGCTATTTTAGCTAGTACCCTTTGTTTGAGTTCCTCGGTCACTGTTGTTAGCCCCTTTGTTCTTATTTTATGTTTTCTTCTAACCTTCTATTTTTGTCTTCCTCTCTAATTTCTCCCCTTTTCATCCTTTCCAATATGTTGATATCTTTCCTAAGCTGTTGATGTCCTTTTCTAATCTTCTTTTCCTCCACGGCTCCTTTTTTATTTTTAATCACTTCCTTCAGGCCAGTTTTTTCTGCAACCACACTTCTTGATCTTACTGCTTTCAATAACTTGTTCGTATCAGTTATGTTGTCTGTTTGTATTCGTGCAACTAGCTTATTCACTTTTGCTGTTATTTCATTTATTTTGAGTCGATCCACTTTCTTAAATGGCAATACCCGATAATCTTCTTCTGCCTTCATGATCTCAATTATCCTATTGACAATTTCTTTTTCGTCTTCACTTAGCTCTTCATACCGTTCTACTCTGATACCTTTTTCGGCTGTTTCTTCAGGTTGATCTGTTGTCTGTGTATCGTCCTGTTCCACATTCCTCACACTTACTGTCTCCTCATTTTCAGCTCTCACTTCTTCGTTCACGGTCGTATCATTTTCCACTTCCTCTTCTCTTTCCAAATCACTTTCTCCATGATTTATTTCCTCTCTCAGTACTCTTTGCTTTATACTCTCCAGCTCAATGTCTGTTAACCAACCATTCTTCCTTATTGCTCTGGCTTGATCACATATTCTTTGTTCCGACGTTGGGAACACTCCTCTCTCTTTCCAAATCCTATACATTCGTTGTCTGTATCCTCGTTGAGGTTTTCCATCTTCACTAAACGGTTTGCTTAAATAAAAGCATTCCATTATGACAACATTTATTTATTTCGTCCATTTCAATCTTGTAGTTTCAGCAGCGGTATGACGGCAGGGCCTACGCTGCTGCTCCACAGGACACCTGCCGGACGAGGGACCTTCACTAGTCGTTCCAGTCTCATTCACGTCGTTATTTTCTACATTAGTAGTGTTCATAATTTTTCACTCATGAGGTTTATTATTATTATTATTGTTATTATTATTATTATTATTATTATGGTTAACGAAACGTAAAAAAGCGATTGAAATTGTCAAAAACAATGGGCGATGGCCATCAACCATTGATATAAGAATTCCTCTAGAGAGAACTGAAGCGTATTACAACTCAATGGACAAATACGTCATTGCTGATCAGTTTCAAAACAACAATGACTGGTATTTTGAGCGTTTAAACGGTGAATCTGCATCTGAGGAAATTGAGGAAGTATTGACATCTGGAAATTAAGACGATTGTTAAAAAGTGTCCGAATGGAAAGAGCTGTGGAATCGACGGGGTATCTTATGAAGACCTTAAAGACATTTGGCTTCGTGAAGGACAGAATATAGTGAAGATATTTAACATCATCCTTACTAATCAGAAATTACCAACGGGGTGGAAACACTCACTTATTCAACGAATACCAAAGAAGAACTTCGACGTAAATGATTTAACAACACTAAGAGATACCTCATTACTACCGGTATGCTATAAAGTGTTTTCAAAAGTTATCTGTAATCGTATGCTGCCGTACATAAGCGACGTTATCTCCTTTTGGCAACGAGCCTTTCTAAGTAAGAGAGACAGACAAGATCTTATCTACACGTTAAAGACCGAAATCGATGACTTCAAACATCTTAGCACAAAATTTATAAACTTATTTCCTGTCAAAGAAGTTCTATATCACTCGTGGTACTAAAACTGGAGACCCTTTGAGCGCTATATTATTTATCATGGTAATTGATGTCGTCTGTAAACCGATGCTTTCCAGTGCCATGATAAGTTTAAACTTGCACAATTAAGCGAATCTTAACCCAATCCCCATCCAAGCTTTCGCTGATGACATTGTGCTTGTTTCACACAATATCAATGTAATTTTAGATATGATTGCCCAAGGGGAAGGTGAAATGCGACAAGCCGGTCTGGAGGTCAAACCAACAAAGTGTGGTGTGCATGTTCTATGGAAGAAGATCTGGAAATAATTGGTATACCGGGAAACGTGACACGAAGCCAGAAATTACTATTCAGTCGCAATCAACATCTGTATATGGTCGAAATGAGTCGTATAAATACCTGGGAAAAGAGTTATCGTTATCCGGAGAATGTAAAACTCAGTTAACGGATACGATTACATTGTTTAAAGAACTAGTGTTAAAAATCAAAGTCAGTTCGTTACCTTTGGCTTTAAAGTCAAGTGCTTTAAATAACCTGGCTTTAGCCAAAATTCTACACCACTTTTGTAATACCCGAATCGATGAAGTGTCATTGCAAAAATTTGATGAGATCTTGACGAGTACCGTTCGCGAAATGTATGGTCTGTACTCTACAACAACACAAGCTGTTATCTACCTGCCACGAGAGCTTGGATGAATCGGTATTAAGAGAATATCTGATGTTTACCGAACCACACGACTGGCTTTTCTAATCAAAATGCTGAATCATCCTGTGGAAAGTTTTTCGTATGTTACTCGAGAATCACTTAAGCTGGATATGAGGAAGAGAAATGTAGACATGTCATGCAACCGACGAGGATAACAACTTTCTCGGCTATGAACTGAAACGAGACGGAAATTTTCTAAATTCGAAAACCTCTTTCGGATTGTATTCAGACTGGCCGGAAATGTTAAGGTATGCGAGAAAGATCGGTGTTCCAGTTTGTTTTCGTGATGACAAAGCGATGATTCTAGTTAATGATAAATGGTTGGATGACAAGTGCATGCGATCTACAAAAAGCTCTATATTACTGTTGAACGTGAACTTGAAAAGGCAAAGTCGTTATCAATTCAAGGTTCGTTTCTCGGAATGGAAGACATTCAGTTAAAGTCATCGCACTCTTTTTTATACAACTGGGATCAAAGCGAGATTGAGTATTCTTCCTACGAACTTCACCGTGTATTACCTGTGGAACCGAGAAAATGACCCGAGATGTCCGTTTTGTAAATCGCATACAGAATCTATTGCCCATCTTCTGAATGGATGTTTTGAATGAATGGACACACAGTTTGGAAACTTTTTTTTTGTCGACATAATCGAATTGTTGAAAAGTTAGCTGCGTTTATCAAGATGGTCAAGCCACGAGTTCCTGTGTACGTTGACAGGATGGCCGAAACAATATTTCCTGAGTTTAAGACTGAGCTTTCTGAATTACAACATCGTAAAGTTGATCTTGTCCTGGTGGATAAGTCGGAAAAAAGCTGTTATTTGGTGGAAGTTAAAGTGTGTTTTGATTTGTATTTACAACAATCTTATGACGAAAAAATCAGTCGCTACCAGGACTTAGTTGTTACGCTAAGATCACATCATTACGATGTGAAGCTGGTGGTAATGTGTTTTGGTTCTCTTGGATGCGTAAAGCAGGACGTCTTTGGAAGTCTGCGAAAATTCACTGACGATAAATGCGAAATTAAATCAGTTATGAAATGGTGCTCGATTTCTAATATAATTGGAGCAAACTATATATGGCGACATAGAGTGAAAAGAGTGATGAACTTGTAAACTGTAGATTAGATTAAATTAGGTCGTTCATGAAGTTGTTGGAGGATGGACTAAACTCTAATAGAACATAGAGTATATCTTGTAAATAGTAGATCCTATAGTTGTTTGTCCATATACCTAGTATTTGTAAACTAAGCAAGTTTATAGTTTTGCTTGGATTCTAGGTCAAATAAAGTATTATTATTATTATTATTATTATTATTTAATATTTCTAGGTCTGCGCGAAAGGTGGCAAACGGACTATTCGAAAAAATAGTGCCAGTGGCAGAACAATTCGACAAGATAAAGTTTATTCAAAATAGATGATGGAGTTTATTCAAAATAGATGATGGAGTTTATTCAAAATAGATGATGGAGTTTATTCAAAATAGATGATGGAAATCCAAAACCAAAGGACCGTACAGGCCTTGTTGTCTCTATTTGGTTTTGGTTTAAAAGCATCAGACCAGAAGCCCACCGGGCTACCGAGCGATCGCCCCGTGCCCTCCCCCGCTCGGTGCTCCCCATTGGGGCCCCCTTAAGGAACGGAATTAAGCTAGCTTAATATAATACTACAAATAGTCAAAATCTTCATCTTGTCTGAAAGTCAAGATTTAGAAAATCGAAAGCCTTTAATTTGTAGAATATGCAATAATTACCAAACATTCGTCTATACGTTTTTGACGGAATACAATATGCATTCAGCTGCATACAGCAACTTATTTATCAAGTATATAAGCTGGCCTTACACTTCCTGTGACGCAGGTCGATCTACTGTGAAAAAACATTTGCTAAAAATTCAAATTGCTAAAAACTAGATTGCATAGTACATATATATTATGCACCTTGAGTCATTGTTATTAATTAATGTAGAAAACCGGTTGTTAAGCTCGAAATTAAGTACGGAGAACATTATTGATAGTAGGCCTTAGTTAGTATATATATATAAACCTCTTTCATAATGGCTGCCATTTTAAATATTCGTTTATGCATATTTAAATTAGCCTTTATAACCTGGTCCTAAGGCTAATTAAGATGCACATAGAGGATATTTAATTAAATTGGTCGCCAAAAGAGGAACATACCATGAAACAAGTTGATTAAAACCTTGTGATGATGACGTTCAAAGGGGGCCCCTGTGATGTACCATGAAACAAGTTGATTAAAACCTTGTGATGATGACGTTCAAAGGGGGCCCCTGTGATGTACCATGAAACAAGTTGATTAAAACCTTGTGATGATGACGTTCAAAGGGGGCCCCTGTGATGTACCATGAAACAAGTTGATTAAAACCTTGTGATGATGACGTTCAAAGGGGGCCGGCCCCTGTGATGTACCATGAAACAAGTTGATTAAAACCTTGTGATGATGACGTTCAAAGGGCGCCCCTGTGATGTACCATGAAACAAGTTGATTAAAACCTTGTGATGATGACGTTCAAAGGGGGCCCCTGTGATGTAGCATGAAACAAGTTGATTAAAACCTTGTGATGATGACGTTCAAAGGGGGCCCCTGTGATGTACCATGAAACAAGTTGATTAAAACCTTGTGATGATGACGTTCAAAGGGGGCCCCTGTGATGTAGCATGAAACAAGTTGATTAAAACCTTGTGATGATGACGTAGTTCAAAACGGGCCCCTGTGATGTACCATGAAACAAGTTGATTAAAACCTTGTGATGATGACGTTCAAAAGGGGCCCCTGTGATGTACCATGAAACAAGTTGATTAAAACCTTGTGATGATGACGTTCAAAGGGGGCCGGCCCCTGTGATGTACCATGAAACAAGTTGATTAAAACCTTGTGATGATGATCAAAGGGCGCCCCTGTGATGTAGCATGAAACAAGTTGATTAAAACCTTGTGATGATGACGTAGTTCAAAAGGGGCCCCCATGTGATGTACCATGAAACAAGTTGATTAAAACCTTGTGATGATGACGTTCAAAAGGGGCCCCTGTGATGTACCATGAAACAAGTTGATTAAAACCTTGTGATGATGACGTTCAAAGGGGGCCGGCCCCTGTGATGTACCATGAAACAAGTTGATTAAAACCTTGTGATGATGACGTTCAAAGGGGGCCCCTGTGATGTAGCATGAAACAAGTTGATTAAAACCTTGTGATGATGACGTAGTTCAAAAGGGGCCCCCATGTGATGTACCATGAAACAAGTTGATTAAAACCTTGTGATGATGACGTTCAAAAGGGGCCCCTGTGATGTACCATGAAACAAGTTGATTAAAACCTTGTGATGATGACGTTCAAAGGGGGCCCCTGTGATGTACCATGAAACAAGTTGATTAAAACCTTGTGATGATGACGTAGTTCAAAGGGCGCCCCTGTGATGTATATCCGGGGCCCTGTCCAGCATGCTAATCCTCCGCTGGTCAGAACGAAATTTATATTTAGCTCGTTAATCCCTTTTAGAAAACCAAAATTTCATATCTGCAGCCCTGTTGGCAAAATTGCTCTCCTCACAATATTACTATCTTATTACTGGTGAGTGTTAACCACTTATCAGTATAGAGTATACCACTTCGGATTCTGATGAGTAGATCTAAGACAATATACTAAGATCTAAGAGAAAAAGTATATGTAAATGTGATAGAACGATGAAAATGAAGGATGAAAAATAACGAAAATATCGTCGAGATATCGCCATCAAGGCAAAAAATACTCTCAACAGCTTGAAAATACTCTCAAATGTAGACGTTCTAAAAAGTGGAACAAGCTTCTTTTTGCCAACTCGGTAGATAACCAATCTCACAATCGACATACCCTTTCTTCAACAGCTGTGACTCGTATTCAAAGTGTCACTTACCAAAGCAGATATAAGAATTGTTTTGAGTATCTTTTGGTCGAGATTGGGAAAATTTTTTGGATTTTCATCTACTGCCGTTCAAAAACATTCCATCATATATCAAAGATACTTCACATCTTTTATGTAAACATAATGATGTATATAGGTACTCTTACTTCCTATGTATCGTTGTCACTATTGATGTTGTTGGCCTCTACTCTCATATCTCAGTCATTTTGAGGGATTGCAGGCACGTACTGTGGGACTCGACTAGCCATTCCTACACCTCGCAGTTAGTCGACTTGGCATGGGTCGTTTTTAGAAAATAATTAGTCTTTGAGTTCGCTGACAATTTGCATCTGCTTTATGGCAGAATTGGAGAATATTTTCGATATTTTCATTATTTGTACCCATGCACATGGTAGTGCTCATCTTGACGAATTTCTTTAAAAAAGGCAAAAACGCTTTATCAATTTAAGCGTATAATTGCCACCTTGCCTTTTGTGGAAACATTGTCTCTGTGTTGACTTTGTCTGTCATTTATTTTTGTTGGATTCCCATACCTCTTTTTCCAAGGTTTCATATTTTTTAGTTAACTCCAGTCTATCTTGTCGAATTATTCTGCTACTGGCAAAAAACCTTAAAGATTCCCTAGTTCGTGCTAAACGTCCCGGGACGCGTCTCCCCGTGTAATTAACGGGCATGTTCCTCTGTGGTGCCAAATTTGTAAGTTTGTCAAAGGGGCTGTGCTTTATTGATTCCACATCTACCTTCACCTATTACATCAATTATCGCTTTAACTGTGACTCACAGTCGCCTATTGTCATGTCAGAAACAATATGTCATGGGCAGCACCATTACTTCGTTCCGCACGAATGGTTTAATAACCTTATTACACGATTGAGTCGGTTTTCTTTGATGTACCGCGGGCTTTATCTAGCATAAAGACCATGAATACTAATTAGATAAGAAATGAAGGAAAAACTAAGGGAAATCTTTGTCCAAGGTGGATAAAATGGACAAAATTTTGTTGGAAAACCTCCTCACTCGTGAAATAAGTCAGATAAAGCCCTCGAACGTCGGGATTTATGCTATAAAGCGCTCGGACGCTGCGCGTCCTCGGGTCTTTATATAGCATAAAGCCCTCCTTCTCGGGCTTTATCTCTTACATAAAAGTAGGGCGCTTACTCGATATATGAATCCTAACCCAAATTCTAACCCAAATCCTAACGCTAATCCTAACCCTAATCCTAACCCTAAAACTGACTTGGGTTGATCCTATAATACTTTTACATTTCAGTTGCTCGTATATCGAGAAAGGGCCGAAAGTAGTATAGTCAGATATGGTATATGGGACAACGAAATATACCCAGCGAACAACTACGATGGACTCTCTGATGTATCTATTAATATTATAGATAAAACTAATGTTGGCAACCCCACTGCGCGTTAAAGATTTTAGTCAAACCGAAACTCAATACTTTATTCCTTTAGGAACTTTAGGAACGACTTCTTTTAATCTTCTTTATTCTTATTCAAATTTACGTATATAATTTCCTAACATGGCCTACAAACATGTCGTGTTTTTCACGACCTGAAAAAGGGGCTATATATAGTTCCCGAAACATTGTTGAAATGACGTTTTAAGTTATAGTTTGACAACTTTTGCGGATAGGAAAAAATTATTTTATTTATAAACATTTGCCACCTAACTTCATGGGAACATGGGCAAGAACTCAATATTTGCTTATTGTGATATGGGCTCTGTGATCCATTCTGTGGCTCTCTGGTTTATTTTTGTCTTTGTCCCTTTCTTTGTTTTTCCTCGTTTTGTTATTCCCAATAACCATTTTGGATAAACAGTAGAACTGTACTGAAGATATCCCGGTCTATGTGCATATTCTTCTTTCCAAACACACTCTTTGCATTCATTTGAAGATAAACTCTGCAATTTATAAATATGAAAATCAAAACAACTTTAATATATATATAGAGAGAGAGAGAATACTTCCCGTGAGAGATATTACCAAGGAAGATAAATTTCGCATGGTCATGGTCATGTGTTTATGAAATCGATGACATATGTGAAGATATCACTCTTTCCGAATAGGAGAATAGAAAACCTATAATATTTCATCGATACCACTATATATAATAATCTTGTTGCAATGGCAAAATAAAATGTAAGCCCAATGTCGGCCAGTATTTCGAACAAGACTATAAGAAGTACATACACTGTATATCAATCGAACCAGTACAATATATGTACTGGTAAATATATAAATAAATCACGACTGATATTCGGGATTCAGAAATTAAACATTTTTCTGACGATATTAGCTCATGTTGACGATCGTCCATGTATCGTCCGAGCTTAAATTGTAGTAAATAAATTGAACATCGACACCCATGAGGGTGTAGAGCGCGTTAAAGTTGAAAATAAATTCGCGATCGCTTGTTTATATGTTTGTTAATATCATCAAAAATATTTTGAGGAAATAAAGTTTGGCTCTGAACTTTAAATACACCTGTTTAGACAAAACTGCTCAATTCCCAAACTTTCATTGCATTTCACTGCTGAATCAATGCATGTGTAATGTTTTTACGTGTCCCTGCTTGACGTCATTTCCTGTAAATAATTAAATCACTTTAGCAGGGGTAAAGGCTGGTTTCCACTCAGGAAAATGTTCCTAAGGACAGGAACGGACAGGAAAGTTTCCTTTGTTAAAGTCATTAGTTCCGACCGAGAGATCACAAGACAAAGGAAACTTTCCTGTCCTGAAGAAAATTTTCCTGAGTGGAAACCAGCCTTAAGATGGTATGAAGATGCACGACAAGATATTTTACAATTCTTCTCAAAAGATTCCAAAGATCACAAATATGTAAAATCCCAAAATCCCGGATAGGCACTTTAAGGCTCAGTTCAGATGACGTACTTTTAGGCCAACATTAGACTTCACTAGTTCACTCGCACTTTAGTCGACTCGAATCTAATGAATAGATTCGAGTTTAAGTGCGAGTAGGATTCGTCAACGGCTTTATCCGTCGCTCTTCAGTCGACTCGAATCTATTATGTTGATTCGTTGGCGCATGCGTATTTCGTATTGGCTAAAGAAAAACATGGCGCCATGTTATCTTCAAGAAAACCAAACGATTGCGATGTTTTTGAATGTTGTCAAGCGAGACGAAGAATAGAAAAGATGCAGCAAATGATTTTATGTAATATGATGAGAAGATGCCAACGGTTATTACACATTTGTTCGAAATGTGTGCCAAATGTAAATACATGCAACTACGCATTTTGATTTTGATTTGATTTGAAGACTTTATTTAGACAGGGTAGCCCATTCAGCAACAAGGCTGGTATCCAGAGGGGCCCTGCATTAAACAAAAATATATATATATATGTACATCAAAGCCGCTGCACTATACAAACAAACAAAAAAAAACATATACAGAAATTGTCTTAAGCTATTTGCAAGTATCAAGTTAATTACAGGAAAAATATGTCTTAACAAGACTCTTAAAGGTAGAAAGTAAAACAGCTTGTTTGATATTTCCGCCCATTAGAAGACGCGCCCGGAGAAAGTGTGTAATTTATGCTCGCAAAGTGTGACGGGATGTGTTCATAGATACTTTACTGTGATTGGTGATTAATGAGGTTGTTTCTATGGTTACACGGTCAGAGAATCACTTGAACTCAAGACTGTTGTCAGCGACACGTTTTTATTCAAAGCAAGCGATAAATATTTTGATCTATTTGAAACGGAATTCTATTTTGGAAGAAGAAAATGAATAGTTTTAAATCCAAGAATAGTTCGCCTGAATACAAAACTTGAATATATCCTCTGTTTCAGCGCCGAGTTACATAACAATCTGAGTTAAATTTCTCAAAGATTATCTTGTCGCAGGCTGGTCGATAGCTAGATTTCCGAGGTTGACCGCAAGGCATCATGGGACAGTCACCTCAATTATTGAGGTACATGTCCCACAATGCACAAAGCGCAAAATTACACACTTTCTCCGGGCTCATCTTGTCATACCAGGGAGTGTATTAAAAATAATTGAACCAGAAAACTTAAATGTACGTTTCCAAGACTTAGTTTGGGTTTAGGTGGGTGAAGATCGGTCTTTCTTCGAGTATTATATGTATGCAAATTATAATTTCTTATGAAATAATTACTGAGGTACTGTGGAACTAAGTTGTGTAAGCATTTAAAAACTAGAATACATTTGTGTATTAGGTCAGTCCATTTCAAAATATTAAATGTATCTGTAGAGGAATTGCGCTTGAATCTGCAAAACAGCAGGTCCTTCAAATTTGGGTCACGTTTGAAGGCATTAACCGGTTTGCACATGAAGAAAAAATGGATCTTCTTGTAGCATGTTGAAATTTTTAGAAATAATATTGTACATAGGTTAGTTTTTCAGATGGAGTGTTAGGATGATTGCAGTGATTATGGTTATTTTGAAAAGTGCTTGTGTGCGTGGAATAACGATAACTTTCTCATATGCTGTTTAGCTGTGCCAGTAGGGTAGCCTCGTACAAGAATGCTGATTAGATTCGACACCTGATAAATTCGACGTTTGAAACGGGCCACTGCTAAATCACGAGAATATGACCAAACAAGGACTTTGCCTTCTTTTGAAGATATCACAACGAAAATGAGAACAAACTCGAAGAGGAGAACGTAAACGAGAATTGAGAGCGAAAATGAAAATGAGAAGGAGTGTGTAAACGAGAATGAGAAGGACAAGAAAGAGACGGAGAAGAAAGAGACGGAGAAGAAAGAGAACGCATGGAGTTGATAGAGGTACGAAATTGCAAAATATATAGTTTTAACATGCAGAATATGATGCTGTCTATAGTTTAAAGTGCTTATGTAGTGGAAATAAACTCTTACTTGATAGAACTATAGAAATTATAAAGATTGGCGTTTACAACTCTTCCATATCTCACTTTATTCTTGAGATAATAAGATTTGTTTGATATGTAAAGGGCGGATCCTCACTGTGACGTGTATATCTTTGGGATTTAACTGTGACGTGTATATCTTTGGGATTATGAAAGTGACGATGACTTAATAGTCAAATCACTTGAAACGTAACTTCGTCACTTTCATAATTTCGTTACATAATAAAAGCCCGGTTCACACGAAACGCAAGCGTAGGGCAATCAGCCTGTAGGGTGGATTAACAACGGCAGACCCTGTCGCATGCACGCAATCGCAGGGGGGTCAGAGCGTGAAATACCTCCTCACTATATATAGCTTTTCGGTAATTCGGTAGGTATAACAGAGTCGGTAAGGAAAACCCTGACTGGTCGGTACGCCATGCACTGCTGGAGCTTTTGGAGCGAAACTGAATAAAACGTCGTTCTTCTCATGTGCCGAATTTAATGCATAAATTATTTTAATTTATTTTTCCTTCGAATTAAAGATTCCACAATCCAGGTTTTCATCTGCTGGAGAGGAAATGCTCATAATCAAAATAATTCATGAATTATTCGAAATGTTCAATGTCGCTACTTTTAAGTTGCCTTGCAAGATGGCGGCGTTGACGTCATATGAAAAATATTATGAAAACCGTCTATTTGTACAATTAAGAACGACGGGTTTGACTTGGAACAGATGTCGCTCCTGCATGCAGAGTCGTAGTACCCGGGCCTATTGGACCGCGATACCTACCGTCGTAGCTAAGTCACCATTGGATTTCATATAAATGTTAAGCAAAGTCTTTGTCCCTTGAAGAGTAACTTTACCAAAATCCACTGTTTGTATCGTGATTTCGGCTAGAATAAAAACAAATGATAGTAATATGCAGGGCAAAGGGCTGCTGAATGGAAAGGATGTAATTTTTGTGTATATAGTTGTATAGTTTTTATAACGGTATTCTTAAAATAAATTTGAACACGCTCAGAATTTGGCGAGGTCATGATGTTCAGTTGTAGGCCGATCAAAACGTCGACCTTAACTTCCAGTGAAACTAAACAGGAGTTTGTGGACTACCTGCCGAATTATCATTCATAGAGGCGCCATTAAGCAGTTTCACTAATTTACTTTTCATTTCAGCCAGCAGGCCGGTGTCAAACTTTCGCATCTTCTTCGTATACCAGACAGACAACGAACACATGCATGCAGACTACATCACGCCTGTTTTCTCAAGATTCAGAAGCTTTACATGAACAAAATTCCTAACCATCAGTCAAATCAAAACTCTAGACAAACCCTTCTTCTAAACCCAACATTTCAATGATGTAATATTCTGTGTCGGGTACACCAAGAAGCCAAGGCAACCCAAACTTTCAATCTTATTTATTAAATGATTATAGTAGTTGATTATGAAGCTCATTATAATTGGAAAGACTGCAGGATTGTCCATATATAAATCCATATGTACACTAACGTACAGCACAAACTGATTCCTCTCAGGTTTCTCATCGCAGCGTGAATTATAACTCGCACACTAATTTCAACAAATCAGTGCTCTTCCGTAATATATTGCATGCTTAAATCTAATTAAGGACATGCGCGCTCGGTCCTTAATTTGAAAAATAAATTAAGCTTTCAACTTTTCTATTGAAAATATTTGTATCCATATCCAAAAACAATATTTCAAATCATGTATTTTCAGTTTTCCAAACATGTGTACGTGATAATTTAGTTGCCTTTTTCCGGTGCGTGTCGCATACAAAGAAAATAGTTCAAGTGTTATGTTGGTCATAATGACATGATCAATATAGTGTATAGCTACAACGCCATTCCTCGTCTCAGAGTATTAAGCATAAAAAAGCTTAAACTGGCCCACTATGACTGGCCGTAATAAACTTTGGAGAGTTCTCATAGGAATACTCTTTATATTATTGATGAATATTGTTTACAACATTATATTCCTGAAGTAACAGATAAATTACCAAGACTATTAAAGGGCTTTAAGAATTCGAAACATGAGTGTATAAAAGCTTTATTAGCTGTTTAGCCACCTACCATAACTTACCATAGACGCTGCTCTCCAACTTAGTCCCTTTGATTTCTCCGGTTTGTAGGACTTCGAGGTAATACCCATTCCGGTTGAGAATACGGACATTTCGAGAAGTCATGATTATAAGTAAACGGTTTGGAGTGTGGCAGATGGCGATGAGACTAAAGTTATGCATAATTGAAATTATAATATCGTACCATAACATTAGTCATCAAATTTAGTGGCGCTACAGAACAAATATACAATAGAGATTGAGGTGACTATAGATCGCAGAACTCGTGTTTTGAAAATCCTCTTGCATGTCTTATATATCTACTGTTCACTACTGTTTCTTATATATCTATTTTTCAAATAAATAAATAATTAATAAATAAATCATGAGAATATTGTTTTGAGCAAACAGACATAAGATTGAGCTGTTTCAAATATTTACTAGACATTGAGGTATTTCTCCCTTAGTGAGTAAAAAGTGGGTAAAAAGTGAATAGGTTATCATATTCCCTGGCTACACAATATAGATCGAGACAAAGGTCAAACGAAGACTGCATGTCGCCTGTCCAATTGGAGTTCTCCGCCACCCTGAGCTGTTGGATCAACAAAATTTAAATTTTTTTCTCGTAGTAGCAAGTGCACCCTTGAACCCTTCCAAGGAAAAGTATACTGTACCTAGAAATTTTGAAATAACAGAAATTTGGAATTACTTGTTCTAAATAGCTCTTTTTGGCTTATGTTGTTTTCGATCTAGTTGTTTAAGTAACTATATTCCAACTCTTGAGAACTAAAATATTTTTTCATCACAATATCAGTAAGTGGTAATATCGCGTTGATCGTAATAATTTCTGGATTTACCCCCTTAAAATGGAAACCTCTACTTGTTGGAAGCCATAGACGCCTCATATTACACAAGACAGTGCCTCTATAAAGAAGTTAATCTTAGGGTACATAACTATGACACTGGGCGAGAACGTGATTTCTATCTACCGTGCAAACTATACGTGCTAAAACTAACTGATGTAAACAAAAACTATCTTATTAAGGAATAGTCGATTGGAACACTTTGCCAGATGGACTAAAAATGCCTTCCTCTTTCAAATTTTTCAATACAAAACATAAAAAGATGGATATTTGAACGGAAAGATGAACTGCTTAAGTGTATTTTAATTTATTGTATTTTTGATAAGTGTATTATTAATTGTATACTGTAACTGCATTTTATAAGTTGTTTTTTGTTTTGTTTTTGTTTTTGTTGTGTTTTTTATTTATTTATTTATTTACTTATTTATTTATTTATTGATGTATATATTTTTAATGACGCAGTGCTCCTCTGAAAACCACTTCTACGACGGGGAGGGACACCCTGATTAAAGATTGTTATAATAATAATAATAACAAGACGCCCGCTAGGCGTTAACTTGGGCCACTTAATCACTGGACAAATTAGGGAGATATGGCGTGGATTTGGGCGGGGGGTATGGGTATGCAATGGCGAAATGAGGAAGAAAAATCAGGCGTCTACACGCAGGCTACCCCCCTCCCCCCCCCCCCCCCCCCCCCCCAATGCAGAACGCCGACACGCAGACGAAATTTAATGTAAACACTAAACACGGGCAATGCTATTTTTTCTAATATCTGTTCGATTGAAGGTCTTCGTGTGTCAAAATTTATATAAAAACAACGGAAAGGTATACGAAACATATCTGTTTCGACCCGTCATGCGGCATGCGACCCGTCCGAATTACACATGACACCCCTACAACCTGTGCGAATCATCAACAGACTCCGTACAAATCGGTACGGGAGTAAGTACGGGCCCACCGTAGAAACTGGTCAGCGGGTAAACGACATTGATTATGCTGCACTTCCGCCGTGGTTTTGCCGTAAGAATTAGCGTGGTTTTGCCGTGAGAATAGCAAATTTGCCGTAAGAATAAGCGTGGTTTTGCCGTGACCCTTGTGGGCCACCGTAGCATCTAAACTCTACAGATATAAACATAAACACGAGGCTCACCGAGTTATCGTACGAGAGCCTACGTTGCTTTTGGTCAGCGTCAAAAAATGTTCTGATCAAATTGAAATTGCCGTGATTGAAATTGAAATTGCCGTGATCAAATTGAAATTGCCGTGATTGAAATTGAAATTGCCGTGATTGAAATTGAAATTGCCGTGATTGAAATTGAAATTGCCGTGATTGAAATTGCCGTGATCAAATTGAAATTGCCGCGATCAAATTGAAATTGCCGCGATCAAATTGAAATTGCCGTGAACTTTTGGGCCACCGTAGTTACGAAATTACATCGGTTTAACGAACATAAAAGCATTAAATCATCGGGTAAACAACGAATAGATCTTGAACCCATGTGGCGAGTCTCGCTTTAATCGCTAATACGCATTTTCTTATATAACATCTGATCTTCACATTTTAAGTAGACGAAACCTACAGCGTTCGATTCGCCAGATTCAAGTGATCATTTCGATATAGAATTGATGTAAATCGGATAAAAACACAACATTTCATGATTAATATTACGGAGTTTCACGGGATAAATGTCAACACAGTATAATAATATTTCCCTGCCCTTCGGCTGTCCTTTCCGTCTTCATGATTGATCTCTCATCTGTGTTTCTTTCATCTTCACATTTTAAGTAGACGAAACCTACAGCGTTCGATTCGCCAAATTCAAGTGATCATTTCGATATAGAATTGATTTAAATCAGACAAAAACACAACATTTCAT
Source organism: Chrysogorgia sp. JL179-B06 (assembly GCA_035772405.1). Taxonomy (NCBI): domain Eukaryota; kingdom Metazoa; phylum Cnidaria; class Anthozoa; order Scleralcyonacea; family Chrysogorgiidae; genus Chrysogorgia; species Chrysogorgia sp. JL179-B06. The sequence goes on along the minus strand of JAYKKM010000054.1, from coordinate 243,525 downwards.
AATGATAAATATTACGGAGTTTCGCGGGATAAATGTCAACACAGCATAATAATATTTCCCTGTCCTTCGGCTGTCCATTCTGTCTTCATGATTGATCTCTCATCTGTGTTTCTTTCACCTTGGAGAGAATCTTTGCAATGGTTTGTAGGTTTACAGGTCTCGGTAAACTTTCCAACTGCGATTCATTGTCAATAAAACGAAAGTCCGAAATCGCTTTGCCTTGCAACGACATCTCTGTTATGTTGACGTTTCGTCCACGGTTCTCTCTTTAATCTCTCATCTGTGTTTCTCTCAGTCATCCAGTTATCTTGGAGAGAATCTTTGCATTAATTTGCGGGTTTACAGGTCTCGTAAATGCTTTTCAGACTGCGATTCATTGACAATAAAACTGGCCGAAATCGCTTTAATTCGCTATTTATACGCCCACGCAATAATTACATTCTCTCGACGAACAAGACTTGTGCTCACCACAGGTGGCCCAAGTAATAATAATAATAAAAATAATAAAATACCGCGTCGCTTTGCCACGAACGGGCCCTGGGGACGAGTTGAGCAAATTTCAAAACGTGAGGAGAACAACTTTTAAAACAAATTTCTAATGAATTCAAATAGTAAAATACGTACAAACTTAGAAAATGTATTTAAGTATAAACATTTTAAATCTCTACTTCAAGAAAAGGCTATAAACAAGGCCATTGAAGGTAAGATTTTGAGCAGATATATATATATAACTTTAGTTACTGACACACTTCTTACAAATATACGATTATCATATATATGTTAAACTACGTTTTGTTCACAAATTATAAATCCCTTTTGACCTATTGACGCTGGTGCATGTAGAATTAAATTTTGCATGATTGTGTTGTGTTATATCTGATATTCTCATTGCCATATACCATATTATTTGGTATTCATTGTACTCGTCCTCGATCGATAGACGATACCAAAACAATTAACTTAACTCCAAATTAACATAAAGTTGCGTTAGCTAGCATTAACCCGCCATTAACTACATACATGTATTCATTGTATATGTACTGTAAGATTAAATTTCGTTTCAATTTGATATTTTATTGAATTCTCATATTTTCATGTGACGTCATGGCGGCCATGTTGGATGTCATTTAATAAAATAATCTCATTAGATGCTACTGTACCTACCAACCAACATGGTCGGTAGTCAATTTATCCCGGGCGTTCTGTGACCACCTCCTGCAAGCAATCGTCTTCTGGACGATCTTTATTAGTATCCGTGAGAGGTGGGACGAAATGAGAGATTGTATTGCTATCATACCATCGTATGATAATACGTCATGGAACTGCTAACCCCAAAACAACTTATATCCTAACCTTAACCCCCCACCTAATGGGTTTTCTAACCCGGCCCTGCCTAATGGTTTGCTAATACATGTGTACTATAACCTTAATACTAATAAAAAGATCGTCCAGAAGATAAATTGACTACGAACATGGTCACTGTGCCTTTGGGTCTCAAAGGATTGATTGCATCCCACCATTATATGTTATATTACTTAGATAACTATTGGCGACATCTAAAAGGTTTGCCCCAATGATGCCCCCATTTTAATTTGATTAGTGTGTAGAAAATTAGTTGTAGATAATTGCTAGAGTGTTGATATAATAATGCAGGACATATAATAACTTTAATAAATCAAAGTTATTGTGTATGGTGTATTCTTTAAAAATACTTGAATATATCACAAAATAAATACACTACCATTTGTAAGGTTTGTGAGGCAACCTATAGGATCCTATAGGAAACCTATAGGCTTCTATAGGCAATTGGAACATTTTCTATAGGCGACCTATAATGAAACCTATTAGCCTATAGATGCCTATAGGTACCTATAGGCTTCTATAGGCAATTGGAACATTGCCTATAGGCGCCTATAGCCTTTTTCTGTAAGGGTATATGCACAGCTTTATTATAGAGAGTTGGGGTTGTAAGGATCATTAAAAACCAATTACATAAAGTGTTCACCAAGAAATGTGTTATCACAGCTAGTTCTATACTGTATTGCTAAAAATGATAATTGTATGCTTTATGTTAGTGAAATTACAGTCCTTGTAGAGGGAGCATGCCTCTGACCCTCCTAGCCCCCCCCCCCCACACTTCATGTATTGTTCTGCCATCCCTGTAATGTTCCTACACATAGCTTGCCTGAGTTGTCTAATGGAAAAATTAAAAGCTGTAAGGCATATATATTTTTCATATACTGTACTGTACTGTAGTTTGCAAAAAAGATTAAAAACACAATGATTAAAATGATTAAAAACACAAATATATTTTCCTTGGTAAAAATGAGCATACTTAGAATTCCATATTATAGTTACACAATTCACATCTTGACCATTAGCCCAAGTCAGCACCCCTTCCCACCAGACAGCTAGTGATACGCTCATTAGCCTTGTTGTAATTTGAGCACTCTGGGACACTTCATGCTTTCTGGATGTGGTAATATCAGTTTTATCAATTATATTAACAGCCATATTGGCAAGGCCATAGAGATGTTCAAAGGCCAAAAGCATAGAGATGTTCTACAGGTATATTACGTTGATCCCTTCCACAGCAGTTCAAACTACTCTTATAGTTGTTGAACCTCTTACAAAAGGGGTTAATAGTACTACCCATGTAAGATTTCTTACAAGTAATATATATATATAATAATATATATTATATATATATATATATAATATATAATATATATATATATATATAATATAATAATAATATATAAATAATATATACATAATTAATAATAGTACATATATATATATATATATATATATATATATATATATATATATATATATATATATATATATATATATATATATATATATATATATATATATATATGTGTACTATTATTAATTATGTATATATTATTTATATATTATTATTATATATTATATATATATATATTATATAATATATATATATATAATATATAATAATAATATATAAATAATATATACATAATTAATAAGTGTACACACACATATATATATATATATATATATATATATATATATATATATATATATATATATATATATATATATATATATATATATATATATATATATATATATATATATATATATATATATATATATATATATATATATAATAATATATATATATATAATAATATATATATATAATAATATATAATATATATATATATGTATATATATATATATATTATTATTACAGTATATATATATAGATATTGATGAACTACTAGGTTTTCTCTTATTCAGAAAAAATGATATCTTCACATGTGAACATGAAAGTGATATCATTTTTATCTTCACATATGAAGTTATTATCATATGGTTATTTCATCTCTTTCATTATAATAAACAGAGCATTACATGTATGGCCACTTGGAGATTAATGTATACCTTCTCATGATGATAATATTTCACACTTGTTCACTTGTTCAAAACACTAAGATAAAATTTGTATCTCTGCACAGTCATGTTTAAATTAATATCAAACTAGCAAGTAGTATGTGCAGAACTTGTGGGAGGCGTATGTTGCATCTCAGCTCTAAATATATATATATCAACGGCTAGACATGCAGACAGGGTCGGCGGAAGGTAATCAACCAACGGCGACTTACTGCGAAACTGGTTGTAGGAGTTGCGACCACTTGCGGTTTTGATTTTTGCAATTGAAAGACATATTAGATGAGAAACTTACAGACCAAATACCGGATCGGTCGTCACTCGGTTCAACAAGGTCCGCGTCCTTTGGTGTTAAGGCAGGCTGGGAATGAAAAATTAGACACTGGTAGAGGTACAGGGATAACAAATCTGATGAAATGCAAAGAAACATTAAAGATTGCTACCATGGATGTACGAACTCTACGTGCTGAAGAAAAACAGGGAGACATTAGTAGCACTAGCAATAATACAACATCACTAGCAATAATACAACAATTATAACAATACAACATCGACATCATCTGCGTTCAAGAACATCGATTATGCCACGAAGACACCATCAAGTACAACGACTTATGGGTAATGGATGGTCATTTGTAACAAGCTCTGGAGATAAGAATTCAGTCAATGCATCAGTTGGAGGAGTTGGAATTGAAAACAACATCAAATCATAAATTCCAGGGTCATGGTAGCTACATTTAATGGGAACCCTAAGACAACCGTAGTACCCTAAGACAACAGTAGTGTTTTGTTACAGTTCAACTAATACGTCCGATCCGGAACTAGCAGTCAGGTTCTATGAAGACCTAACAGGACTTATAAAGGACATTCCAAAACACAATGTCAAAGTGATTGCTGGGGATCTGAATGCACAACTTGGACAGGAAGACATCATGGGTTACACCTATATAACGCCAACTCAAATGGAAACGGACGATTACTGTTAGAGCTAATAGAGGAATGTGGGATGATAACAACAAACACTACTTTCGAAAAGCCTAGGAATAAGCTGTGGACCTTTCGATATCCCAATGGAGCAAGAGCGCAGCTACTGTAGACTACATCCTTGTTAACGAGGCATACAATTCATTCAAGCTGATTGGTTCCGACCACAGAATGCTGTAGTAACTGCAGGTTTTCGACTAAGTTTGAGAGCCAACAAACCCAAGACGAACAAGCGCAACAACTATGACTGGACGAAACTTAGAACAGACATTGCAGTAATAGAAGCCTACACTGTGGAAGTTAGAAATCGCTTTGATGTACTACATGTACAGTCAACGGATGTAGACAACACTGCTGACGCTATATATCAGAATATAATAACTGCGCACAATGAATCAGCCAAGAAACATATTCCACGGAAACCCAAACGTAAAGGATATGTACCATGGCAGGATACTGACGTTACTTCTAAGAGAGATGCTCTGAGAATGGCCTATCAAGATAAAACTAAACAAACAACCATCGCTATAACATCGGAAAGGTGGAGCAGGGCAAAAAAGCTCTCAAAGAGGCCTACAACACCAGCCCGGAGAAATATATACATTATACAGGAGAAAACCGAAACAACAACAGCTGAACATTTACAACGACAATCCAGGCTTGCCTGGGAAACAGTAAATGAGGTTTCAGGATGGAAAAGCAGTCCCAAAGGGCGATTAAAAGGTGATTCTCCTGAAGATCGTGTTAAAACATGGAAGGATCATTTCTGTAACTTCCTTGGACAATCACAAAACATCGAGGATAGTCATACAAGAATAATAAATGACAAGACATTACCAATACAAACAGGAGACTAATACAAACATGAGACTTACACCTGCAGAACTCCAGAGGTGTATTAACAGCATGTCCAATAATAAATTTCCCGGGTTGGATGAAATCCCTGCTGAGGTATGGAAAACAGGGGCATTGAACAGGCCGTTATACTTGAGCCATCAATTTGGACTGCAAGAGTCAATTAATACCACTCCCAAAGAAAGGAGACCTCGGTGTAGAACTACCGTGTAATCAGTCTCACTATCAGTATTGTGCCAAAATATACTGTACAACAAAATACTCCTGCTTAGAATACGTCCTCACATTGAGCCAATCCTGCGTAAGAACCAAAATTGATTTAGACCCACTAGATCAACAACTGCTCAGATATTAGCGCTACGGAGACTGGTGGAAGGAAAGCAAAGAACCTCTCTGCAGTTCTGACCTTTCGATTTTAAGAAGGCTTTGACTCAATTCACAGGGGTAAAATGCTGGAAATCTTAAGAGCTTATGGAATACCAGAAGAAATCGTAGCAGTATTGGATTGTTATACCGTGAAACTGAAGCTCAGGTACTCTCTCCAGATGGTGAAACAGAGTTCTTCCCAATACTAGCTGGTGTATTACAGGGAGGTACATTGGTGCCGCTACTCTTCATAATAGTATTAGATTATGCGATGAGGACAGCCATGACTTGTGAGGACCTAGGGTTCACATTGCAACGACGCAGAAGTAGTATAGATATACCCAGCTGTAACAGTTACAGACACTGACTTTGCAGATGCCATCGCGCTTCTTTCTAACACACTAGCAGACGCTCAACTTCTGCTAAACAAGATAGAATCCGCTGCAAAGGAAGTAGGATTGCATATAAATGCCTCTAAAACGGAATACATTACATACAATATTCATGGCAGCTTAACCACCATTGATAATGATCAACTAAAGAATGTTGATGACTTCCAGTACCTTGGTTCATGGATAGACAGTAGCAGAAAATATATTACGGTGAGGAAAGCAAAGGCATGGTCGGCATTATCAAAAACGGATACCATCTGGAAATCAGACCTCTCACGACATCTCAAGATCAAGTTCTTTCGCGCAACAGTAGAAAGTGTACTTCTGTATGGAAGTGAAACCTGGACAATGACAAGGTCGCTTGAGCAGCAAATCGACGGATGCTACACCCGGCTACTAAGGGCAGCACTGAACATTAGCTGGAGGCAACACATGACAAATGCTGAGCTTTATGGTACAATACCACCCTTATAAAGACATTACGTGAGCGCAGACTACGATTTAGCTACTAATTTATCGGTTTCGTTTCCATGACAACAAGGTCACGTGACTCATTGGCGGCCATATTGGATGAAAACATAAAACGTTCTTGAGGCACGCGAATATATACAATTTAAACAATTAAACAGCGCAATGTGCATGATGCAAACTTTAATTACGTTTATCATGTTAAGTTGAATGGTAGGAATCAATTTGCATAAACAAAAATATTAGAGAAATTGTATAATTAGAGGAAAAATCATTCGCTAAAAGTTTCCATTTACGGTAAAGCTATACAATTTGGCAACTTAGCTTGATAAACTAGATCAATATTTGCATCAAATTACGCTGTTTAATTGTTAAAATTATATATATTCGCGTGCCTCAAGAACGTTTTATGTTTTCATCCAAAATGGCCGCCAATGAGTCACGTGACCTTGTTGTCATGGAAACAAAATCGTAAATTAGTTCTTACTAGTTTGGACAAAATCTCTGGAAAATAGGAAATTTCAGTTTCGAAGTCAAGAGCCATGCCTTAATACCACTGAGCGGGCACTGTTGGAGAAGTAAAGATGAAGTCATATCGGAGTTACTTTTCTGGCAACCAGCGCATGGCAGACGTTCTCGTGGAAGACTATGGGGCGCCGTTTGTAAAAAAACTATTTAGTGTAATTTTGTGTTATTTAGCTAAATACATTGCGATTTAGCTAAATACATTGCGAGCACTCGTCTTCTGGACGATCCTTTTATTAGTATTAAGGAAACCCAACCCCAACACAACAAAAGATCCTAACCGTAACCCCCCGCCTAACGGGTTAGGGTTAGTAAACTGATTAGGCGGGGGTTAGGGTTAGAAAACCCGTTAGGCGGGGGGTTAGGGTTAGGATCTTTTGTTGTGTTGGGGTTGGGTTTCCTTAATATTAATAAAAGGATCGTCCAGAAGACGAGTGCTCGCGGGATGTAGTAAGACCCAAATCACAATGTTATTTAGCTAAATCGCAATGTTATTTAGCTAAATCGCAATGTTATTTAGCTAAATCGCAATGTTATTTTGCTAAATAACACAAAATTACACTAAATAGTTTTTTTACAAACGGCGCCCCATAGAAGACCAGCTACAACCTACATTGACAAACTTGAAAGTGATACTGGACTCGGGAGAAATGAAATAGCGAAAGCTATGGAGAACCGAAAGGTCTGGAATAATCTCATCTGTACTGTCCGAGCTCGCTCGACCTACAGTAGATATGATGAAACCTTAAACTCTAAGCGCGAAAAGATCGATGGGAAGACGTGATTCAAATTCTGGCGGGTTCGGTGTTAAATAACATACAGCGAATATTTACGACGAAGAGCAATCTTGTTGTCAGAAATAGTAGACTTGATGTTGAGGAAATGAGCATTTATTTCCAATTATCGAAGAAAACGATTTCGCGGTACCTACGCAAATGTTCAAATGTTAGAAAAAGGCAGCACGGTCGTTATCGGTAGGCCATTTGTATAGTAATGCACACACAGGAGGAACTGGTCATTGTTGCTGCATAGTGAGATCCGCCGTACCAATATGGTGAACGCATCGTGCATGAAAAACTCGCATTTGATTGAATAAACGCTCAGTGAGGCACCAGGATTCAGCTCCATATACCAACTATAGAGATGAAATAACAATTGCAGTACGTAAGCTAAAGGATAGAGCCCCTGGTGAATCTGGGGTTCAGACGAAATAGAGGATGCTGATGCTGTGTTTACTGTTATGTTACCCTGTTACCATGTCGATGATACGGTTGTGTTCTTCACGTCAAGGGAATCGTTAGTGGAAAGTGTGCCTCTGATGTTTCAGCATTTCACTCGTTTTGGGATGCAAATACACGCAGGTATGAAAGTAGATTGAGCAGTGAAATCCTGTACGTATAGCGACATAGACCTGTGCACTTTTGGTGAAGACTGTGTACGAGGGGCTAGTGCTGCCAACTCTGCATACCCTCACAGTCTTCCAGCACGGGATGCTGCTGAACCATGTCCAAAACTGACGGAGGCAGGATCACGACCATGAAGCTTTCCAAAGTTGTTTTTGAAAACCTGAGCATTTTCTGATGATTCCTGAAGAGGGTTTACTTGAAGAGGGTTTACTAAATTCCTTGAAGAGGGTTTACTAAATTAGGCTAATAAATTCAGCATCATACATTAAAATGTCTTAGATAATCTAGTGATGCTTCTTAAACACATTGGTTTTTCGCTGCCTCGACTGCAGACTTGACTGCTTTACGTGCAGCTCGATCGTATACTCTGGCTGTTTGTTTTCGAGTTCGTCGACCGAACAGAGAAGCAGTTGCGCGACTTCTTTCCTCAATGAACGGAGCAAGAGTCTCTTCTGCTGCTTCGAACCAACCGGGTTATGCTTTAGGTTTCTTTGGAAGTGTTGCCATTGCCGCTTTCTTAGTCGCATCAGCCAAACGTGAATAACCGGAACGATTGTCCTCCGCATGTTCATTATTAGAGTCGCTGCGCACCTGGTCACTATCCAGTGACCCCACCGCCGATGAACGGGGAAAGTTGGCTTTTTCAGTGATAAGTGATCCAGCTGGATCTTGGATGAATCCATGTCCCATTACTTTTCTTGCGAAAATATGTAGACAGCACATTCAAATTGTTAACACGGAGATGGTTGCCGTATCTGCTACCTGCATCATTCGCATGCATGAGCAATACCATAATTCCCAAAGCTGTTGCGACAAACTGCTCGCTCGCCTTCATCCCGAGACACACCCACGCTCGAATTCGTGTCGCTGCCTTCACATAGAATATTTCCAGGCTGCATCCTAGCCCGACGTCTGTCCAATTGTTCAAAATACGTGTGCAATTCACTCTGATCAGCAACTCCAAATGGCGCATAGGTAGCCACAACAAACAGTCCTATATTTCTAATTTTATTGTCTTTAATCAGCAAACACACTCAACAGTAAAAACCGGGAGTAAGAACCTAGTTTTTAAGAACCTGTTTAGCCTAAAATTTGAAACAGGTTCTTATTTTCTAAAATCTATATAAAAAGATGTGTACACTTGTGTGAATAAGATACAGATCAACATTTTTGGAGACACAGGTGCCTTATTACTCCAATTTAATACAATGTAAATGCCAATGTTGAAAATCAAATAGAATTGTTATTGTTTGTTTAGACATAAATACTGTAACTGTATATATATTGTTTATACAGTATCTCCATGGCTACACATCAGCATATGGAAGAGTCTGTTTTTTTCATGAATCTCTTTATAAATACTTACAGTACATGGTATGCAGATGTTATATAATAAGGAATACAGGCTGAATACCACTAAATTCTATTAGCTACAATGTATTTTTTTCTTTAGAAAGTAAGAACCTATTTAAGAACCTAAATAGCCTCAATTTGTGCCAAGTACCATTTATATAAGAACCTGTTTAGGCTAACTTGGGAAAACGCAGGATCTTACTCGCGGGTTTTTAATGTACCCGCGTGCCCTAAGGTCATCGTGTACGTCGGAGCTCGTCGCTCTCCAGCAGTCAACAGCTTCACTGCTCAGCGCAATTACCACTCCCTGAGACGGTTACCTTTCACATAATCTGCGTTGAGACCAGCAACCACGAGACGGCAAGTCCCATGTTGAAGTACAGTACATCTGCACTAATTGTTCTCCAGGTTTCTTGAAAACAAGTCGCGAAAATGTTCCTCTTGCGCATCGCCATAAACAGCTCTTCCACTCTCGCTTCCGATTTCAGACCGCGTGAAATCTGAGTCGCAATAGTTGCTCTATTTCGTCTTGCTATCCTCCTTCGAACCCCATTTCGAGTCTCAGAAGGTTGCGATCCGACGGGGTCAAGACATGTATGGGCCATCTACTGTTAACGAAAGAACAGTAGTCCTTAGCTTGTAAGCCCAAAGTATCTAAGATGACCAGCTCCGCCATAATCATTAGACACTAATTAATCACTAAATCCCTCATATTTAATTGGTAGTAAGTGCCAGGTAACATGTGGTCAATCCTAAGTTCCCTGGCACATAGGATAAGGCTTAATACTACTCAGTGTCGTTACTTTGAGTAGTGGACCGTACACGACTGTTTTTACCCATCAGCTATCCATCTATTTACACGGTCATCACATCGTAGCGTGGGGGATTTGAATTTGGAGTTACCTTCTCCTAGAAGGGTGGCTAAAGAAACCCGTCTGTCTTTTCGTTGTACTGTAACCCTAACCCGGGTACCACTTCAGACTCTGGAGGGCGGGAGCGTCCATATCCCCGTGGTAGGCGTGTACTTTATATACTGTAACATAGAGTGTAAAATTGTATTACAAAACTGTAAGCAAGCTAATTTTTATATTGTTGTAGGTAAGCAGGATATTTTTATATCAATGCCTACAGGCTCTGGGAAGTCACTATGCTATCAGTTACCAGCTGTGATGCAAAAAGGAATAACCATTGTTGTTTCACCTTTACTGGCTTTGATACAAGATCAAATTGAGGCTCTTCAATCTCTTGGAGTTGCTGCAGCAGCATTAAACTCTAAATTAACTGCTATAGAAAAGTGTCAAGTGAAAAAAGACCTTCTAAAATCTGAACCTACAATCAAGCTTCTGTATGTTACACCTGAACAACTTGCAACTGATGGATTTCGTTTCATATTGGAAGCAATTCACAAAGAGAACAATTTGTCAATGTTTGCTATAGATGAAGCTCATTGTGTTTCGCAATGGGGTCATGATTTTCGTCCAGACTATCTCAAACTTGGGAAACTTAGGAAAAAGTTTACTAATATCCATTGGATTGCCTTAACTGCAACAGCAACCCCTCGTGTACAACAAGATATTTTATCTTCTTTACATCTGCATGAACCAGTTGCCATTTTTAAAAGCGATTGTTATAGGCCAAATTTGTTTTATGATTTGAGGTGAGTTGATGAAAATACGTTTAAGGTAAAGAATGAAAACTACTTGAAAACTCCTTCCATACCTACCTCCCTCCTTCCCTCCCTTTCCTTCCCTTCCTTCCTTCCTTCCTTCCTTCCCTTCCTTCCTTCCTTCCTTCCTTCCTTCCTTCCTTCCTTCCTTCCTTCCTTCCTTCCCTTCCTTCCTTCCTTCCTTCCTTCCTTCCTTCCTTCCTTCCTTCCTTCCTTCCTTCCTTCCTTCCTTCCCTTCCCTTCCCTTCCCTTCCCTTCCCTTCCCTTCCCTTCCCTTCCCTTCCCTTCCCTTCCCTTCCCTTCCCTTCCCTTCCCTTCCCTTCCCTTCCCTTCCTTCCCTTCCCTTCCCTTCCCTTCCCTTCCCTTCCCTTCCCTTCCCTTCCCTTCCCTTCCCTTCCCTTCCCTTCCCTTCCCTTCCCTTCCCTTCCCTTCCCTTCCCTTCCCTTCCCTTCCCTTCCCTTCCCTTCCCTTCCCTTCCCTTCCCTTCCCTTCCCTTCCTTCCCTTCCCTTCCCTTCCCTTCCCTTCCCTTCCCTTCCCTTCCCTTCCCTTCCCTTCCCTTCCCTTCCCTTCCCTTCCTTCCCTTCCCTTCCCTTCCCTTCCCTTCCCTTCCCTTCCCTTCCCTTCCCTTCCCTTCCCTTCCCTTCCCTTCCCTTCCCTTCCCTTCCCTTCCCTTCCCTTCCCTTCCCTTCCCTTCCCTTCCCTTCCCTTCCCTTCCCTTCCCTTCCCTTCCCTTCCCTTCCCTTCCCTTCCCTTCCCTTCCCTTCCCTTCCCTTCCCTTCCCTTCCCTTCCCTTCCCTTCCCTTCCCTTCCCTTCCCTTCCCTTCCCTTCCCTTCCCTTCCCTTCCCTTCCCTTCCCTTCCCTTCCCTTCCCTTCCCTTCCCTTCCCTTCCCTTCCCTTCCCTTCCCTTCCCTTCCCTTCCCTTCCCTTCCCTTCCCTTCCCTTCCATGGACGCCAGAACCATTTACCTTATTATTCCCGTTACAATCCTAAAGTAAAGATCTCACTGGTGTTCCGTAAACCCTCCCTCACATATTATCAATATTATATTTTGTTTTTAAAAAGATTGCATCCAAATTTATATGTATATTTCTTGACCCAGATTTAAAGAACTTTTGGATTGCGCCCAGGCTGATTTAATTGATTATGTGAAATCAATTTTGAAGTGTGATAAACCAAGTGAACCAGCAGGTGAAGAGGTATTTAAAATGTAGAAATAATATATCGTAACACTAAGTTAATGTAATAATTTTACTTGAATTGCTACTAATTATAGTATGGTGCATAATCCTTTTAAACATTATATGCATGACAAAATTACTGCATTCTGATTCGTCAAGAGGAGTGCCAAACAAAATGGCGGAATTCGCTTTTCAAACATGAAGCAGTCAACGGAAATACGACCAGAAGAAGAACTGGTTAAATATAATAAACAAGTAATCATGATTTTGTTCATGTAATGAATGATTTACACGACTTGTGTCATTTAAAAATTGTGCCAAATTGCACTCGTCTAACGGCACGTGCACTTTTGGCACAATTTTAAACTACAGGTATCACTCGTAGTGTAAAACCTTAATTGCACTCACTATCATATGATTGCCAGATTGCCTATATGCTAACAACACAGGTTTTCAACAAGCTAAATAATGACGAGGTCCGTCATAACTTCATAATAATTTGTTTGTATAAATGAGTGATAATACTTTATAGTTATGTTAATATACAGCCATTTTAAACAGTAAAAACCCGCTAACAAGAGCCTAACGCTTGCACGAAAAACCCATGTTTTTGGATTTCCACCCACATGAAGAACTGTCAAAAACAACCAATCAGCGACTAGCGGGCTTTCCTCAATGATTAAAACATTTCACTTCGGGGCGAATCGTGAAATATCCATGTCTGAAACTCCGTAAAAATCTTGACTGCATCTGGTGGAAATTTATTTTGAAAGTTGCCATTTTTAAATGTTTATTTCCTGACAGGAAACCCCTGAATACTAATGAGTTGAGTTAGCCAATCAGAATTTAGCATCTTCTGGCGGCCGTAGAAATCCAAAAACATGGGTCTTTTCCATCGTTCCTCGCCCCAGCCCCCTCCCCAACCCCTAAACGCCTGCTTCGCAGGCTATTACTTCAAAGGTCTATATGACTTTGAAAGTATTTGTGTACAGAATACTATACTGGTTATGGGCAAATAACACAATAATTTAAAATTCTTAATTTTAGTTTTGGCAGCAACAACTGTATGGTTAACGATGTTTTAATAGTATTTCAATTATAGGACTGTGGTATAATCTACTGTCGTACCAGAGATAACTGTGAAAATGTGGCTAGAAAATTGGCAGATAATGGCATCAAAACAAAGGCATATCACGCAGGTAAAAATATTGAAAATATATAATCTGCTGGGAAGGGTTGTCATGCGCAGAGGGACCGTTATGCACCTGTTTATTTCTGACGATAAAAATCCCTGGGATTACCTGTTTATTTCTGACCGATAAAATCCCTCAGATAACCTGTTTATTTCTGACTATAAAGTCCCTCAGATAACCTGTTTATTTGTGACGATAAAATCCCTCAGATAATCTGTTTATTTCTGACTATAAAGTCCCGCAGATAACCTGTTTATTTCTGACGATAAAATCCCTCAGATAACCTGTTTATTTCTGACTATAAAGTCCGGGGATAACCTGTTTATTTCTGACAATAAAATCCCTCAGATAACCTGTTTATTTCTGACTATAAAATCCCTCAGATAACCTGTTTATTTCTGACGATAAAATCCCTCAGATAACTTGTTTATTTCTGACGATAAAATCCCTCAGATAACTTGTTTATTTCTGACGATAAAATCCCTCAGATAATCTGTTTATTTGACTATATAAAGTCCCTCAGATAACCTGTTTATTTCTGACTATAAAATCCCTCAGATAACCTGTTTATTTCTGACGATAAAATCCCTCAGATAACTTATTTATTTCTGACTATAAAATCCCTCAGATAACCTGTTTATTTCTGACGATAAAATCCCTCAGATAACCTATTTATTTCTGACGATAAAATCCCTCAGATAACCTGTTTATTTCTGACTATAAAATCCCTCAGATAACCTGTTTATTTCTGACTATAAAATCCCTCAGATAACCTGTTTATTTCTGACTATAAAATCCCTCAGATAACCTGTTTATTTCTGACTATAAAATCCCTCAGATAACCTGTTTATTTCTGACGATAAAATCCCTCAGATAACCTGTTTATTTGACTATTCTATTGCCCTTTTTTCTTGATTAATTTTTTTCGTGAAGGATTAAAACCAGAAATACGAAATGATGTTCAACAACAATGGATGGTTGGAATCATATCTGTCATTGTTGCAACTGTTAGTTTTGGCATGGGCATTGATAAAGCTCCTGTAAGGTAATGCATATTAACAACTTCTTACCCGAGAGCGAGGTCTGTGCTGGGAGGTATTTGCCTGAGGTTTTCGTACAAAATACTTTCTCATACAGACCGAGAAAACGAGGTACTAAGGAACACATTAATATTGCTTCCTGTTCGGTTCGATTCATGTTTACACCATTTAAGCATTCATTTCTGTGCTTTTATATAAATAGTTTTAAAGGAAAGCAATACTACTTTTCCCACACATTTAATTGTTCGGTATTTTTTAAAAAAGTTACTTAGCTCCTTTTTATTTTTATTGTTCAAATAGCCTACGTTGCAGCTCGACATTTTCACCAATCTACTCAGAAATTTTCACGCCAAAACTTACCAGTCCGGTAGGGGCAGCGTGGCTCACCGGGACTCCGGGATATTTCCCTGTGGGCCTCAAGATCTTATGGTCCCTTAAAATCATAAGTTCTGATGCGCTCGTTCGATATCCTGGTCAACACGAGAAATAAATTTCATATTTCCAAGCATCCCTGTATTTTTCTGTTTATTATATAATCAACAAAAATAGAGCACAAGAGTGTAATGCGATTTTACAAACATTTTAAAACACGATAATCAACACATGTGTGATTACCATAAATAATCGCACATGTGTGATTATCAGTTCTATTAGTGGCGGAACTATCAATAAAACACTGTCTGTTATATAATAAATTTCCCATTATAATTTTAGCGATATTTTGTCTACGCGACAGTCACGCGAATTTTAATCGCGACCCGACATTTTCACCAATCTACTCAGAAATGTTCCCGCCAAAACCTACCAGTTCGGTAGGGGCGTCGTGGTTCACCAGGATATTTCCCTGTGGCCCCCAAGATCTTATTAGCTTTTCGATCAGAAAGTTCGGATGTGACGTAGGCTAGATCTTATGGGCCCTTAGCAAAGTTCTGAAAAGTTAAAATTGTATTTTTTCCATTATATTTTTAGCGACATTTTTTCTACGCTACTGTCACGCGAATTTTAATCGCGAGAATGCTCAAAATTGCAATCTAGATATCTCAAAATTGCCATTTTATCTAGTAAGACCCATCTATAAGAATAGATAACCATGCCTTAAATGCCTTTGACGGAAATATCTTGTAGTGCGAAGTCTGTAAATAACTAAAGGTTAAAACTAGTGACCGATATTTTGAATTTAAGGCTATCTGCCACATACAAACTCATGAAACCAGAATTAGTTTTGAAAATAATAGTTTTCAACAAAATTAGTTTTGAAAATGGCCTTGCAATTGTACCGTACCGTACCGTACCGTACCGTACCGTACCGTACCGTACCGTACCGTACCGTACCGTACCGTAACGTAACGTAATGCAAAACTTTATTTAAACAGAGGGCTCACGTCACAAAATGTGATTTTCAGTGAGGCCTTGCATGCTGGACATTTATTTTCAACCATTGTTAGCTATTACAGCTCGATTATAGAAGAACTAAACTATGCTTAATCAGTATAGCTTCTCTAGACAACAAATAACAAATACTCTAATTGCTGATATAACATTTGAGTCTATATGCCATAAATACTTTGGACTGTTCTTTGGACGTAGGTCAAGCTATGGCGGCTGCAACAACAAAATCTGAACCGCGTAACGTAACGTAACGTAACGTAACGTAACGTAACGTAACGTAACGTTACGTAATGTAATGTAACGTAATGTAGCGCAGCGTAGCGTAACGTAACGTATACGTAACGAAACGTAATAAAGCATGACATAACATGACGTAACGTAACGTAATTTGACATTACCCAAACCAAAAACAAACAATATGAAAAATGCATTCTCATACAGAGGGGCGGAAGTCTGGAACTGTCTTTCTTTATCACAAAAGTCCTCGGAAACTATTGCTAATTTTAAAACTAGCATAAAACGTACATGTTAACATTAAGTAACATATTCATTTTGCCTTTGTTTTTATCTATAGTTATAATTAACTTTCTTGTAAATATCGTAATTCATTTTTTACTAGTATAAGCACGGCCGGTTGGAAGATCACCTTTTTTTCTTTTCTTTGTAAATAATTAATTTATCAGGTGAAATTGTACCGTGTTGAAATGTAGTTCATAATAATAATAATAATAATAATAATAATAATAATAATAATAATAATAATAATGTAGCGTAGCGTAGCGTAGGGTAGCGTAACGTAACGTATACGTAACGAAACGTAATAAAGCATGACATAACATGACGTAACGTAACGTTACGTAACATAACGTTACGTAACGTAACAACATAACATAACAACATTTTATTTAAACAGAGTAATCCCTTCAGTGTAAAAACACTGTTATCATTGGGAGCTCTGTAGATAAATAGAAATAGAAAAATTTTCAACGACAACTAATACAACGAATTATAACTAGAAGTTAACAACCATTAATAAGTTATAAATCAAATGTGTCTACAAAAGGTGGTCTCTTACAGAATGTACAAAACTGACAAAGATTTCCTACTTACCGCTTTGCTTCCACACAAACCTTGCACCCATGCCCCTGCAGCGTGTAAGAAAACATTTCCCGCCTCATTCAGCGGAAAATAACACATCTCGAATGCAAATAATGATTACATATACCTTGATTGATGTTTTCAATTTATATTTCAAAATGATAGGGGAAACATTTGTAGTTAAATTCTGAAACCCAGGAGCTAAAATGATTAATGATATCGCCGGTTGAGTCCACAATAAATTCCATCTGCTGTAAGGATACAAAATGAAGTAATACAAAATGAAGTATACAAAATGTAGATACACACGAGACCAATCTTTACCATTACTTAATGCATTGTTTATGCAATATTATAAAACTATTGAAAGCAGTATGAAGATGACAATCGTATAATGTATAGCTAGCCTTTAAAGTTTAGACTTTTGTCGTTTTTGTTCTTTGGATGTTCCAATGTTAGTTTTTGCACCTTAGGTTTGTTATTCACTGGACTATGCCACAATCAATTGAAAGTTACTACCAAGAAAGCGGTCGAGCTGGACGCGATGGTCAAAAAGCATACTGTAGGATATACTATTCACGGTTAGTTTATCTACTTTCAGATAATTGGGCATTATATGATTACCTTTAGATTACGATAACATGTTTTATTATATACATGACAAAATTACTGGATTCTGATTGTTGAGAGGAGTGCAATAAATCATTAATTGCACTCGAGTGCAATAAATGAGAGTGCATTAATTAACGTAATTTTGTCATGGAAATAATAAACAAGTAATCATATGATAGCGAGTGCAATTAAGGATTTACACTACTCGCGATATTTGAAAATTTACCAAATTGTAACGGCTCGTGCAATTTTGGCAAATTTTCAAATATCACTCGTAGTGTAAATCCTTAATTTCACTCGCTATCATATGATTACCTATATTAATTTAACTAGAAAATCTGGGATTACTGGTGTTGCTACATAAATCTAGTCCATTTTCAAGAAGTACCCTATCTTGTTTTGCAAAATAGTGAAGTGTAGTGTAACCAATCAGATCACGCTAAAATTGAGTGCAAGTGCGTATTATTAAAGTGTCAGTGACGTCTATTGTCCTAATATTCTTCAGATTATAGAATTAAATACCATTAAAGGGGAACTGCAATCAAAATATGAATTGTTTTTTTAATAAAAGTTAATAGTTATTTTATGCTTCTGAACGCCGCCATTTTAGAGAGTTTGCTCGATGGCTCAAGGTTGATGTACAGCGGTGTTTTTTTTTTCAATTTTGACGTCATTGAGCGCTTATCTTTTGTTCCTTGCACTCAATGACGTCAAAACTGAAAGGAAACCTCCGCTGTATATCGAATTTGAGCCGTCGAGCAACGTCTAGAAGCATAAAATACGAAAATGAAAACGTTATTTCTCGAGTACAAGAGCAGATACCGGAAAGTATTAACATTTCTAAACATTATGCTTGAAGCCTTTTATTTAAAAAAAACTACAGTTCCCCTTTAATAAGACTGAAACACAAATAAGACTAAACTACAACTTTCTAGCATCTTTACATGTCCACGTACTTTTAGAAAATGCGTGCTCATCATGAAAGCCCAACAAGAGCTTTCCTATAGGTCATGTGATTCTTTTTCTCTTAATTTCTATAATCTCACCGCTGCTTGGACTTTCGAAGTCAACGTATAAGTGGTATAACAATAACCAAGACTTGACTTGACTTGATTCTGATGATTTTGAAATAAAGTTGAAATATTGCCAATTTTGGGATTATGTTGTATATTATATTGAAATATTGTGATACGCCAGTAGGATTATGAATGTCAACGACTAACTAAGAGCTCTAGCGTTATGATAATGTAATAATTTCTCTATTCATTATAATTTGGTTACAAGATGTGCGCAGTAAACATAGTAAAGATTGTAGCTTGTAGAAATATCAGAAGATAAGGTTTCCAAAAGATTCAATTTGAATTAAAAGAAGGAAGCTTACTTATTTAGTTCATGTTAACAAGTTAAGCAATGTTTAGCTGTTAATATTACAACTAAATTAAGGTCGCAAAGCGTTGTGGTAAAATGTACTGCCGCCATGTTTTTCTGTCAAAAAATTTAGAATCATCAAAAAATAATAAAACAGAAAATGCCGTTTGTAAATAGTAATCAAACCATTTACCCTTTTTAATATTCGTATTTTATAGATATGAAAGAGAGCAAATTATATTTTTATTGAAAAAAGATGTAAATAGAAAGGTACTGCTTATAAACGAGGTAGTATTTATATGCACATAGAAGAGCTTCTCAAAAATTTTATCTTTTTTTAAGAAAGCGAAAGGGAAAATCGAGAAAGCCCAAACAAAAAAGGGAAATTTTAAAGCTTTAGTTGATTACTGTGAACAACCAAGGTATGTTTCCAAATGTAAAATCTACATAAATTTATTTTATGAAGTCAAGATATTTTATGCCAGACCTGAAGGTGGAATCCAATGTTTAGGGAGCATAAAATATAAAACAACGGTAACTCTGAAGGTTGATAAGATTTTTGTATCTACTGCGCAGGCGCAGTTGATGCTGTTGGGAGGCTGTAAGTATGTAAGTAAGTAAGTAAGTATAACAATGGAATGCTTCGGAGCCAATCAAAACTCAGAAGAATGAAACGGGAAATCACGATGATTTCCGATCAATGAGAATCAAGGCATTTTCTGTGGCCTTACACATATATATCCTAGTTGTATCAAGCAGTAGATACATGCATGTTGAGCGTGCCTATTTTTTGTTCTTTTGGGTGAATATATTTAATAGCCCCTGTCAATTAACTATCTCAAAAGCGGCTTTGATTGTAACATGGAGTGCGGGATTGAAAACAATGGCAAACATTTATATTCCCCACTAATTACCCTTTAATCTTCAAAAGGGAATCAGGGGAATATTAGAGATAATATTCTCCTCTGATATTCTCCTCTGATATTCCCCACTAATATAAATAATATATTCTAATTGCATTTTCTGCATTTGGCAAAACTGCGAATATATAAACACTTCAATCTTCACTGTATTAGGCGTACATTTCTCACTTTCTTATTTTTGTATACATTGTTCCAGAGTGACTTTTGGTTGACGTTTCATATAAGTATCCCGAATTTAAAACATAGTCCTCAAACCCCAAACGTAACCCTAATTCTAACCCTAACCCTACACCTAATACTAACCCTAATTCTTACGATAATGCTTTAATTATTTTAGAAATAACAGCTGATTTTAATTTCGAATTTTACTACCGATAGTCTATGTGACGTCATTTCGGGATTTATATGAAACTTCACCCTACTTTTCAACATATTGTCTGGCGTCTTTTAAATTACACATATAGTCAATCACTTATTCATTAAACTGCTCGTAACAAAAACAGCCTTTCCTCAATATATAATATCTCTTCCATTTCCTTCTTGATCGTAGTTTCGTCCGACTAACTCACATCTTATCGTGCCCAATTGAGCTCAAGAAAGCGCTTTCTACCAGGTTCTAGTGCATATGTAAGCGACTCAATGAAGCGGAACACTTTACAATCCAAATTTACCTCATTATTTTATTGTTTCGCATGTCAGCTCTATAGGCATTTCCGATAATCACCTAATGGATATCAGCACGGTGGATCGTAATCGGCTTCATCGCGCTGACGAGCCCCAAATAGCTCGAAACAGTTGTCCGCGATTGCTGTTTGACCTAGACACTCTTCATTTAGTTATCAGTTCACTTCAGTTATAACTGTTCTATAATGCAGTATTGAGTGGATTATGACGTTAAAACTCTTGATAATATATGTGTTTGTTTTATCTCAATTAAGTGCGCGAAAAATCGTCGCTACAACTTAAAGCTTATCTCTATATTTATTATATGAACCTTTGTTCATATAATAAATATACATTATATATATAATTTATATTATATTTTCGCTTACCTCAAAACTGGTCTGCTACAACTTGTTTCATCTGTAAAAAGATGAAGATTCTTCCTGAAGATTCTTTTTACAGATGAAACAAGTTGTAGCAGACCAGTTTTGAGGTAAGCGAAAATCTATTTGCTCTAACTATATGTTGTTGAGCACTCTTTGCATTTCGTAGACCAAAACCTACACGTAATTTATATTATATATATTATATATACAAATATATATCATTTTACAAAGAAATAAAACACCCCTAGAATCCATAATCCAATGCATTCGCGAACCGAGTGGCGTATTTCTTGTAAGTCGCGCTCGCGAGTGGTGTATTGACAAGTCAGTTTTCCCGCCTTTTTTAGTTTGACTTTTGAATAAAGTCATAGCCAGAAACTTTGTTTCTTTCAATTTTTCATGTGGAAAGTCATTATTGACATGTTGTATCTTTTATTTGTATTTTCTGAAAGTTTTAGATCAAGTGGCTTTGGTTTTTGGATTGAACTCCGTTTGTTAACCACGTCCACGAGTCTAATTTTATTGTCCATAAAAATAAATAGAACATTACACGGTTGTTCAAAGATATGAATTTTATGTCTCGTGACAAGAACATAAAATTCATATCTTCTCGCCACCGTGTAATATCCCCTCTATATATTATAGTAGAAGTACTGTATAACAATATAACTTATACAAAATATCAAATATTGACAATATTTAATAAGTGTTGTAACAATAAGATGTATTCATAAAAAGACATATACCCGTAAGCTAACTTCTTAAAAATGTAGTTTAAACAAAACCAAAGAACGCGGTAGACACGAGTACAGATTTCTTGCGATATGCGTACGGTAGAATATTAGATTTATTATTATTAGATTTTTTGAATAGAAGAACATGGTATTTTGGATTTGTATTTTATAGTATAAATTTTATGATGAGCTCTCCAAAATATGGTAGAACTCGTAGTAATATACATACGGCAATACAGTTCACTAACTTTGGAAAGCAATCAGCAGGCTCCTAGACTCAGCTTCGTTTGCCTGTCATGTTGACAGCGCCCCTGGGGTACATTTAAAATCACACTTTTTACTTTTATTTTTAGATGTAGACATGCTGTTATAGCAGAGTACTTCGGTGATAAGAAACCAGAAGTAAGTTGTTTCATTTCAAGGAGATCAATCGCTACTAAATGTTTACGATCCATTGGCAACATAAATCACATTTCAACATAAATCACAATTTATGATTAACAAACAGGCTTACGAAGGTAATTCAAGTAAACAAAACTACTGTAGTACAAAACAACAGCACTAATTTTGACCAAATATAATCCTGTCGTCCGCCATCTTGTTGTAATACTTTGCCTAATTAACTGGGAAGTTAGTGACGTCACACCTGGGGTAAACCTGATGAAACTACTCTGTGGGTGGCCGAGGTTCCGCAGAATGATTTTTAAAATGACGTGGTTCAATTGAAAAAGGAAAACATTCACAAAAATCGAGTTTCAAACTTATAAAGACACGAGGATGGCTAGATAAAAATTTCACTTCACCCTGGTTGTGACGTCACACGCATATCGAAAATACATCCAAGATGGCGGACAATGATTTAGGTTAGCAACTTTGACAGAGTAATTAATATGATTTACACTTGTACGAGCATTTTTACAACCTCAAACTACTATATTGCGGCTATTTAAGTTACGTACTTTGATCGAAAAGGTACTTATTTTTTATTGCCAATGTCCTTTAAAGTGGCTTACTTATACGGTGAAGATTAATTGGAATTGTACGAGTTATTAGTCAGGAGCCGAGAAGTCACGTGAGATATAGAGCGCGGGAAAACAGAGCATTCAGATTGTAATAACCCTGTAAATGGCCACATTTTTGTGACTATTAGGGTGGGACCATTCAGATCTCTGATATTACAGTATGTTTATGGGTGCAGTGGGTGACTAAAAACTCGAAGAATTCTAATTAAACTTCACCTTACAGGTAAGCCTCGTAATTCCACTTCCTTATTGCTTGAGGCGCTACGAAGTCACGTGAGACTTAGAACATCATGCAAATTAAGAAAACCATTGATTCCTTCAAGTTGTCATAGGATGATACCAGTTATTTCCAAAAGTTACAACATTTTGTTATTGGTTTGTCATAGAACGTTGAAAAGGTGCTCTCTTAGCTGGATCACCCATCAGCTTTCATCATAGTTTCAATAGAAATGTTAGCTGAGCATGCAGCTGATGTTACTGTAGAAGAATACCATGAACACTACCGTATAAGATTCTGTGTTTGTTTCAATAACATCGCAATGAGCTTTTTGAATTACCATGTGGCATTCTGATGTTTTGATATGGTTTTTGAACTTCGGCAAGGCCTTTTTCCAATTTTGGATATGAATGCTCGGTCCATGTTTCGGGCAGACTTCAAGTTGTCTTTCTTGTTCTGATTTACACAAATATGGCAAAACGCGCAATAATTATTTTTATAATGCAATCATGGATATTCTTTAAACCAAGAGTCTTGAAAACATTGGTTTTGAGTTTGGTATTTGGTTTTGTATTGGTTTCCAATAGCTGTTTTAGGAAACTGAAAATGTCTTGGTAATTGATTTGGCGTAACAATATGATCTCTGATTATGAAAACATTTGTGGAAACACCATGTAGATAATTTTATTAGTTATTATTATTTTATTAATTATTATTTTAATATGACGTGAGCCAACACTCACTTCTTTAGTTTGCTCTGATGAAGTCTCTTAATACACCACTCGCTAATAAAATGATCTACATGGTGTTTCCACAAATGTTTTCATAATTATTAATCACCACCATGCAATCCTTCAAGAATTTAAATATGATCTCTGTTGCCGTTTCTGTCCCCTTGTTAACGAAGTCTCTTTACGATTGCGATGTTCTATACGACCCTATACCTACAACTCCAGAGGTCGTTTGCTACGTTGAAGACGATATTCCAACTCTTCATTCAGATTATTTTCCTTCACCTTGTCAAAGAAATAATATGCTATTCTTTTTTTCGCCGCGTGGCACTCTTACTCTTGCTTTTATTCGGCATTATTCCCGTGTTAATATTGTATTTCCCTGCATTGTAGTGATCGTCGGCGCAATTTTCTTGTTATTTATCGCTGACAAATTCTGTGATGCACCATGGCTCAAATGCTTCTTTGAAGCTCCGCACCCTTCATTCGTAATTTCTCATCCATCATGTTATAATAAAATGTTTTAGATTATACACAGAGAGTATGAAAGTTATGAAACTGATTTCTGAGTTGATTTCCCAGTTCAGAAGGGTGCGATTTAAAGCTCAAATCGTACTCTACTGAACCATTGGGGTTGTATAGCATCCAAGAGTTATAAAAAATATACCACTAGAATAAATGATTTTGTGTTTCTTTTCAGTGTCAAAAGGGATGTGATTTCTGTCGAAATAAAAAAGAAGTCGAGTTAATGGTTGAGCAATGGCGAGGTGGTGTGATTGTTGATAAGCGAATGAAAGGTTATTCAAAAACATACATCTCAAAAAATGTTGGACTGCAGCCAGATGAAACCCTATATGGTGGCGGAAGGTATGGAGCTGAAACCAGGTAAGTCTCATATAATTTTATAGTTTGTTTGAGTCATTTTTCCAGAAATAAATATTTTCCAGCTGACAGCATCAACGTGTCTTTCTAGCCATAAATTACAGTTCGAAGGTTGTAGTGAAATCAATTAAAGACTTGTCTGTAACCAGCTATATGTCCCGGCAACCAACTTCTTCGTTTTCGTACATTTCCGCGTTAGTCTATATGAGTCAGTCGCTCTCTGTTTACCGGGCGAAACCTCTTTCGAAGCAATCGCCGTTCCAACAAGTTCTAACCAGTTCAGTACTGCTAATTCAATAATCTTAACATTATTTTACCAGAACATAAAAAAGAGATCGCCAATTGACGTTATTGGAGGATTGGTGCCAAGCCCCAGGGGGGAGCCACCCCCTGATCAGAGGTGACCATGGCAACCTCGTCACAGCCACTCGTCTTTTCCAGATAGCGCGCGCAAAATCAGTCAAGCTTAGACCACACTAACAAGACTCTGATGAGCGCTGAAGTGCCCCCGCATATTATAAATAGGAGACCGCTGACTAACATTGAAAATTAACATTGTCTCCTTTTTTACTTGCCTAAATTACATTTAGCCTAATTAAAACCGTTCTCAAGTTTATAAATATGCCTCACATGAACACATGACACTAGGGCTCGCCCCATGATGCTTTATATCTTTCTAGTCTATGTTTAAAAATCTGTAAACCGAA
The DNA here is from genome assembly GCA_035772405.1 of Chrysogorgia sp. JL179-B06. NCBI lineage: Eukaryota > Metazoa > Cnidaria > Anthozoa > Scleralcyonacea > Chrysogorgiidae > Chrysogorgia > Chrysogorgia sp. JL179-B06. Next base: position 217,924 of record JAYKKM010000054.1, on the reverse strand, counting down.
TGTCTAACATCACATGGTACGACAACAAAGATGAAATACTTTTATAACAACGTACCGATTATAAAATAAAATAATATTAATATCTATATAAACAATTATTTAAATATACCACCTTGATACATTCAGAAATAACATACCAAAAGTCCCTTGAAATCAATCTAGTGGAAAGTTCAGAAAATCCGGTTTCTCTTACAATTTAACTACAAAAGCACCATCCTTAAAAAAAGTGAAATTTCAAGTTCACTTTTACCAAATATCACCTATGTCGTTAGAAAGTTCTCAAAAAACCATTTGAAGGACATTTATGAGGGTAGTACAATTTTCTAGGCCCATTTTTACGTAAGGTTAAACCTGCTAAAAAACTGCATTTTGTGGAATTATTATCATTCACTTTGTTTCTATCCTGAATTTTGATTGGTTGGTTTACCTGCAAATAATTTTCTGAGCATGCGCACTAGCAACAGCTGTTTCAAATCATTTTCGCAACCTTGTTTGTTTCCATGCGAACAAAATTATGGCAGCTAGATTTCCTCAGCTGTCGCAGGACGAAATTGAAAGTATTTTGGAGGCAAGAACAAGTGATAAATCTTTATTATTGAATGATAATTATCAATTATTATCAATTATTGAATTCGTTTATCGTAAAATATCATGATTTGTCAGTGTCTCGCGACCAGTTATTTGACTCTGCCTTCGGCATCGGCAAATAACTGGTAGCTCGCCACTGATAAATCATGATATTTTGCTTAGACTCGTCCAATAATTGATAATTATCCGCTTAAATTCATATTCATATTCATTCAAATTCATATTATTAAATTCATATAAATTCATTCGGCTTCATATTACTTTTTGAGAACTTTCTAAAGACATAGGTAAATAATAGTGTTTTTGTGGGTAAATTGTAAGAAAAACTTGATTTTCTGAACTTTCCACTAGGTTGATTTCCAGGAACATTTGGTATATGTGATTTCTGAATGTATCAAGGTATTGAGAAAGCTAAATTTTCATTTCACTTTACGTTTCACTCTGTGACGAAGGGCCTTTGCTCGAAACATGAGACCTCCTATACACACTATCTAGGCAGTACACCAACCTTTTAGAGTTTTCGATTTGTATTTCTACATTGCCTACGAAGCACAACATATTTATCTTCAAATTATTTTCAGCGTGAAGCTTCCTGCTGCGAGACAGCAAACATTTATCCCTTTTATAATGGCGACCAATTTAAATATTCCTTTATGTGCATTTTAATTAGCCTTTGGCAATTCAAACGAATCTTCGCTTCCTAACGAGGTTATAAAGGCTAATTTAAATTCGCATAAAAGAATATGGCAGCGATAATGGCAGCCATTATGAAAGAGGTCTATGTCTTTGCATCTCGTTGCGAGTTGTATACTGTACAGTATGTGGTCAATTTACAACGTTATACAATCGATTTTTGATTGGACAAGATTAACGATATTTGCAGATACAAAACGATACAATAGCACCTCCCCCCCCCCCCCCTCGGTATAACCCTGTGAACAACTAAGGCCAAACAAAAATTTAGCGACATTAATTTGTGGTAACGATAACATTGCTTAATGTGTTGGTCAATTTCTCAGGTTAAAATTAAAAAATTAAATTTTAGTTTTGTGATGACGTTTCTTATTTGTTTAAAACAGATATTCAGAGCAGGGAGACGAAGACGAAGACGAAGACAAAGATAGCAATGATGAAGGGAAGACAATGACGATGAAGGAAAAACCTTTTCTTACTAAACTCGTGCAGGAAGAGTTTGTAAAGAGAAGAGGAGTAAGTACAACAATTTGTTAGAGTAATGTGATAGAGATGGTTAAGAGATGGTTTTGAGTATGTCAGTTTAAACTACCTCTTATGGACAACCTTTCCCCTTTTTTTCTCACTATTCCGACACTTTTCCTTAGTTCTTTCGTTCATTTTTTCATTTTTTCTTGATAATTTTTTGTTGGTTCGCCATTTAGTTCACCTTTGTTTTCTTCCACATGGCTCGTTTTTCTTTCTTTTGGGTGGATAATATATTCAATAGCCGGCCCTGTCAATTAACGGGTAAATACGTACCTAAAATGAACAGGTTTTGTGATTGGCTATATGGAACAAAAGTGATAGGGTTAGGACATTGGTTTCTTTGTGGTTGATTCTATTGTTTTATTGTTTGAATCAACCAATCACAAAACTTGATAGTATAGGTAGGTGGCGACCCCAATTAACTCATGTCTTAAAAGCTGGTGGTGGCTTTCGCTTAAAACAGTAATGGCTGATAACAATTGCAAAACATCTTGGTAATCTTGGTAATCTTATTACCTTCTAATCTTCTAAAGGGAATTAGAGTGGAGCATTACAGGCAATATTCCCCTCCTTTGCGATTTCTGCATTTGGAAAAATTGAGCATATGTATAACACAAAGAACTCTTCAACAATCTTCACTTTATTAGGCGAACATTTCTCACTTTCTTATTTTTGTATGCATTGTTCCAGACTAACTTTTCAACATATTTTCTTACGTCTTTTAAATTACACATATTCAATCACTTCTTGCTTCGTTAAACTGCCCGTTGTCGTAGCAAAACAGCTTTTTGTAAACATATAAAATCACTTTCATTTCCTTCTTGAACTTAGCAAACCACTAAACTTATTTTGAATAAGAAAAATGGTGTAGCCTCATTCGACTAACTCGCCTCTTATCGTGCTCAATTGAACTCAAGAAAGCGCTTTCTACCAAATTCTGGTGCATGTGCCAGCGGATAAACGAAACAAAATAATTTAAAATTCACATTGTTTCATTTCAAAACACTTTACAATTCACATGTTTTCATTTCATCAGTTATTCGAAGTAGACGATTATTTGAGGAATATGCGGTTACTCGAAGGAGTCGGCTGGTTCATCCTGATTAACCAACTGAGCTGTACCATATACAGCGAATTCATAAAGATGATGGCCAATTCATATTCTTTTTTTCAAAAATTAGATCAGACAAATTTTGCTTAATGTTAAAATACATTAAATTTGGTAATATTGACAAAACAATCTGAACAACTCTACATTTATTTTTCACTAAAATGTTTCTCGAAACAATTCCCACAACACTGTGAAGATCGAAGGAAACGCGAGAAATGGCAGGGAAAAGATGAAAATATCAATAACTGTTATATTTTAGACTCGCGTTTTTGCCATACAGGTATAGCGACAATCTTGAAAAGGTAAATAACAACACAAAAATAATTGCGAGAATGTCACTAATCTTAATGGAGAATTTCAGGGACGTAAGTTTTTAAGGGAAAAAAACTAGGCTTCCTTAAGCTCTTTAGTCCAATATAGTTTTATGCATTATGTAGAAATCCTAGGGAGCTACCTTAAACCAACTGATGGTTGTCTTTTCTCTCACCTCTTTATATCAGTTTTACATTTCCTTTTTCTTTTGCAGAGAACAAGCCAAACTGAAACAAATAAATTACCAGGTAATAATTACCAGTCTTTCTTTACTTTATTTGTTCAAGTTAATCTGAGCTGATATTAATTGCCAATCAATTTAACACAAAGGTCGTTGCTGGATTGTTTATTACCGAACAGAAAACTTTATTTTTCATGGTTTTTTAAACCATAAACTCCACACTCCGTAGTCTCCATGGCGCTTTATGTACCTTAGATACCTGTATTCATGGAAATGTGTCTTTTACCCTGATGATAATTTTGAAATACATCATCTCTCTATATATAATAAGCCAAATAATATTTGCGAAAAAAGTGAGGGCAGCCCCCACCCGTTGTGTTGTTATGGAATTTACATCGCTTATTTTTCATGGTATACTTTTGATTTTTGTAGTACTGACATGTCGGTTAAGAGATGTCACAAACTGTACCCATATTCCAAAATTGTCTGTCAAGGTAAGTTATTGCGTTACCTCGAGACGTTTCAGTGCAGAGACGTGTAATTTGTTTTACAGGGCCTCACTGACAATCACATTTTTTTGTTCAGTTTTTCTCGTTACTTTGTTTATAGGTACGTGAATACTGTTTGAATTTACTGGAAGATGCTTTGACTGTGAATTATGAAGATAATAACAGGTGGACTATTTAATAACAATTGATCAAAAATAGATTATATGCTAATTCTGCATTAGTAAGGTTAATCAATGTTCGTAAGTGTGTTGAAATATTTAACACTCTTAACGTCAGTTAAACGAGCGATGTTAAAATCCTTTATCACAAGTCCTTTATCTTTCTTTTTTTTCTCTTTTTTTTCTCAATCCTTTATCCTTTATCTTTTTTTCACAAGTGACCATTGATTAACCATTTTATCTCATGACTCCGCACAATCAAATAAATTGTTTTTATTAAATTTATTGAGGAAGAAGAAACATTGAGCTAGCGTTAGAAATCAAAATACTCATTATAGTAAGCTATAAGCAATGTGATAAAACTCTTTAACTCTTGGGTTGGAACAATCAATTGCTAGTGTGTCATGACGTAATGAGTTCTGCCAAAGTTAATGTGCCGAGGTTTAATGGAAACCAGATAAAACACAAGTGGAATCTGCACACAATCGTCGCATAATCGTCGCATAATTTAATTCAGACGGATTTAATAGCGCTCCGTCGAGATGACGTCAGTATCGATGTTTGTCCGCTTTTACCCATAATTATTGCGGCCATAACAAAAGAAAATAGCTCATTTGCAATCATTTGTGAGTCAAATTTGGTTTGTTTGTCCGCATTTGAGCTATTAATAGCAGCCAGACTCTACGCTATTAAAATTCACTAAATGCAACGTTATTATTCCATATATTATTGTACGGTTATGCGACGTCTAAAACGAATTAACAAATCGATTCCTCTGAAAGGTTGGTGTACTACCAACGTTGGAGGTCAAACGTTTCGAGCGAAGACCCTTCTTCACAGAGTGGAAGTCAAGTGAATTGAAAACCGAGTGAAACTTATTACTATGTAAAATAATCGTGTGACAAAAATACCCTCAATAATTTTTTATTTGTAGCAATGGGTACCAAGATGTACCAATTAGTTGCCAATTAGTTGCGCTAATTGCTCACTCATCAACGCTGCTAGGATACGACGAATTGAACGTATCATACGTTGTTACACTGGAATCATCCCTGATTTATTTGGCAGATATATTGATGATTGTTTAGGCACTATATTATGCTCACGTGTAAACTTAGAGAGATTCATTACTTTCGTTAATGATTTCCATCCAGAAGTCAAGTTTACATGGGAAATCAGTGAAACCTGTGTACATTCATGGATATTGCGGTTTTTATTAATGGTGATGCGCTCGCGACTTATGTATCTTATAATCCTAGAGAGACTCACACAGTTACCTTTTGTTTTCTTCCTCCCACACTAAACAATCCATCCCAAAGTTATGGGTATCGTTAGCCGGAATTTCCATATGCTTAAAAATTACCAAGAGATGTCCCTTTTCGACGAAATAAAAATATTCGGGATAATTTAGTTTGTACTAAATTCACCACCTTTTCTTGTTCCCGTACCCGTTGTTATACTTGCTCTTTCCTTAACTCATTTTCAAATTTATGTCTCTTTTTTCGAAATAATCTGAAGGAATACCGAACACAGTTTAGGTTTTACTAAAACAATTAGATTATTCACTCTCAATTTCTGAGGCGAAAGTATTTCTACCTTACTTAAATCACGTTCATTCTCGAACTCTTACTTAAATCATGTTCATTCTCTAACTCTTACTTAAATCACGTTCATTCTCTATCTCTTACTTAAATCACGTTCATTCTCTAACTCTTACTTAAATCACGTTCATTCTCTCACCCTTACTTAAATCACGTTTATTCTCTCACCCTTACTTAAATCACGTTCATTCTCTCACCCTTACTTAAATCACGTTCATTCTCTAACTCTTACTTAAATCACGTTTATTCTCTAACTCTTACTTAAATCACGTTCATTCTCTAACTCTTACTTAAATCACGTTTATTCTCTCACCCTTACTTAAATCACGTTCATTCTCTAACTCTTACTTAAATTACGTTTATTCTCTAACTCTTACTTAAATCACGTTCATTCTCTATCCCTTACTTAAATCACGTTCATTCTCTAACTCTTACTTAAATCACGTTTATTCTCTAACTCTTACTTAAATCACGTTTATTCTCTCACCCTTACTTAAATCACGTTCATTCTCTCACCCTTACTTAAATCACGTTCATTCTCTAACTCTTACTTAAATCACGTTTATTCTCTCACCCTTACTTAAATCACGTTCATTCTCTAACTCTTACTTAAATCACGTTCATTCTCTAACTCTTACTTAAATCACGTTTATTCTCTAACTCTTACTTAAATCACGTTCATTCTCTAACTCTTACTTAAATCACGTTTATTCTCTAACTCTTACTTAAATCACGTTCATTCTCTAACTCTTACTTAAATCACGTTTATTCTCTATCCCTTACTTAAATCACGTTCATTCTCTAACTCTTACTTAAATCACGTTCATTCTCTAACTCTTACTTAAATCACGTTCATTCTCTATCTCTTACTTAAATCACGTTCATTCTCTATCTCACTAAAATCACGTTCATTCTCTAACTCTTACTTAAATCACGTTCATTCTCTCACTCTTACTTAAATCACGTTCATTCTCTAACTCTTACTTAAATCACGTTCATTCTCTATCTCTTACTTAAATCACGTTCATTCTCTATCTCTTACTAAAATCACGTTCATTCTCTAACTCTTACTTAAATCACGTTCATTCTCTCACTCTTACTTAAATCACGTTCATTCTCTAACTCTTACTTAAATCACGTTCATTCTCTATCTCTTACTTAAATCACGTTCATTCTCTATCCCTTACTTAGATCACGTTCATTCTCTATCTCTTATCAATCACGTTCATTCTCTAACTCTTACTTAAATCACGTTCATTCTCTAACTCTTACTTAAATCACGTTCATTCTCTATCCCTTACTTAAATCACGTTCATTCTCTAACTCTTACTTAAATCACGTTTATTCTCTATCTCTTACTTAAATCACGTTCATTCTCTATCCCTTACTTAAATCACGTTCATTCTCTAACTCTTACTTAAATCACGTTTATTCTCTATCTCTTACTTAAATCACGTTCATTCTCTATCCCTTACTTAAATCACGTTCATTCTCTAACTCTTACTTAAATCACGTTCATTCTCTAACTCTTACTTAAATCACGTTTATTCTCTAACTCTTACTTAAATCACGTTCATTCTCTAATTCTTACTTAAATCACGTTTATTCTCCAACTCTTACTTAAATCACGTTTATTCTCTATCTCTTACTTAAATCACGTTCATTCTCTAACTCTTACTTAAATCACGTTCATTCTCTAACTCTTACTTAAATCACGTTCATTCTCTAACTCTTACTTAAATTACGTTCATTCTCTAACTCTTACTTAAATCACGTTCATTCTCTATCTCTTACTTAAATCACGTTCATTCTCTAACTCTTACTTAAATCACGTTCATTCTCTAACTCTTACTTAAATCACGTTTATTCTCTAACTCTTACTTAAATCACGTTCATTCTCTAACTCTTACTTAAATCACGTTCATTCTCTCACCCTTACTTAAATCACGTTCATTCTCTAACTCTTACTTAAATCACGTTCATTCTCTAACTCTTACTTAAATCACGTTCATTCTCTCACCCTTACTTAAATCACGTTCATTCTCTAACTCTTACTTATAAATCACGTTTATTCTCTAACTCTTACTTAAATCACGTTTATTCTCTAACTCTTACTTAAATGACGTTTATTCGCTATCTCTTACTTAAATCACGTTTATTCTCTAACTCTTACTTAAATCACGTTCATTCTCTCTCTCTTACTTAAATCACGTTATTCTCTAACTCTTACTTAAATCACGTTCATTCTCTAACTCTTACTTAAATCACGTTCATTCTCTAACTCTTACTTAAATCACGTTCATTCTCTAACTGTTACTTAAATCATGTTCATTCTCTAACTCTTACTTAAATCACGTTCATTCTCTCACTCTTACTTAAATCACGTTCATTCTCTAACTCTTACTTAAATCACGTTTATTCTCTAACTCTTACTTAAATCACGTTCATATCTCTAACTCTTACTTAAATCACGTTCATTCTCTAACTCTTACTTAAATCATGTTCATTCTCTAACTCTTACTTAAATCACGTTCATTCTCTAACTCTTACTTAAATCACGTTTATTCTCTAACTCTTACTTAAATCACGTTCATTCTCTAACTCTTACTTAAATCACGTTCATTCTCTAACTCTTACTTAAATCACGTTCATTCTCTAACTCTTACTTAAATCACGTTTATTCTCTAACTCTTACTTAAATGACGTTTATTCTCTAACTCTTACTTAAATCACGTTCATTCTCTAACTCTTACTTAAATCACGTTCATTCTCTATCTCTTACTTAAATCACGTTTATTCTCTAACTCTTACTTAAATCACGTTCATTCTCTCACCCTTACTTAAATCACGTTCATTCTCTCTAACTCTTACTTAAATCACGTTTATTCTCTCTAACTCTTACTTAAATCACGTTCATTCTCTCTAACTCTTACTTAAATCACGTTCATTCTCTCTAACTCTTACTTAAATCACGTTCATTCTCTCACCCTTACTTAAATCACGTTCATTCTCTCTAACTCTTACTTAAATCACGTTTATTCTCTAACTCTTACTTAAATGACGTTTATTCTCTAACTCTTACTTAAATCACGTTCATTCTCTAACTCTTACTTAAATCATGTTTATTCTCTAACTCTTACTTAAATCACGTTCATTCTCTCACTCTTACTTAAATCACGTTCATTCTCTATCTCTTACTTAAATCACGTTCATTCTCTAACTCTTACTTAAATCACGTTCATTCTCTATCTCTTACTTAAATCACGTTCATTCTCTATCCCTTACTTAAATCACGTTTATTCTCTCACCCTTACTTAAATCACGTTCATTCTCTAACTCTTACTTAAATCACGTTTATTCTCTAACTCTTACTTAAATTACGTTCATTCTCTAACTCTTACTTAAATCACGTTTATTCTCTAACTCTTACTTAAATCACGTTCATTCTCTATCTCTTACTTAAATCACGTTCATTCTCTCACCCTTACTTAAATCACGTTCATTCTCTATCCCTTACTTAAATCACGTTCATTCTCTAACTCTTACTTAAATCACGTTTATTCTCTAACTCTTACTTAAATTACGTTCATTCTCCAACTCTTACTTAAATCACGTTCATTCTCTAACCCTTACTTAAATCACGTTCATTCTCTAACTCTTACTTAAATCACATTTATTCTCTATCTCTTACTTAAATCACGTTCATTCTCTAACTCTTACTTAAATCACGTTTATTCTCTAACTCTTACTTAAATCACGTTCATTCTCTAACTCTTACTTAAATCACGTTTATTCTCTAACTCTTACTTAAATCACGTTCATTCTCTAACTCTTACTTAAATTACGTTTATTCTCTAACTCTTACTTAAATCACGTTCATTCTCTCTCTCCTTACTTAAATCACGTTCATTCTCTATCTCTTACTTAAATCACGTTTTATTCTCTAACTCTTACTTAAATCACGTTCATTCTCTAACCCTTACTTAAATCACGTTTATTCTCTAACTCTTACTTAAATCACGTTCATTCTCTAACTCTTACTTAAATCACGTTCATTCTCTAACTCTTACTTAAATCACGTTCATTCTCTAACCCTTACTTAGATCACGTTCATTCTCTAACTCTTACTTAAATCACGTTCATTCTCTCACCCTTACTTAAATCACGTTCATTCTCTCACTCTTACTTAAATCACGTTCATTCTCTATCTCTTACTTAAATCACGTTCATTCTCTCTCCCTTACTTAAATCACGTTCATTCTCTATCTCTTACTTAAATCACGTTTATTCTCTAACTCTTACTTAAATCACGTTCATTCTCTAACTCTTACTTAAATCACGTTTATTCTCTAACTCTTACTTAAATCACGTTCATTCTCTAACTCTTACTTAAATCACGTTTATTCTCTCTAACTCTTACTTAAATCACGTTCATTCTCTCTAACTCTTACTTAAATCACGTTCATTCTCTCTAACTCTTACTTAAATCACGTTCATTCTCTCACCCTTACTTAAATCACGTTCATTCTCTCTAACTCTTACTTAAATCACGTTTATTCTCTAACTCTTACTTAAATGACGTTTATTCTCTAACTCTTACTTAAATCACGTTCATTCTCTAACTCTTACTTAAATCATGTTTATTCTCTAACTCTTACTTAAATCACGTTCATTCTCTCACTCTTACTTAAATCACGTTCATTCTCTATCTCTTACTTAAATCACGTTCATTCTCTAACTCTTACTTAAATCACGTTCATTCTCTATCTCTTACTTAAATCACGTTCATTCTCTATCCCTTACTTAAATCACGTTTATTCTCTCACCCTTACTTAAATCACGTTCATTCTCTAACTCTTACTTAAATCACGTTTATTCTCTAACTCTTACTTAAATTACGTTCATTCTCTAACTCTTACTTAAATCACGTTTATTCTCTAACTCTTACTTAAATCACGTTCATTCTCTATCTCTTACTTAAATCACGTTCATTCTCTCACCCTTACTTAAATCACGTTCATTCTCTATCCCTTACTTAAATCACGTTCATTCTCTAACTCTTACTTAAATCACGTTTATTCTCTAACTCTTAATTAAATTACGTTCATTCTCCAACTCTTACTTAAATCACGTTCATTCTCTAACCCTTACTTAAATCACGTTCATTCTCTAACTCTTACTTAAATCACATTTATTCTCTATCTCTTACTTAAATCACGTTCATTCTCTAACTCTTACTTAAATCACGTTTATTCTCTAACTCTTACTTAAATCACGTTCATTCTCTAACTCTTACTTAAATCACGTTTATTCTCTAACTCTTACTTAAATCACGTTCATTCTCTAACTCTTACTTAAATTACGTTTATTCTCTAACTCTTACTTAAATCACGTTCATTCTCTCTCCCTTACTTAAATCACGTTCATTCTCTATCTCTTACTTAAATCACGTTTATTCTCTAACTCTTACTTAAATCACGTTCATTCTCTAACCCTTACTTAAATCACGTTCATTCTCTAACTCTTACTTAAATCACGTTCATTCTCTAACTCTTACTTAAATCACGTTCATTCTCTAACTCTTACTTAAATCACGTTCATTCTCTAACCCTTACTTAGATCACGTTCATTCTCTAACTCTTACTTAAATCACGTTCATTCTCTCACCCTTACTTAAATCACGTTCATTCTCTCACTCTTACTTAAATCACGTTCATTCTCTATCTCTTACTTAAATCACGTTCATTCTCTCTCCCTTACTTAAATCACGTTCATTCTCTATCTCTTACTTAAATCACGTTTATTCTCTAACTCTTACTTAAATCACGTTCATTCTCTAACTCTTACTTAAATCACGTTTATTCTCTAACTCTTACTTAAATCACGTTCATTCTCTAACTCTTACTTAAATCACGTTCATTCTCTAACTCTTACTTAAATCACGTTCATTCTCTAACCCTTACTTAGATCACGTTCATTCTCTAACTCTTACTTAAATCACGTTTATTCTCTAACTCTTACTTAAATCACGTTCATTCTCTCACCCTTACTTAAATCACGTTCATTCTCTCACTCTTACTTAAATCACGTTCATTCTCTATCTCTTACTTAAATCACGTTTATTCTCTAACTCTTACTTAAATCACGTTCATTCTCTATCCCTTACTTAAATCACGTTCATTCTCTCACCCTTACTTAAATCACGTTCATTCTCTATCTCTTACTTAAATCACGTTTATTCTCTAACTCTTACTTAAATCACGTTCATTCTCTATCCCTTACTTAAATCACGTTCATTCTCTAACTCTTACTTAAATCACGTTTATTCTCTAACTCTTACTTAAATCACGTTTATTCTCTAACTCTTACTTAAATCACGTTCATTCTCTAACTCTTACTTAAATCACGTTTATTCTCTAACTCTTACTTAAATCACGTTCATTCTCTAACTCTTACTTAAATCACGTTCATTCTCTAACTCTTACTTAAATCACGTTCATTCTCTAACCCTTACTTAGATCACGTTCATTCTCTAACTCTTACTTAAATCACGTTCATTCTCTAACTCTTACTTAAATCACGTTTATTCTCTAACTCTTACTTAAATCACGTTCATTCTCTAACCCTTACTTAGATCACGTTCATTCTCTAACTCTTACTTAAATCACGTTCATTCTCTAACTCTTACTTAAATCACATTCATTCTCTAACTCTTACTTAAATCACGTTTATTCTCTATCTCTTACTTAAATCACGTTCATTCTCTAACTCTTACTTAAATCACGTTCATTCTCTAACTCTTACTTAAATCACGTTCATTCTCTAACCCTTACTTAGATCACGTTCATTCTCTAACTCTTACTTAAATCACGTTAATTCTCTAACTCTTACTTAAATCACATTCATTCTCTAACTCTTACTTAAATCACGTTCATTCTCTAACTCTTACTTAGATCACGTTCATTCTCTAACTCTTACTTAAATCACGTTCATTCTCTAACTCTTACTTAAATCACATTCATTCTCTAACTCTTACTTAAATCACGTTCATTCTCTAACTCTTACTTAAATCACGTTCATTCTCTATCTCTTACTTAAATCACGTTCATTCTCTCACCCTTACTTTAATCACGTTCATTCTCTAACTCTTACTTAAATCACGTTCATTCTCTATCCCTTACTTAAATCACTTTCATTCTCTATCTCTTACTTAAATCACGTTCATTCTCTAACTCTTACTTAAATCACGTTCATTCTCTATCTCTTACTTAAATCACGTTCATTCTCTATCTCTTACTTAAATCACGTTCATTCTCTAACTCTTACTTAAATCACGTTCATTCTCTATCCCTTACTTAAATCACGTTCATTCTCTAACTCTTACTTAAATCACGTTTACTCTCTATCTCTTACTTTAAATCACGTTCATTTCTCTATCCCTTACTTAAATCACGTTCATTCTCTAACTCTTACTTAAATCACGTTTACTCTCTATCTCTTACTTAAATCACGTTCATTCTCTATCTCTTACTTAAATCACGTTCATTCTCTAACTCTTACTTAAATCACGTTCATTCTCTATCCCTTACTTAAATCACGTTCATTCTCTATCCCTTACTTAAATCACGTTCATTCTCTAACTCTTACTTAAATCACGTTCATTCTCTAACTCTTACTTATAAATCACGTTTATTCTCTAACTCTTACTTAAATCACGTTTATTCTCTAACTCTTACTTAAATGACGTTTATTCGCTATCTCTTACTTAAATCACGTTTATTCTCTAACTCTTACTTAAATCACGTTCATTCTCTCTCTCTTACTTAAATCACGTTTATTCTCTAACTCTTACTTAAATCACGTTCATTTCTCTAACTCTTACTTAAATCACGTTCATTCTCTAACTCTTACTTAAATCACGTTTATTCTCTAACTGTTACTTAAATCATGTTTATTCTCTAACTCTTACTTAAATCACGTTCATTCTCTCACTCTTACTTAAATCACGTTCATTCTCTCTAACTCTTACTTAAATCACGTTATTCTCTAACTCTTACTTAAATCACGTTCATTCTCTAACTCTTACTTAAATCACGTTCATTCTCTAACTCTTACTTAAATCATGTTCATTCTCTAACTCTTACTTAAATCACGTTCATTCTCTAACTCTTACTTAAATCACGTTTATTCTCTAACTCTTACTTAAATCACGTTCATTCTCTAACTCTTACTTAAATCACGTTCATTCTCTAACTCTTACTTAAATCACGTTCATTCTCTAACTCTTACTTAAATCACGTTTATTCTCTAACTCTTACTTAAATGACGTTTATTCTCTAACTCTTACTTAAATCACGTTCATTCTCTAACTCTTACTTAAATCACGTTCATTCTCTATCTCTTACTTAAATCACGTTTATTCTCTAACTCTTACTTAAATCACGTTCATTCTCTCACCCTTACTTAAATCACGTTCATTCTCTCTAACTCTTACTTAAATCACGTTTATTCTCTCTAACTCTTACTTAAATCACGTTCATTCTCTAACTCTTACTTAGATCACGTTCATTCTCTAACTCTTACTTAAATCACGTTCATTCTCTAACTCTTACTTAAATCACATTCATTCTCTAACTCTTACTTAAATCACGTTCATTCTCTAACTCTTACTTAAATCACGTTCATTCTCTATCTCTTACTTAAATCACGTTCATTCTCTCACCCTTACTTTAATCACGTTCATTCTCTAACTCTTACTTAAATCACGTTCATTCTCTATCCCTTACTTAAATCACTTTCATTCTCTATCTCTTACTTAAATCACGTTCATTCTCTCACCCTTACTTAAATCACGTTCATTCTCTCTCTTACTTAAATCACGTTCATTCTCTAACTCTTACTTAAATCACGTTCATTCTCTATCTCTTACTTAAATCACGTTCATTCTCTATCTCTTACTTAAATCACGTTCATTCTCTAACTCTTACTTAAATCACGTTCATTCTCTATCCCTTACTTAAATCACGTTCATTCTCTAACTCTTACTTAAATCACGTTTACTCTCTATCTCTTACTTAAATCACGTTCATTCTCTATCCCTTACTTAAATCACGTTCATTCTCTAACTCTTACTTAAATCACGTTTACTCTCTATCTCTTACTTAAATCACGTTCATTCTCTATCTCTTACTTAAATCACGTTCATTCTCTATCTCTTACTTAAATCACGTTCATTCTCTAACTCTTACTTAAATCACGATCATTCTCTATCCCTTACTTAAATCACGTTCATTCTCTAACTCTTACTTAAATCACGTTTATTCTCTATCTCTTACTTAAATCACGTTCATTCTCTATCCCTTACTTAAATCACGTTCATTCTCTAACTCTTACTTAAATCACGTTCATTCTCTAACTCTTACTTATAAATCACGTTTATTCTCTAACTCTTACTTAAATCACGTTTATTCTCTAACTCTTACTTAAATGACGTTTATTCGCTATCTCTTACTTAAATCACGTTTATTCTCTAACTCTTACTTAAATCACGTTCATTCTCTCTCTCTTACTTAAATCACGTTTATTCTCTAACTCTTACTTAAATCACGTTCATTCTCTAACTCTTACTTAAATCACGTTCATTCTCTAACTCTTACTTAAATCACGTTTATTCTCTAACTGTTACTTAAATCATGTTTATTCTCTAACTCTTACTTAAATCACGTTCATTCTCTCACTCTTACTTAAATCACGTTCATTCTCTAACTCTTACTTAAATCACGTTTATTCTCTAACTCTTACTTAAATCACGTTCATTCTCTAACTCTTACTTAAATCACGTTCATTCTCTAACTCTTACTTAAATCATGTTCATTCTCTAACTCTTACTTAAATCACGTTCATTCTCTAACTCTTACTTAAATCACGTTTATTCTCTAACTCTTACTTAAATCACGTTCATTCTCTAACTCTTACTTAAATCACGTTCATTCTCAAACTCTTACTTAAATCACGTTCATTCTCTAACTCTTACTTAAATCACGTTTATTCTCTAACTCTTACTTAAATGACGTTTATTCTCTAACTCTTACTTAAATCACGTTCATTCTCTAACTCTTACTTAAATCACGTTCATTCTCTATCTCTTACTTAAATCACGTTTATTCTCTAACTCTTACTTAAATCACGTTCATTCTCTCACCCTTACTTAAATCACGTTCATTCTCTCTAACTCTTACTTAAATCACGTTTATTCTCTCTAACTCTTACTTAAATCACGTTCATTCTCTCTAACTCTTTCTTAAATCATGTTCATTCTCTCTAACTCTTACTTAAATCACGTTCATTCTCTCACCCTTACTTAAATCACGTTCATTCTCTCTAACTCTTACTTAAATCACGTTTATTCTCTAACTCTTACTTAAATGACGTTTATTCTCTAACTCTTACTTAAATCACGTTCATTCTCTAACTCTTACTTAAATCATGTTTATTCTCTAACTCTTACTTAAATCACGTTCATTCTCTCACTCTTACTTAAATCACGTTCATTCTCTATCTCTTACTTAAATCACGTTCATTCTCTAACTCTTACTTAAATCACGTTCATTCTCTATCTCTTACTTAAATCACGTTCATTCTCTATCCCTTACTTAAATCACGTTTATTCTCTCACCCTTACTTAAATCACGTTCATTCTCTAACTCTTACTTAAATCACGTTTATTCTCTAACTCTTACTTAAATTACGTTCATTCTCTAACTCTTACTTAAATCACGTTTATTCTCTAACTCTTACTTAAATCACGTTCATTCTCTATCTCTTACTTAAATCACGTTCATTCTCTCACCCTTACTTAAATCACGTTCATTCTCTATCCCTTACTTAAATCACGTTCATTTCTCTAACTCTTACTTAAATCACGTTTATTCTCTAACTCTTACTTAAATTACGTTCATTCTCCAACTCTTACTTAAATCACGTTCATTCTCTAACCCTTACTTAAATCACGTTCATTCTCTAACTCTTACTTAAATCACATTTTATTCTCTATCTCTTACTTAAATCACGTTCATTCTCTAACTCTTACTTAAATCACGTTTATTCTCTAACTCTTACTTAAATCACGTTCATTCTCTAACTCTTACTTAAATCACGTTTATTCTCTAACTCTTACTTAAATCACGTTCATTCTCTAACTCTTACTTAAATTACGTTTATTCTCTAACTCTTACTTAAATCACGTTCATTCTCTCTCTCCTTACTTAAATCACGTTCATTCTTCTATCTCTTACTTAAATCACGTTTATTCTCTAACTCTTACTTAAATCACGTTCATTCTCTAACCCTTACTTAAATCACGTTTATTCTCTAACTCTTACTTAAATCACGTTCATTCTCTAACTCTTACTTAAATCACGTTCATTCTCTAACTCTTACTTAAATCACGTTCATTCTCTAACCCTTACTTAGATCACGTTCATTCTCTAACTCTTACTTAAATCACGTTCATTCTCTCACCCTTACTTAAATCACGTTCATTCTCTCACTCTTACTTAAATCACGTTCATTCTCTATCTCTTACTTAAATCACGTTCATTCTCTCTCCCTTACTTAAATCACGTTCATTCTCTATCTCTTACTTAAATCACGTTTATTCTCTAACTCTTACTTAAATCACGTTCATTCTCTAACTCTTACTTAAATCGCGTTTATTCTCTAACTCTTACTTAAATCACGTTCATATCTCTAACTCTTACTTAAATCACGTTCATTCTCTAACTCTTACTTAAATCACGTTCATTCTCTAACCCTTACTTAGATCACGTTCATTCTCTAACTCTTACTTAAATCACGTTTATTCTCTAACTCTTACTTAAATCACGTTCATTCTCTAACTCTTACTTAAATCACGTTCATTCTCTAACCCTTACTTAGATCACGTTGATTCTCTAACTCCTTACTTAAATCACGTTCATTCTCTAACTCTTACTTAAATCACATTCATTCTCTAACTCTTACTTAAATCACGTTCATTCTCTAACTCTTACTTAGATCACGTTCATTCTCTAACTCTTACTTAAATCACGTTCATTCTCTAACTCTTACTTAAATCACATTCATTCTCTAACTCTTACTTAAATCACGTTCATATCTCTAACTCTTACTTAAATCACGTTCATTCTCTATCTCTTACTTAAATCACGTTCATTCTCTCACCCTTACTTAAATCACGTTCATTCTCTAACTCTTACTTAAATCACGTTCATTCTCTATCCCTTACTTAAATCACTTTCATTCTCTATCTCTTACTTAAATCACGTTCATTCTCTCACCCTTACTTAAATCACGTTCATTCTCTCTCTTACTTAAATCACGTTCATTCTCTAACTCTTACTTAAATCACGTTCATTCTCTATCTCTTACTTAAATCACGTTCATTCTCTATCTCTTACTTAAATCACGTTCATTCTCTAACTCTTACTTAAATCACGTTTACTCTCTATCTCTTACTTAAATCACGTTCATTCTCTATCTCTTACTTAAATCACGTTCATTCTCTATCTCTTACTTAAATCACGTTCATTCTCTAACTCTTACTTAAATCACGTTCATTCTCTATCCCTTACTTAAATCACGTTCATTCTCTAACTCTTACTTAAATCACGTTTACTCTCTATCTCTTACTTAAATCACGTTCATTCTCTATCTCTTACTTAAATCACGTTCATTCTCTATCTCTTACTTAAATCACGTTCATTCTCTATCTCTTACTTAAATCACGTTTATTCTCTAACTCTTACTTAAATCACGTTCATTCTCTAACTCTTACTTAAATCACGTTTATTCTCTAACTCTTACTTAAATCACGTTCATTCTCTAACTCTTACTTAAATCACGTTCATTCTCTAACTCTTACTTAAATCACGTTCATTCTCTAACCCTTACTTAGATCACGTTCATTCTCTAACTCTTACTTAAATCACGTTTATTCTCTAACTCTTACTTAAATCACGTTCATTCTCTCACCCTTACTTAAATTACGTTCATTCTCTCACTCTTACTTAAATCACGTTCATTCTCTATCTCTTACTTAAATCACGTTTATTCTCTAACTCTTACTTAAATCACGTTCATTCTCTATCCCTTACTTAAATCATGTTCATTCTCTCACCCTTACTTAAATCACGTTCATTCTCTATCTCTTACTTAAATCACGTTTATTCTCTAACTCTTACTTAAATCACGTTCATTCTCTATCCCTTACTTAAATCACGTTCATTCTCTAACTCTTACTTAAATCACGTTTATTCTCTAACTCTTACTTAAATCACGTTTATTCTCTAACTCTTACTTAAATCACGTTCATTCTCTAACTCTTACTTAAATCACGTTTATTCTCTAACTCTTACTTAAATCACGTTCATTCTCTAACTCTTACTTAAATCACGTTCATTCTCTAACTCCTTACTTAAATCACGTTCATTCTCTAACCCTTACTTAGATCACGTTCATTCTCTAACTCTTACTTAAATCACGTTCATTCTCTAACTCTTACTTAAATCACGTTTATTCTCTAACTCTTACTTAAATCACGTTCATTCTCTAACCCTTACTTAGATCACGTTCATTCTCTAACTCTTACTTAAATCACGTTCATTCTCTAACTCTTACTTAAATCACATTCATTCTCTAACTCTTACTTAAATCACGTTTATTCTCTATCTCTTACTTAAATCACGTTCATTCTCTAACTCTTACTTAAATCACGTTCATTCTCTAACTCTTACTTAAATCACGTTCATTCTCTAACCCTTACTTAGATCACGTTCATTCTCTAACTCTTACTTAAATCACGTTCATTCTCTAACTCTTACTTAAATCACATTCATTCTCTAACTCTTACTTAAATCACGTTCATTCTCTAACTCTTACTTAGATCACGTTCATTCTCTAACTCTTACTTAAATCACGTTCATTCTCTAACTCTTACTTAAATCACATTCATTCTCTAACTCTTACTTAAATCACGTTCATTCTCTAACTCTTACTTAAATCACGTTCATTCTCTATCTCTTACTTAAATCACGTTCATTCTCTCACCCTTACTTAGATCACGTTCATTCTCTAACTCTTACTTAAATCACATTCATTCTCTAACTCTTACTTAAATCACGTTCATTCTCTAACTCTTACTTAGATCACGTTCATTCTCTAACTCTTACTTAAATCACGTTCATTCTCTAACTCTTACTTAAATCACATTCATTCTCTAACTCTTACTTAAATCACGTTCATTCTCTAACTCTTGCTTAAATCACGTTCATTCTCTATCTCTTACTTAAATCACGTTCATTCTCTCACCCTTACTTAAATCACGTTCATTCTCTAACTCTTACTTAAATCACGTTCATTCTCTATCCCTTACTTAAATCACTTTCATTCTCTATCTCTTACTTAAATCACGTTTATTCTCTAACTCTTACTTAAATCACGTTCATTCTCTCACCCTTACTTAAATTACGTTCATTCTCTCACTCTTACTTAAATCACGTTCAATTCTCTATCTCTTACTTAAATCACGTTTATTCTCTAACTCTTACTTAAATCACGTTCATTCTCTATCCCTTACTTAAATCACGTTCATTCTCTCACCCTTACTTAAATCACGTTCATTCTCTATCTCTTACTTAAATCACGTTTATTCTCTAACTCTTACTTAAATCACGTTCATTCTCTATCCCTTACTTAAATCACGTTCATTCTCTAACTCTTACTTAAATCACGTTTATTCTCTAACTCTTACTTAAATCACGTTTATTCTCTAACTCTTACTTAAATCACGTTCATTCTCTAACTCTTACTTAAATCACGTTTATTCTCTAACTCTTACTTAAATCACGTTCATTCTCTAACTCTTACTTAAATCACGTTCATTCTCTAACTCTTACTTAAATCACGTTCATTCTCTAAACCCTTACTTAGATCACGTTCATTCTCTAACTCTTACTTAAATCACGTTCATTCTCTAACTCTTACTTAAATCACGTTTATTCTCTAACTCTTACTTAAATCAACGTTCATTCTCTAACCCTTACTTAGATCACGTTCATCTCTCTAACTCTTACTTAAATCACGTTCATTCTCTAACTCTTACTTAAATCACATTCATTCTCTAACTCTTACTTAAATCACGTTTATTCTCTATCTCTTACTTAAATCACGTTCATTCTCTAACTCTTACTTAAATCACGTTCATTCTCTAACTCTTACTTAAATCACGTTCATTCTCTAACCCTTACTTAGATCACGTTCATTCTCTAACTCTTACTTAAATCACGTTCATTCTCTAACTCTTACTTAAATCACATTCATTCTCTAACTCTTACTTAAATCACGTTCATTCTCTAACTCTTACTTAGATCACGTTCATTCTCTAACTCTTACTTAAATCACGTTCATTCTCTAACTCTTACTTAAATCACATTCATTCTCTAACTCTTACTTAAATCACGTTCATTCTCTAACTCTTACTTAAATCACGTTCATTCTCTATCTCTTACTTAAATCACGTTCATTCTCTCACCCTTACTTAAATCACGTTCATTCTCTAACTCTTACTTAAATCACGTTCATTCTCTATCCCTTACTTAAATCACTTTCATTCTCTATCTCTTACTTAAATCACGTTCATTCTCTCACCCTTACTTAAATCACGTTCATTCTCTCTCTTACTTAAATCACGTTCATTCTCTAACTCTTACTTAAATCACGTTCATTCTCTATCTCTTACTTAAATCACGTTCATTCTCTATCTCTTACTTAAATCACGTTCATTCTCTAACTCTTACTTAAATCACGTTCATTCTCTATCCCTTACTTAAATCACGTTCATTCTCTAACTCTTACTTAAATCACGTTTACTCTCTATCTCTTACTTAAATCACGTTCATTCTCTATCCCTTACTTAAATCACGTTCATTCTCTAACTCTTACTTAAATCACGTTCATTCTCTAACTCTTACTTAAATCACGTTTACTCTCTATCTCTTACTTAAATCACGTTCATTCTCTATCCCTTACTTAAATCACGTTCATTCTCTAACTCTTACTTAAATCACGTTTACTCTCTATCTCTTACTTAAATCACGTTCATTCTCTATCTCTTACTTAAATCACGTTCATTCTCTATCTCTTACTTAAATCACGTTCATTCTCTAACTCTTACTTAAATCACGTTCATATCTCTATCCCTTACTTAAATCACGTTCATTCTCTAACTCTTACTTAAATCACGTTTATTCTCTATCTCTTACTTAAATCACGTTCATTCTCTATCCCTTACTTAAATCACGTTCATTCTCTAACTCTTACTTAAATCACGTTCATTCTCTAACTCTTACTTAAATCACGTTTATTCTCTAACTCTTACTTAAATCACGTTTATTCTCTAACTCTTACTTAAATCACGTTCATTCTCTAACTCTTACTTAAATCACGTTCATTCTCTAATTCTTACTTAAATCACGTTTATTCTCCAACTCTTACTTAAATCACGTTTATTCTCTATCTCTTACTTAAATCACGTTCATTCTCTAACTCTTACTTAAATCACGTTCATTCTCTAACTCTTACTTAAATCACGTTTATTCTCTAACTCTTACTTAAATCACGTTTATTCTCTAACTCTTACTTAAATCACGTTCATTCTCTATCTCTTACTTAAATCACGTTCATTCTCTAACTCTTACTTAAATCACGTTTATTCTCTATCTCTTACTTAAATCACGTTTATTCTCCAACTCTTACTTAAATCACGTTCATTCTCTCACTCTTACTTAAATCACGTTCATTCTCTAACTCTTACTTAAATCACGTTCATTCTCTCACTCTTACTTAAATCACGTTTATTCTCTAACTCTTACTTAGATCACGTTCATTCTCTAACTCTTACTTAAATCACGTTCATTCTCTAACTCTTACTTAAATCACGTTTATTCTCTAACTCTTACTTAAATCACGTTCATTCTCTCACTCTTACTTAAATCACGTTCATTCTCTATCTCTTACTTAAATCACGTTCATTCTCTAACTCTTACTTAAATCACGTTCATTCTCTATCCCTTACTTAAATCACGTTCATTCTCTAACTCTTACTTAAATCACGTTTATTCTCTATCTCTTACTTAAATCACGTTCATTCTCTATCCCTTACTTAAATCACGTTCATTCTCTAACTCTTACTTAAATCACGTTCATTCTCTAACTCTTACTTAAATCACGTTTATTCTCTAACTCTTACTTAAATCACGTTTATTCACTAACTCTTACTTAAATCACGTTCATTCTCTAACTCTTACTTAAATCACGTTCATTCTCTAATTCTTACTTAAATCACGTTTTATTCTCCAACTCTTACTTAAATCACGTTTATTCTCTATCTCTTACTTAAATCACGTTCATTCTCTAACTCTTACTTAAATCACGTTCATTCTCTAACTCTTACTTAAATCACGTTTATTCTCTAACTCTTACTTAAATCACGTTTATTCTCTAACTCTTACTTAAATCACGTTCATTCTCTAACTCTTACTTAAATCACGTTCATTCTCTAACTCTTACTTAAATCACGTTTATTCTCTAACTCTTACTTAAATCACGTTCATTCTCTAACTCTTACTTAAATCACGTTCATTCTCTAATTCTTACTTAAATCACGTTCATTCTCTAACTCTTACTTAAATCACGTTCATTCTCTAACTCTTACTTAAATCACGTTCATTCTCTAATTCTTACTTAAATCACGTTTATTCTCCAACTCTTACTTAAATCACGTTTATTCTCTATCTCTTACTTAAATCACGTTCATTCTCTAACTCTTACTTAAATCACGTTCATTCTCTAACTCTTACTTAAATCACGTTCATTCTCTAATTCTTACTTAAATCACGTTTATTCTCTCTCCAACTCTTACTTAAATCACGTTTATTCTCTATCTCTTACTTAAATCACGTTCATTCTCTAACTCTTACTTAAAATCACGTTCATTCTCTAACTCTTACTTAAATCACGTTTATTCTCTAACTCTTACTTAAATCACGTTTATTCTCTAACTCTTACTTAAATCACGTTCATTCTCTATCTCTTACTTAAATCACGTTCATTCTCTAACTCTTACTTAAATCACGTTTATTCTCTAACTCTTACTTAAATCACGTTCATTCTCTAACTCTTACTTAAATCACGTTCATTCTCTAATTCTTACTTAAATCACGTTCATTCTCTAACTCTTACTTAAATCACGTTCATTCTCTAACTCTTACTTAAATCACGTTCATTCTCTAATTCTTACTTAAATCACGTTTATTCTCTAACTCTTACTTAAATCACGTTTATTCTCCAACTCTTACTTAAATCACGTTTATTCTCTATCTCTTACTTAAATCACGTTCATTCTCTAACTCTTACTTAAATCACGTTCATTCTCTAACTCTTACTTAAATCACGTTTATTCTCTAACTCTTACTTAAATCACGTTTATTCTCTAACTCTTACTTAAATCACGTTCATTCTCTATCTCTTACTTAAATCACGTTTATTCTCTAACTCTTACTTAAATCACGTTCATTCTCTAACTCTTACTTAAATCACGTTTATTCTCTATCTCTTACTTAAATCACGTTTATTCTCCAACTCTTACTTAAATCACGTTCATTCTCTCACTCTTACTTAAATCACGTTCATTCTCTAACTCTTACTTAAATCACGTTCATTCTCTCACTCTTACTTAAATCACGTTTATTCTCTAAACTCTTACTTAGATCACGTTCATTCTCTAACTCTTACTTAAATCACGTTCATTCTCTAACTCTTACTTAAATCACGTTTATTCTCTAACTCTTACTTAAATCACGTTCATTCTCTCACTCTTACTTAAAATCACGTTTCATTCTCTATCTCTTACTTAAATCACGTTCATTCTCTCACCCTTACTTAAATCACGTTCATTCTCTAACTCTTACTTAAATCACGTTTATTCTCTAACTCTTACTTAAATCACATTTATTCTCTATCTCTTTACTTAAATCACGTTTCATTCTCTAACTCTTACTTAAATCACGTTCATTCTCTAACCCTTACTTAAATCACGTTCATTCTCTAACTCTTACTTAAATCACGTTCATTCTCTAACTCTTACTTAAATCACGTTCATTCTCTAACTCTTACTTAAATCACGTTTATTCTCTAACTCTTACTTAAATCACGTTCATTCTCTAACTCTTACTTAAATCACGTTTATTCTCTAACTCTTACTTAAATCACGTTCATTCTCTAACTCTTACTTAAATTACGTTTATTCTCTAACTCTTACTTAAATCACGTTCATTCTCTCTCCCTTACTTAAATCACGTTCATTCTCTAACTCTTACTTAAATCACGTTCATTCTCTAACTCTTACTTAAATCACGTTCATTCTCTATCTCTTACTTAAATCACGTTTATTCTCTAACTCTTACTTAAATCACGTTCATTCTCTATCCCTTACTTAAATCACGTTCATTCTCTAACTCTTACTTAAATCACGTTTATTCTCTAACTCTTACTTAAATCATGTTTATTCTCTAACTCTTACTTAAATCACGTTCATTCTCTAACTCTTACTTAAATCACGTTTATTCTCTAACTCTTACTTAAATCACGTTCATTCTCTAACTCTTACTTAAATCACGTTCATTCTCTAACTCTTACTTAAATCACATTCATTCTCTAACTCTTACTTAAATCACGTTCATTCTCTAACTCTTACTTAAATCACGTTCATTCTCTATCTCTTACTTAAATCACGTTCATTCTCTCACCCTTACTTAAATAACGTTCATTCTCTAACTCTTACTTAAATCACGTTCATTCTCTATCCTTTACTTAAATCACGTTCATTCTCTATCTCTTACTTAAATCACGTTCATTCTCTCACCCTTACTTAAATCACGTTCATTCTCTCTCTTACTTAAATCACGTTCATTCTCTAACTCTTACTTAAATCACGTTCATTCTCTATCTCTTACTTAAATCACGTTCATTCTCTATCTATTACTTAAATCACGTTCATTCTCTAACTCTTACTTAAATCACGTTCATTCTCTATCCCTTACTTAAATCACGTTCATTCTCTAACTCTTACTTAAATCACGTTCATTCTCTATCCCTTACTTAAATCACGTTCATTCTCTAACTCTTACTTAAATCACGTTTACTCTCTATCTCTTACTTAAATCACGTTCATTCTCTATCCCTTACTTAAATCACGTTCATTCTCTAACTCTTACTTAAATCACGTTTACTCTCTATCTCTTACTTAAATCACGTTCATTCTCTATCTCTTACTTAAATCACGTTCATTCTCTATCTCTTACTTAAATCACGTTCATTCTCTAACTCTTACTTAAATCACGTTCATTCTCTATCCCTTACTTAAATCACGTTCATTCTCTAACTCTTACTTAAATCACGTTTATTCTCTATCTCTTACTTAAATCACGTTCATTCTCTATCCCTTACTTAAATCACGTTCATTCTCTAACTCTTACTTAAATCACGTTCATTCTCTAACTCTTACTTAAATCACGTTTATTCTCTAACTCTTACTTAAATCACGTTCATTCTCTATCTCTTACTTAAATCACGTTCATTCTCTCACCCTTACTTAAATAACGTTCATTCTCTAACTCTTACTTAAATCACGTTCATTCTCTATCCTTTACTTAAATCACGTTCATTCTCTAAAAACTCTTACTTAAATCACGTTCATTCTCTCTCTTAAAATCACGTTCATTCTCTAACTCTTACTTTAAATCACGTTCATTCTCTACTCTTACTTAAATCAATCTCTTACTTAAATCACGTTCATTCTCTAACTAACTCACTTAAATCACGTTCATTCTCTTCTCTAACTCTCTTACTTAAATCACGTTTTCTCTATCTCTTACTTAAATCACATTCTCTATCTTATAAATCACGTTCATTCTCTAACTCTTACTTAAATCACGATTCTCTAACTCTTAAATCCATTTAAATCACGTTCATTCTCTATCTCTTACTTAAATCACGTTCATTCTCTCACCCTTACTTAAATCACGTTCATTCTCTAACTCTTACTTAAATCACGTTCATTCTCTATCTCTTACTTAAATCACGTTCATTCTCTAACTCTTACTTAAATCACGTTCATTCTCTCTTACTTAAATCACGTTCATTCTCTAACTCTTACTTAAATCACGTTCATTCTCTAACTCCTTACTTAAATCACGTTCATTCTCTAACTCTTACTTAAATCACGTTCATTCTCTATCTCTTACTTAAATCACGTTTCATTCTCTATCTCTTACTTAAATCACGTTCATTCTCTATCTTACTTAAATCACGTTCATTCTCTAACTCTTACTTAAATCACGTTCATTCTCTAACTCTTACTTAAATCACGTTCATTCTCTAACTCTTACTTAAATCACGTTCATTCTCTATCTCTTACTTAAATCACGTTCATTCTCTCACTCTTACTTAAATCACGTTCATTCTCTAACTCTTACTTAAATCACGTTCATTCTCTATCTCTTACTTAAATCACGTTCATTCTCTATCTCTTACTTAAATCACGTTCAATTCTCTAACTCTTACTTAAATCACGTTTTTTCTCTAACTCTTACTTAAATCACGTTCATTCTCTATCTCTTACTTAAATCACGTTCATTCTCTATCTCTTACTTAAATCACGTTCATTTCTCTATCTCTTACTTAAATCACGTTTCATTCTCTAACTCTTATCTCTTACTTAAATCACGTTAAATCACGTTCATTCTCTATCTCTTCTTAAATCACGTTCATTCTCTCTAACTCTTACTTAAAATCACGTTATTTCTCTATCTACTTAAATCACGTTCATTCTCAACTCTTACTTAAATCTCACGTTCATTCTCTATTCTCTTACTTAATCACGTCATTCTCTAACTTACTTAAATATCTCTTACTTAAATCACGTTCATTCTCTCTCTTACTTAAATCACGTTCATTCTCTAACTCTTACTTAAATCACGTTCATTCTCTATCTCTTACTTAAATCACGTTCATTCTCTATCTTACTTAAATCACGTTCATTCTCTAATCTTACTTAAATCACGTTCATTCTCTAACTCTTACTTAAATCACGTTCATTCTCTATCTCTTACTTAAATCACGTTCATTCTCTATCTCTTACTTAAATCACGTTCATTCTCTATCCCTTACTTAAATCACGTTCATTCTCTAACTCTTACTTAAATCACGTTCATTCTCTATCTCTTACTTAAATCACGTTCATTCTCTATCTCTTACTTAAATCACGTTCATTCTCTATCTCTTACTTAAATCACGTTCATTCTCTAACTCTTACTTAAATCACGTTCATTCTCTAACTCTTACTTAAATCACGTTCATTCTCTAACTCTTACTTAAATCACGTTCATTCTCTATCTCTTACTTAAATCACGTTTACTCTCTATCTCTTACTTAAATCACGTTCATTCTCTAACTCTTACTTAAATCACGTTCATTCTCTATCTCTTACTTAAATCACGTTCATTCTCTAACTCTTACTTAAATCACGTTCATTCTCTATCTCTTACTTAAATCACGTTCATTCTCTAACTCTTACTTAAATCACGTTCATTCTCTAACTCTTACTTAAATCACGTTTATTCTCTAACTCTTACTTAAATCACGTTCATTCTCTAACTCTTACTTAAATCACGTTTCATTCTCTATCTCTTACTTAAATCACGTTCATTCTCTAACTCTTACTTAAATCACGTTCATTCTCTATCTCTTACTTAAATCACGTTTCATTCTCTATCCCTTACTTAAATCACGTTCATTCTCTAACTCTTACTTAAATCACGTTCATTCTCTATCTCTTACTTAAATCACGTTCATTCTCTATCTCTTACTTAAATCACGTTCATTCTCTATCTCTTACTTAAATCACGTTCATTCTCTAACTCTTACTTAAATCACGTTCATTCTCTATCTCTTACTTAAATCACGTTTATTCTCTAACTCTTACTTAAATCACGTTCATTCTCTATCTCTTACTTAAATCACGTTCATTCTCTAACTCTTACTTAAATCACGTTCATTCTCTATCTCTTACTTAAATCACGTTCATTCTCTCTCTCTTACTTAAATCACGTTCATTCTCTATCTCTTACTTAAATCACGTTCATTCTCTAACTCTTACTTAAATCACGTTCATTCTCTAACTCTTACTTAAATCACGTTCATTCTCTAACTCTTACTTAAATCACGTTCATTCTCTATCTCTTACTTAAATCACGTTTATTCTCTAACTCTTACTTAAATCACGTTCATTCTCTATCTCTTACTTAAATCACGTTCATTCTCTCACTCTTACTTAAATCACGTTCATTCTCTAACTCTTACTTAAATCACGTTTATTCTCTAACTCTTACTTAAATCACGTTTATTCTCTAACTCTTACTTAAATCACGTTCATTCTCTAACTCTTACTTAAATCACGTTCATTCTCTAACTCTTACTTAAATCACGTTCATTCTCTAACTCTTACTTAAATCACGTTCATTCTCTAACTCTTACTTAAATCACGTTCATTCTCTACTCTTACTTAAATCACGTTCATTCTCTATCTCTTACTTAAAATCACGTTCATTCTCTAACTCTTACTTAAATCACGTTCATTCTCTAATCCTTACTTAAATCACGTTCATTCTCTAACTCTTACTTAAATCACGTTTCATTCTCTATCTCTTACTTAAATCACGTTCATTCTCTATCCCTTACTTAAATCACGTTCATTCTCTAACTCTTACTTAAATCACGTTTATTCTCTAACTCTTACTTAAATCACGTTCATTCTCTATCTCTTACTTAAATCACGTTCATTCTCTAACTCTTACTTAAATCACGTTCATTCTCTAACTCTTACTTAAATCACGTTCATTCTCTAACTCTTACTTAAATCACGTTTATTCTCTAACTCTTACTTAAATCACGTTCATTCTCTAACTCTTACTTAAATCACGTTCATTCTCTAACTCTTACTTAAATCACGTTCATTCTCTAACTCTTACTTAAATCACGTTTATTCTCTAACTCTTACTTAAATCACGTTCATTCTCTAACTCTTACTTAAATCACGTTCATTCTCTAACTCTTACTTAAATCACGTTCATTCTCTAACTCTTACTTAAATCACGTTCATTCTCTCACTCTTACTTAAATCACGTTCATTCTCTATCTCTTACTTAAATCACGTTCATTCTCTAACTCTTACTTAAATCACGTTCATTCTCTAACTCTTACTTAAATCACGTTCATTCTCTAACTCTTACTTAAATCATCATTCTCTAACTCTTACTTAAATCACGTTCATTCTCTAACTCTTACTTAAATCACGTTCATTCTCTAACTCTTACTTAAATCACGTTCATTCTCTAACTCTTACTTAAATCACGTTCATTCTCTAACTCTTACTTAAATCACGTTCATTCTCTAACTCTTACTTAAATCACGTTCATTCTCTAACTCTTACTTAAATCACGTTCATTCTCTAACTCTTACTTAAATCACGTTCATTCTCTAACTCTTACTTAAATCACGTTCATTCTCTAACTCTTACTTAAATCACGTTCATTCTCTAACTCTTACTTAAATCACGTTCATTCTCTACTCTTACTTAAATCACGTTCATTCTCTAACTCTTACTTAAATCACGTTCATTCTCTAACTCTTACTTAAATCACGTTCATTCTCTAACTCTTACTTAAATCACGTTCATTCTCTAACTCTTACTTAAATCACGTTCATTCTCTAACTCTTACTTAAATCACGTTCATTCTCTAACTCTTACTTAAATCACGTTCATTCTCTAACTCTTACTTAAATCACGTTCATTCTCTAACTCTTACTTAAATCACGTTCATTCTCTAACTCTTACTTAAATCACGTTCATTCTCTAACTCTTACTTAAATCACGTTCATTCTCTAACTCTTACTTAAAATCACGTTCATTCTCTAACTCTTACTTAAATCACGTTCATTCTCTAACTCTTACTTAAATCACGTTCATTCTCTAACTCTTACTTAAATCACGTTCATTCTCTAACTCTTACTTAAATCACGTTCATTCTCTCTAACTCTTACTTAAATCACGTTCATTCTCTAACTCTTACTTAAATCACGTTCATTCTCTATCTCTTACTTAAATCACGTTCATTCTCTAACTCTTACTTAAATCACGTTCATTCTCTAACTCTTACTTAAATCACGTTCATTCTCTAACTCTTACTTAAATCACGTTCATTCTCTAACTCTTACTTAAATCACGTTCATTCTCTAACTCTTACTTAAATCACGTTCATTCTCTATCTTACTTAAATCACGTTCATTCTCTAACTCTTACTTAAATCACGTTCATTCTCTATCCTTACTTAAATCACGTTCATTCTCTATCTCTTACTTAAATCACGTTCATTCTCTAACTCTTACTTAAATCACGTTCATTCTCTATCTCTTACTTAAATCACGTTCATTCTCTAACTCTTACTTAAATCACGTTCATTCTCTAACTCTTACTTAAATCACGTTCATTCTCTATCCCTTACTTAAATCACGTTCATTCTCTAACTCTTACTTAAATCACGTTCATTCTCTAACTCTTACTTAAATCACGTTCATTCTCTAACTCTTACTTAAATCACGTTCATTCTCTATCTCTTACTTAAATCACGTTCATTCTCTAACTCTTACTTAAATCACGTTCATTCTCTATCCCTTACTTAAATCACGTTCATTCTCTAACTCTTACTTAAATCACGTTTATTCTCTATCTCTTACTTAAATCACGTTTCATTCTCTATCCCTTACTTAAATCACGTTCATTCTCTAACTCTTACTTAAATCACGTTCATTCTCTCTCTAACTCTTACTTAAATCACGTTCATTCTCTAACTCTTACTTAACTCACGTTCATTCTCTATCTCTTACTTAAATCACGTTCATTCTCTATCCTCTTACTTAAATCACGTTCATTCTCTAACTCTTACTTAAATCACGTTCATTCTCTATCTCTTTACTTAAATCACGTTCATTCTCTATCTCTTACTTAAATCACGTTCATTCTCTCTCTTACTTAAATCACGTTCATTCTCTCTCTTACTTAAATCACGTTCATTCTCTAACTCTTACTTAAATCACGTTCATTCTCTATCTCTTACTTAAATCACGTTCATTCTCTATCTATTACTTAAATCACGTTCATTCTCTAACTCTTACTTAAATCACGTTCATTCTCTACTCCCTTACTTAAATCACGTTCATTCTCTAACTCTTACTTAAATCACGTTTACTCTCTATCTCTTACTTAAATCACGTTCATTCTCTATCCCTTACTTAAATCACGTTCATTCTCTAACTCTTACTTAAATCACGTTCATTCTCTAACTCTTACTTAAATCACGTTCATTCTCTAACTCTTACTTAAATCACGTTCATTCTCTAACTCTTACTTAAATCACGTTCATTCTCTATCTCTTACTTAAATCACGTTCATTCTCTAACCCTTACTTAAATAACGTTCATTCTCTAACTCTTACTTAAATCACGTTCATTCTCTAACTCTTACTTAAATCACGTTCATTCTCTAACTCTTACTTAAATCACGTTTCATTCTCTCACCCTTACTTAAATCACGTTCATTCTCTCTCTTACTTAAATCACGTTCATTCTCTAACTCTTACTTAAATCACGTTCATTCTCTATCTCTTACTTAAATCACGTTCATTCTCTATCTTACTTAAATCACGTTCATTCTCTAACTCTTACTTAAATCACGTTCATTCTCTATCCCTTACTTAAATCACGTTCATTCTCTAACTCTTACTTAAATCACGTTCATTCTCTATCTCTTACTTAAATCACGTTCATTCTCTAACTCTTACTTAAATCACGTTCATTCTCTAACTCTTACTTAAATCACGTTCATTCTCTATCTCTTACTTAAATCACGTTTCATTCTCTAACTCTTACTTAAATCACGTTCATTCTCTATCTCTTACTTAAATCACGTTCATTCTCTAACTCTTACTTAAATCACGTTCATTCTCTATCTCTTACTTAAATCACGTTCATTCTCTATCTCTTACTTAAATCACGTTCATTCTCTAACTCTTACTTAAATCACGTTCATTCTCTAACTCTTACTTAAATCACGTTTATTCTCTATCTTACTTAAATCACGTTCATTCTCTAATCCCTTACCTAAATCACGTTCATTCTCTAACTCTTACTTAAATCACGTTTATTCTCTATCTCTTACTTAAATCACGTTCATTCTCTCTCCCTTACTTAAATCACGTTCATTCTCTATCCCTTACCTAAATCACGTTCATTCTCTAACTCTTACTTAAATCACGTTTATTCTCTATCTCTTACTTAAATCACGTTCATTCTCTCTCCCTTACTTAAATCACGTTCATTCTCTATCTCTTACTTAAATCACGTTCATTCTCTATCTCTTACTTAAATCACGTTCATTCTCTAACTCTTACTTAAATCACGTTCATTCTCTATCCCTTACTTAAATCACGTTCATTCTCTAACTCTTACTTAAATCACGTTTATTCTCTATCTCTTACTTAAATCACGTTCATTCTCTATCCCTTACTTAAATCACGTTCATTCTCTAACTCTTACTTAAATCACGTTCATTCTCTAACTCTTACTTAAATCACGTTTATTCTCTAACTCTTACTTAAATCACGTTCATTCTCTAACTCTTACTTAAATCACGTTCATTCTCTAATTCTTACTTAAATCACGTTCATTCTCTCACTCTTACTTAGATCACGTTTCATTCTCTATCTCTTACTTAAATCACGTTCATTCTCCAACTCTTACTTAAATCACGTTCATTCTCTATCTCTTACTTAAATCACGTTCATTCTCTATCTCTTACTTAAATCACGTTTCATTCTCTAACTCTTACTTAAATCACGTTCATTCTCTATCTCTTACTTAAATCACGTTCATTCTCTATCTCTTACTTAAATCACGTTCATTCTCTAACTCTTACTTAAATCACGTTTACTCTCTATCTCTTACTTAAATCACGTTCATTCTCTATCTCTTACTTAAATCACGTTCATTCTCTAACTCTTACTTAAATCACGTTCATTCTCTATCTCTTACTTAAATCACGTTCATTCTCTATCTCTTACTTAAATCACGTTCATTCTCTAACTCTTACTTAAATGACGTTCATTCTCTAACTCTTACTTAAATCACGTTCATTCTCTAACTCTTACTTAAATCACGTTCATTCTCTCACCCTTACTTAAATCATGTTTATTCTCTATCTCTTACTTAAATCACGTTCATTCTCTATCTCTTACTTAAATCACGTTCATTCTCTAACTCTTACTTAAATCACGTTCATTCTCTAACTCTTACTTAAATCACGTTTATTCTCTAACTCTTACTTAAATCACGTTCATTCTCTAACTCTTACTTAAATCACGTTCATTCTCTAACTCTTACTTAAATCACGTTCATTCTCTATCTCTTACTTAAATCACGTTTATTCTCCAACTCTTACTTAAATCACGTTTATTCTCTATCTCTTACTTAAATCACGTTCATTCTCTAACTCTTACTTAAATCACGTTCATTCTCTAACT
This sequence comes from Chrysogorgia sp. JL179-B06, assembly GCA_035772405.1. NCBI lineage: Eukaryota > Metazoa > Cnidaria > Anthozoa > Scleralcyonacea > Chrysogorgiidae > Chrysogorgia > Chrysogorgia sp. JL179-B06. Next base: position 183,498 of record JAYKKM010000054.1, on the reverse strand, counting down.
CTTACTTAAATCACGTTCATTCTCTAACTCTTACTTAAATCACGTTTATTCTCTAACTCTTACTTAAATCACGTTCACGTTCATTCTCTATCTCTTACTTAAATCACGTTTATTCTCTAACTCTTACTTAAATCACGTTCATTCTCTAACTCTTACTTAAATCACGTTTATTCTCTATCTCTTACTTAAATCACGTTTATTCTCCAACTCTTACTTAAATCACGTTCATTCTCTAACTCTTACTTAAAATCACGTTCATTCTCTAACTCTTACTTAAATCACGTTCATTCTCTCACTCTTACTTAAATCACGTTTATTCTCTAACTCTTACTTAGATCACGTTCATTCTCTAACTCTTACTTAAATCACGTTCATTCTCTAACTCTTACTTAAATCACGTTAATTCTCTAACTCTTACTTAAATCACGTTCATTCTCTCACTCTTACTTAAATCACGTTCATTCTCTATCTCTTACTTAAATCACGTTCATTCTCTAACTCTTACTTAAATCACGTTCATTCTCTAACTCTTACTTAAATCACGTTTATTCTCTAACTCTTACTTAAATCACGTTTATTCTCTATCTCTTACTTAAATCACGTTCATTCTCTAACTCTTACTTAAATCACGTTCATTCTCTAACCCTTACTTAAATCACGTTCATTCTCTAACTCTTACATAAATCACGTTCATTCTCTAACTCTTACTTAAATCACGTTCATTCTCTAACTCTTACTTAAATCACGTTCATTCTCTAACTCTTACTTAAATCACGTTCATTCTCTAACTCTTACTTAAATCACATTCATTCTCTAACTCTTACTTAAATCACGTTCATTCTCTAACTCTTACTTAGATCACGTTCATTCTCTAACTCTTACTTAAATCACGTTCATTCTCTAACTCTTACTTAAATCACTTTCATTCTCTAACTCTTACTTAAATCACGTTCATTCTCTAACTCTTACTTAAATCACGTTCATTCTCTATCTCTTACTTAAATCACGTTCATTCTCTCACCCTTACTTAAATCACGTTCATTCTCTAACTCTTACTTAAATCACGTTCATTCTCTATCTCTTACTTAAATCACGTTCATTCTCTATCTCTTACTTAAATCACGTTCATTCTCTAACTCTTACTTAAATCACGTTCATTCTCTCTCTTACTTAAATCACGTTCATTCTCTAAACTCTTACTTAAATCACGTTCATTCTCTAACTCTTACTTAAATCACGTTCATTCTCTATCTCTTACTTAAATCACGTTCATTCTCTAACTCTTACTTAAATCACGTTCATTCTCTATCCCTTACTTAAATCACGTTCATTCTCTAACTCTTACTTAAATCACGTTTACTCTCTATCTCTTACTTAAATCACGTTCATTCTCTATCCCTTACTTAAATCACGTTTATTCTCTAACTCTTACTTAAATCACGTTCATTCTCTAACTCTTACTTAAATCACGTTCATTCTCTAACTCTTACTTAAATCACGTTCATTCTCTAACTCTTACTTAAATCACGTTCATTCTCTATCTCTTACTTAAATCACGTTCATTCTCTAACTCTTACTTAAATCACGTTCATTCTCTATCTCTTACTTAAATCACGTTCATTCTCTAACTCTTACTTAAATCACGTTATTCTCTATCTCTTACTTAAATCACGTTCATTCTCTATCTCTTACTTAAATCACGTTCATTCTCTAACTCTTACTTAAATCACGTTCATTCTCTAACTCTTACTTAAATCACGTTTATTCTCTAACTCTTACTTAAATCACGTTCATTCTCTAACTCTTACTTAAATCACGTTCATTCTCTAATTCTTACTTAAATCACGTTTATCTCTATTCTCTAACTCTTACTTAAATCACGTTCATTCTCTATCTCTTACTTAAATCACGTTCATTCTCTAACTCTTACTTAAATCACGTTCATTCTCTAACTCTTACTTAAATCACGTTTATTCTCTAACTCTTACTTAAATCACGTTTATTCTCTAACTCTTACTTAAATCACGTTCATTCTCTATCTCTTACTTAAATCACGTTTATTCTCTAACTCTTACTTAAATCACGTTCATTCTCTAACTCTTACTTAAATCACGTTCATTCTCTAACTCTTACTTAAATCACGTTTATTCTCTAACTCTTACTTAAATCACGTTCATTCTCTCACTCTTACTTAAATCACGTTCATTCTCTAACTCTTACTTAAATCACGTTCATTCTCTAACTCTTACTTAAATCACGTTTATTCTCTAACTCTTACTTAAATCACGTTCATTCTCTAACTCTTACTTAAATCACGTTCATTCTCTAACTCTTACTTAAATCACGTTTATTCTCTAACTCTTACTTAAATCACGTTCATTCTCTCACTCTTACTTAAATCACGTTCATTCTCTAACTCTTACTTAAATCACGTTCATTCTCTAACTCTTACTTAAATCACGTTCATTCTCTAACTCTTACTTAAATCACGTTTATTCTCTAACTCTTACTTAAATCACGTTTATTCTCTATCTCTTACTTAAATCACGTTCATTCTCTATCCCTTACTTAAATCACGTTCATTCTCTAACTCTTACTTAAATCACGTTCATTCTCTAACTCTTACTTAAATCACGTTATTCTCTAACTCTTACTTAAATCACGTTTATTCTCTAACTCTTACTTAAATCACGTTCATTCTCTAACTCTTACTTAAATCACGTTCATTCTCTAATTCTTACTTAAATCACGTTTATTCTCTAACTCTTACTTAAATCACGTTTATTCTCTATCTCTTACTTAAATCACGTTCATTCTCTAACTCTTACTTAAATCACGTTCATTCTCTAACTCTTACTTAAATCACGTTCATTCTCTAACTCTTACTTAAATCACGTTCATTCTCTAACTCTTACTTAAATCACGTTCATTCTCTAACTCTTACTTAAATCACGTTCATTCTCTAACTCTTACTTAAATCACGTTTTTCTCTAACTCTTACTTAAATCACGTTCATTCTCTAACTCTTACTTAAATCACGTTCATTCTCTAATTCTTACTTAAATCACGTTCATTCTCTAACTCTTACTTAAATCACGTTCATTCTCTAACTCTTACTTAAATCACGTTCATTCTCTAACTCTTACTTAAATCACGTTCATTCTCTAACTCTTACTTAAATCACGTTTATTCTCTAACTCTTACTTAAAATCACGTTTATTCTCTAACTCTTACTTAAATCACGTTTCATTCTCTATCTCTTACTTAAATCACGTTCATTCTCTAACTCTTACTTAAATCACGTTCATTCTCTAACTTCTTACTTAAATCACGTTTATTCTCTAACTCTTACTTAAATCACGTTCATTCTCTAACTCTTACTTAAATCACGTTCATTCTCTAACTCTTACTTAAATCACGTTTATTCTCTAACTCTTACTTAAATCACGTTCATTCTCTATCTTACGCCTTACTTAAATCACGTTCATTCTCTAACTCTTACTTAAATCACGTTCATTCTCTCACTCTTACTTAAATCACGTTCATTCTTCTAACTCTTACTTAAATCACGTTCATTCTCTAACTCTTACTTAAATCACGTTATTCTCTCTACTCTTACTTAAATCACGTTCATTCTCTAACTCTTACTTAAATCACGTTCATTCTCTAACTCTTACTTAAATCACGTTCATTCTCTAACTCTTACTTAAATCACGTTCATTCTCTAACTCTTACTTAAATCACGTTCATTCTCTAACTCTTACTTAAATCACGTTTATTCTCTATCTCTTACTTAAAATCACGTTCATTCTCTATCTCTTACTTAAATCACGTTCATTCTCTAACTCTTACTTAAATCACGTTCATTCTCTATCTCTTACTTAAATCACGTTCATTCTCTAACTCTTACTTAAATCACGTTAATTCTCTAACTCTTACTTAAATCACGTTCATTCTCTAACTCTTACTTAAATCACGTTCATTCTCTAACTCTTACTTAAATCACGTTCATTCTCTCACTCTTACTTAAATCACGTTTATTCTCTAACTCTCTACTTAAATCACGTTCATTCTCTAACTCTCTTACTTAAATCACGTTCATTCTCTAACTCTTACTTAAATCACGTTTATTCTCTCTTACTTAAATCACGTTCATTCTCTAACTCTTACTTAAATCACGTTCATTCTCTATTACTTAAATCACGTTCAATTCTCTAACTCCTCTTACTTAAATCACGTTTATTCTCTAACTCTTACTTAAATCACGTTTATTCTCTAACTCTTACTTAAATCACGTTCATTCTCTAACTCTTACTTAAATCACGTTCATTCTCTAATTCTTACTTAAATCACGTTCATTCTCTCACCCTTACTTAGATCACGTTCATTCTCCAACTCTTACTTAAATCACGTTTACTCTCTATCTCTTACTTAAATCACGTTCATTCTCTATCTCTTACTTAAATCACGTTCATTCTCTAACTCTTACTTAAATCACGTTCATTCTCTATCTCTTACTTAAATCACGTTTATTCTCTAACTCTTACTTAAATCACGTTCATTCTCTAACTCTTACTTAAATCACGTTTATTCTCTAACTCTTACTTAAATCACGTTTATTCTCTAACTCTTACTTAAATCACGTTCATTCTCTAACTCTTACTTAAATCACGTTCATTCTCTAATTCTTACTTAAATCACGTTCATTCTCTCACCCTTACTTAGATCACGTTCATTCTCCAACTCTTACTTAAATCACGTTTACTCTCTATCTCTTACTTAAATCACGTTCATTCTCTATCTCTTACTTAAATCACGTTCATTCTCTAACTCTTACTTAAATCACGTTTACTCTCTATCTCTTACTTAAATCACGTTCATTCTCTATCTCTTACTTAAATCACGTTCATTCTCTAACTCTTACTTAAATCACGTTCATTCTCTATCTCTTACTTAAATCACGTTCATTCTCTATCTCTTACTTAAATCACGTTCATTCTCTATCTCTTACTTAAATCACGTTTATTCTCTATCTCTTACTTAAATCACGTTCATTCTCTAACTCTTACTTAAATCACGTTTACTCTCTATCTCTTACTTAAATCACGTTCATTCTCTATCTCTTACTTAAATCACGTTCATTCTCTAACTCTTACTTAAATCACGTTCATTCTCTATCTCTTACTTAAATCACGTTTATTCTCTAACTCTTACTTAAATCACGTTTATTCTCTATCTCTTACTTAAATCACGTTTATTCTCTATCTCTTACTTAAATCACGTTCATTCTCTATCTCTTACTTAAATCACGTTCATTCTCTAACTCTTACTTAAATCACGTTCATTCTCTATCTCTTACTTAAATCACGTTCATTCTCTAACTCTTACTTAAATCACGTTCATTCTCTATCTCTTACTTAAATCACGTTTATTCTCTAACTCTTACTTAAATCACGTTTATTCTCTATCTCTTACTTAAATCACGTTCATTCTCTATCTCTTACTTAAATCACGTTCATTCTCTATCTCTTACTTAAATCACGTTCATTCTCTAACTCTTACTTAAATCACGTTCATTCTCTAACTCTTACTTAAATCACGTTCATTCTCTAACTCTTACTTAAATCACGTTCATTCTCTAACTCTTACTTAAATCACGTTTATTCTCTAACTCTTACTTAAATCACGTTCATTCTCTAACTCTTACTTAAATCACGTTCATTCTCTAACTCTTACTTAAATCACGTTCATTCTCTATCCCTTACTTAAATCACGTTCATTCTCTATCTCTTACTTAAATCACGTTTATTCTCTATCTCTTACTTAAATCACGTTTATTCTCTATCTCTTACTTAAATCACGTTCATTCTCTATCCCTTACTTAAATCACGTTCATTCTCTAACTCTTACTTAAATCACGTTCATTCTCTAACTCTTACTTAAATCACGTTTATTCTCTAACTCTTACTTAAATCACGTTTATTCTCTAACTCTTACTTAAATCACGTTCATTCTCTAACTCTTACTTAAATCACGTTCATTCTCTAATTCTTACTTAAATCACGTTCATTCTCTCACCCTTACTTAGATCACGTTCATTCTCTAACCCTTACTTAAATCACGTTCATTCTCTAACTCTTACTTAAATCACGTTCATTCTCTAACTCTTACTTAAATCACGTTCATTCTCTAACTCTTACTTAAATCACGTTTATTCTCTAACTCTTACTTAAATCACGTTCATTCTCTAACTCTTACTTAAATCACGTTTATTCTCTAACTCTTACTTAAATCACGTTCATTCTCTAACTCTTACTTAAATTACGTTTATACTCTAACTCTTACTTAAATCACGTTCATTCTCTCTCCCTTACTTAAATCACGTTCATTCTCTAACTCTTACTTAAATCACGTTCATTCTCTAACTCTTACTTAAATCACGTTCATTCTCTATCTCTTACTTAAATCACGTTTATTCTCTAACTCTTACTTAAATCACGTTCATTCTCTATCCCTTACTTAAATCACGTTCATTGACTAACTCTTACTTAAATCACGTTTATTCTCTAACTCTTACTTAAATCACGTTTATTCTCTAACTCTTACTTAAATCACGTTCATTCTCTAACTCTTACTTAAATCACGTTTATTCTCTAACTCTTACTTAAATCACGTTCATTCTCTAACTCTTACTTAAATCACGTTCATTCTCTAACTCTTACTTAAATCACGTTCATTCTCTAACCCTTACTTAGATCACGTTCATTCTCTAACTCTTACTTAAATCACGTTCATTCTCTAACTCTTACTTAAATCACATTCATTCTCTAACTCTTACTTAAATCACGTTCATTCTCTAACTCTTACTTAGATCACGTTCATTCTCTAACTCTTACTTAAATCACGTTCATTCTCTAACTCTTACTTAAATCACATTCATTCTCTAACTCTTACTTAAATCACGTTCATTCTCTAACTCTTACTTAAATCACGTTCATTCTCTATCTCTTACTTAAATCACGTTCATTCTCTCACCCTTACTTAAATCACGTTCATTCTCTAACTCTTACTTAAATCACGTTCATTCTCTATCCCTTACTTAAATCACGTTCATTCTCTATCTCTTACTTAAATCACGTTCATTCTCTCACCCTTACTTAAATCACGTTCATTCTCTCTCTTACTTAAATCACGTTCATTCTCTAACTCTTACTTAAATCACGTTCATTCTCTATCTCTTACTTAAATCACGTTCATTCTCTATCTCTTACTTAAATCACGTTCATTCTCTAACTCTTACTTAAATCACGTTCATTCTCTATCCCTTACTTAAATCACGTTCATTCTCTAACTCTTACTTAAATCACGTTTACTCTCTATCTCTTACTTAAATCACGTTCATTCTCTATCCCTTACTTAAATCACGTTCATTCTCTAACTCTTACTTAAATCACGTTTATTCTCTATCTCTTACTTAAATCACGTTCATTCTCTATCTCTTACTTAAATCACGTTCATTCTCTATCTCTTACTTAAATCACGTTCATTCTCTAACTCTTACTTAAATCACGTTCATTCTCTATCCCTTACTTAAATCACGTTCATTCTCTAACTCTTACTTAAATCACGTTTATTCTCTATCTCTTACTTAAATCACGTTCATTCTCTATCCCTTACTTAAATCACGTTCATTCTCTAACTCTTACTTAAATCACGTTCATTCTCTAACTCTTACTTAAATCACGTTTATTCTCCAACTCTTACTTAAATAACGTTCATTCTCTAACTCTTACTTAAATCACGTTCATTCTCTAATTCTTACTTAAATCACGTTTATTCTCCAACTCTTACTTAAATCACGTTTATTCTCTATCTCTTACTTAAATCACGTTCATTCTCTAACTCTTACTTAAATCACGTTCATTCTCTAACTCTTACTTAAATCACGTTTATTCTCTAACTCTTACTTAAATCACGTTTATTCTCTAACTCTTACTTAAATCACGTTCATTCTCTATCTCTTACTTAAATCACGTTTATTCTCTAACTCTTACTTAAATCACGTTCATTCTCTAACTCTTACTTAAATCACGTTTATTCTCTATCTCTTACTTAAATCACGTTTATTCTCCAACTCTTACTTAAATCACGTTCATTCTCTCACTCTTACTTAAATCACGTTCATTCTCTAACTCTTACTTAAATCACGTTCATTCTCTCACTCTTACTTAAATCACGTTTATTCTCTAACTCTTACTTAGATCACGTTCATTCTCTAACTCTTACTTAAATCACGTTCATTCTCTAACTCTTACTTAAATCACGTTTATTCTCTAACTCTTACTTAAATCACGTTCATTCTCTCACTCTTACTTAAATCACGTTCATTCTCTATCTCTTACTTAAATCACGTTCATTCTCTAACTCTTACTTAAATCACGTTCATTCTCTATCCCTTACTTAAATCACGTTTATTCTCTAACTCTTACTTAAATCACATTTATTCTCTATCTCTTACTTAAATCACGTTCATTCTCTATCCCTTACTTAAATCACGTTCATTCTCTAACTCTTACTTAAATCACGTTCATTCTCTAACTCTTACTTAAATCACGTTTATTCTCTAACTCTTACTTAAATCACGTTTATTCTCTAACTCTTACTTAAATCACGTTCATTCTCTAACTCTTACTTAAATCACGTTCATTCTCTAATTCTTACTTAAATCACGTTTATTCTCCAACTCTTACTTAAATCACGTTTATTCTCTATCTCTTACTTAAATCACGTTCATTCTCTAACTCTTACTTAAATCACGTTCATTCTCTAACTCTTACTTAAATCACGTTTATTCTCTAACTCTTACTTAAATCACGTTCATGCTCTAAATCTTACTTAAATCACGTTCATTCTCTAACTCTTACTTAAATCACGTTCATTCTCTAACTCTTACTTAAATCACGTTTATTCTCTAACTCTTACTTAAATCACGTTCATTCTCTAACTCTTACTTAAATCACGTTCATTCTCTAATTCTTACTTAAATCACGTTCATTCTCTAACTCTTACTTAAATCACGTTCATTCTCTAACTCTTACTTAAATCACGTTCATTCTCTAATTCTTACTTAAATCACGTTTATTCTCCAACTCTTACTTAAATCACGTTTACTCTCTATCCTTACTTAAATCACGTTCATTCTCTAACTCTTACTTAAATCACGTTCATTCTCTAACTCTTACTTAAATCACGTTCATTCTCTATCTCTTACTTAAATCACGTTCATTCTCTATCTCTTACTTAAATCACGTTCATTCTCTATCTCTTACTTAAATCACGTTTATTCTCTATCTCTTACTTAAATGACGTTCATTCTCTATCTCTTACTTAAATCACGTTCATTCTCTCACCCTTACTTAAATCACGTTCATTCTCTAACTCTTACTTAAATCACGTTCATTTCTCTAACTCTTACTTAAATCACGTTCATTCTCTAACTCTTACTTAAATCACGTTTATTCTCTAACTCTTACTTAAATCACGTTCATTCTCTAACTCTTACTTAAATCACGTTCATTCTCTAATTCTTACTTAAATCACGTTTATTCTCCAACTCTTACTTAAATCACGTTTATTCTCTATCTCTTACTTAAATCACGTTCATTCTCTAACTCTTACTTAAATCACGTTCATTCTCTAACTCTTACTTAAATCACGTTTATTCTCTAACTCTTACTTAAATCACGTTCATTCTCTAACTCTTACTTAAATCACGTTCATTCTCTATCTCTTACTTAAATCACGTTTATTCTCTATCTCTTACTTAAATGACGTTCATTCTCTATCTCTTACTTAAATCACGTTCATTCTCTCACCCTTACTTAAATCACGTTCATTCTCTAACTCTTACTTAAATCACGTTCATTCTCTAACTCTTACTTAAATCACGTTTATTCTCTAACTCTTACTTAAATCACGTTTATTCTCTAACTCTTACTTAAATCACGTTCATTCTCTAACTCTTACTTAAATCACGTTCATTCTCTAATTCTTACTTAAATCACGTTTATTCTCCAACTCTTACTTAAATCACGTTTATTCTCTATCTCTTACTTAAATCACGTTCATTCTCTAACTCTTACTTAAATCACGTTCATTCTCTAACTCTTACTTAAATCACGTTTATTCTCTAACTCTTACTTAAATCACGTTCATGCTCTAAATCTTACTTAAATCACGTTCATTCTCTAACTCTTACTTAAATCACGTTCATTCTCTAACTCTTACTTAAATCACGTTTATTCTCTAACTCTTACTTAAATCACGTTCATTCTCTAACTCTTACTTAAATCACGTTCATTCTCTAATTCTTACTTAAATCACGTTCATTCTCTAACTCTTACTTAAATCACGTTCATTCTCTAACTCTTACTTAAATCACGTTCATTCTCTAATTCTTACTTAAATCACGTTTATTCTCCAACTCTTACTTAAATCACGTTTACTCTCTATCCCTTACTTAAATCACGTTCATTCTCTAACTCTTACTTAAATCACGTTCATTCTCTAACTCTTACTTAAATCACGTTCATTCTCTATCTCTTACTTAAATCACGTTCATTCTCTATCTCTTACTTAAATCACGTTCATTCTCTATCTCTTACTTAAATCACGTTTATTCTCTATCTCTTACTTAAATGACGTTCATTCTCTATCTCTTACTTAAATCACGTTCATTCTCTCACCCTTACTTAAATCACGTTCATTCTCTAACTCTTACTTAAATCACGTTCATTCTCTAACTCTTACTTAAATCACGTTCATTCTCTAATTCTTACTTAAATCACGTTTATTCTCCAACTCTTACTTAAATCACGTTTACTCTCTATCCCTTACTTAAATCACGTTCATTCTCTAACTCTTACTTAAATCACGTTCATTCTCTATCTCTTACTTAAATCACGTTCATTCTCTAACTCTTACTTAAATCACGTTCATTCTCTAACTCTTACTTAAATCACGTTCATTCTCTAACTCTTACTTAAATCACGTTCATTCTCTAACTCTTACTTAAATCACGTTTATTCTCTAACTCTTACTTAAATCACGTTCATTCTCTAACTCTTACTTAAATCACGTTCATTCTCTAACTCTTACTTAAATCACGTTCATTCTCTATCCCTTACTTAAATCACGTTCATTCTCTATCTCTTACTTAAATCACGTTTATTCTCTATCTCTTACTTAAATCACGTTTATTCTCTATCTCTTACTTAAATCACGTTCATTCTCTATCCCTTACTTAAATCACGTTCATTCTCTAACTCTTACTTAAATCACGTTCATTCTCTAACTCTTACTTAAATCACGTTTATTCTCTAACTCTTACTTAAATCACGTTTATTCTCTAACTCTTACTTAAATCACGTTCATTCTCTAACTCTTACTTAAATCACGTTCATTCTCTAATTCTTACTTAAATCACGTTCATTCTCTCACCCTTACTTAGATCACGTTCATTCTCTAACCCTTACTTAAATCACGTTCATTCTCTAACTCTTACTTAAATCACGTTCATTCTCTAACTCTTACTTAAATCACGTTCATTCTCTAACTCTTACTTAAATCACGTTTATTCTCTAACTCTTACTTAAATCACGTTCATTCTCTAACTCTTACTTAAATCACGTTTATTCTCTAAATCTTACTTAAATCACGTTCATTCTCTAACTCTTACTTATATTACGTTTATACTCTAACTCTTACTTAAATCACGTTCATTTCTCTCTCCCTTACTTAAATCACGTTTCATTCTCTAACTCTTACTTAAATCACGTTCATTCTCTAACTCTTACTTAAATCACGTTCATTCTCTATCTCTTACTTAAATCACGTTTATTCTCTAACTCTTACTTAAATCACGTTCATTCTCTATCCCTTACTTAAATCACGTTCATTGACTAACTCTTACTTAAATCACGTTTATTCTCTAACTCTTACTTAAATCACGTTTATTCTCTAACTCTTACTTAAATCACGTTCATTCTCTAACTCTTACTTAAATCACGTTTATTCTCTAAACTCTTACTTAAATCAACGTTCATTCTCTAACTCTTACTTAAATCACGTTCATTCTCTAACTCTTACTTAAATCACGTTCATTCTCTAACCCTTACTTAGATCACGTTCATTCTCTAACTCTTACTTAAATCACGTTCATTCTCTAACTCTTACTTAAATCACATTCATTCTCTAACTCTTACTTAAATCACGTTCATTCTCTAACTCTTACTTAGATCACGTTCATTCTCTAACTCTTACTTAAATCACGTTCATTCTCTAACTCTTACTTAAATCACATTCATTCTCTAACTCTTACTTAAATCACGTTCATTCTCTAACTCTTACTTAAATCACGTTCATTCTCTATCTCTTACTTAAATCACGTTCATTCTCTCACCCTTACTTAAATAACGTTCATTCTCTAACTCTTACTTAAATCACGTTCATTCTCTATCCTTTACTTAAATCACGTTCATTCTCTATCTCTTACTTAAATCACGTTCATTCTCTCACCCTTACTTAAATCACGTTCATTCTCTCTCTTACTTAAATCACGTTCATTCTCTAACTCTTACTTAAATCACGTTCATTCTCTATCTCTTACTTAAATCACGTTCATTCTCTATCTCTTACTTAAATCACGTTCATTCTCTAACTCTTACTTAAATCACGTTCATTCTCTATCCCTTACTTAAATCACGTTCATTCTCTAACTCTTACTTAAATCACGTTTACTCTCTATCTCTTACTTAAATCACGTTCATTCTCTATCTCTTACTTAAATCACGTTCATTCTCTATCTCTTACTTAAATCACGTTCATTCTCTAACTCTTACTTAAATCACGTTCATTCTCTATCCCTTACTTAAATCACGTTCATTCTCTAACTCTTACTTAAATCACGTTTATTCTCTATCTCTTACTTAAATCACGTTCATTCTCTATCCCTTACTTAAATCACGTTCATTCTCTAACTCTTACATAAATCACGTTCATTCTCTAACTCTTACTTAAATCACGTTTATTCTCTAACTCTTACTTAAATCACGTTTATTCTCTAACTCTTACTTAAATCACGTTCATTCTCTAACTCTTACTTAAATCACGTTCATTCTCTAATTCTTACTTAAATCACGTTCATTCTCTCACCCTTACTTAGATCACGTTCATTCTCTATCTCTTATCAATCACGTTCATTCTCCAACTCTTACTTAAATCACGTTTACTCTCTATCTCTTACTTAAATCACGTTCATTCTCTATCTCTTACTTAAATCACGTTCATTCTCTAACTCTTACTTAAATCACGTTCATTCTCTATCTCTTACTTAAATCACGTTCATTCTCTATCTCTTACTTAAATCACGTTCATTCTCTAACTCTTACTTAAATCACGTTTACTCTCTATCTCTTACTTAAATCACGTTCATTCTCTATCTCTTACTTAAATCACGTTCATTCTCTAACTCTTACTTAAATCACGTTCATTCTCTATCTCTTACTTAAATCACGTTCATTCTCTATCTCTTACTTAAATCACGTTTATTCTCTATCTCTTACTTAAATGACGTTCATTCTCTATCTCTTACTTAAATCACGTTCATTCTCTAACTCTTACTTAAATCACGTTCATTCTCTAACTCTTACTTAAATCACGTTTATTCTCTAACTCTTACTTAAATCACGTTCATTCTCTAACTCTTACTTAAATCACGTTCATTCTCTAACTCTTACTTAAATCACGTTCATTCTCTATCTCTTACTTAAATCACGTTTATTCTCCAACTCTTACTTAAATCACGTTTATTCTCTATCTCTTACTTAAATCACGTTCATTCTCTAACTCTTACTTAAATCACGTTCATTCTCTAACTCTTACTTAAATCACGTTTATTCTCTAACTCTTACTTAAATCACGTTTATTCTCTAACTCTTACTTAAATCACGTTCATTCTCTATCTCTTACTTAAATCACGTTTATTCTCTAACTCTTACTTAAATCACGTTCATTCTCTAACTCTTACTTAAATCACGTTTATTCTCTATCTCTTACTTAAATCACGTTTATTCTCCAACTCTTACTTAAATCACGTTCATTCTCTAACTCTTACTTAAATCACGTTCATTCTCTAACTCTTACTTAAATCACGTTCATTCTCTCACTCTTACTTAAATCACGTTTATTCTCTAACTCTTACTTAGATCACGTTCATTCTCTAACTCTTACTTAAATCACGTTCATTCTCTAACTCTTACTTAAATCACGTTTATTCTCTAACTCTTACTTAAATCACGTTCATTCTCTCACTCTTACTTAAATCACGTTCATTCTCTATCTCTTACTTAAATCACGTTCATTCTCTCACCCTTACTTAAATCACGTTCATTCTCTAACTCTTACTTAAATCACGTTTATTCTCTAACTCTTACTTAAATCACGTTTATTCTCTATCTCTTACTTAAATCACGTTCATTCTCTAACTCTTACTTAAATCACGTTCATTCTCTAACCCTTACTTAAATCACGTTCATTCTCTAACTCTTACTTAAATCACGTTCATTCTCTAACTCTTACTTAAATCACGTTCATTCTCTAACTCTTACTTAAATCACGTTTATTCTCTAACTCTTACTTAAATCACGTTCATTCTCTAACTCTTACTTAAATCACGTTTATTCTCTAACTCCTACTTAAATCACGTTCATTCTCTAACTCTTACTTAAATTACGTTTATTCTCTAACTCTTACTTAAATCACGTTCATTCTCTCTCCCTTACTTAAATCACGTTCATTCTCTAACTCTTACTTAAATCACGTTCATTCTCTAACTCTTACTTAAATCACGTTCATTCTCTATCTCTTACTTAAATCACGTTCATTCTCTATCCCATACTTAGATCACGTTCATTCTCTAATCTCTACTTCAATCACGTTCATTCTCTAACTCTTACTTAAATCCCGTTCATTCTCTAACTCTTACTTAAATCACGTTCATTCTCTATCCCTTACTTAAATCACGTTCATTCTCTAACTCTTACTTAAATCACGTTTATTCTCTAATCTCTTACTTAAATCACGTTCATTCTCTAACTCTTACTTAAATCACGTTCATTCTCTAACCCTTACTTAAATCACGTTCATTCTCTAACTCTTACTTAAATCACGTTCATTCTCTAACTCTTACTTAAATCACGTTCATTCTCTAACTCTTACTTAAATCACGTTTATTCTCTAACTCTTACTTAAATCACGTTCATTCTCTAACTCTTACTTAAATCACGTTTATTCTCTAACTCTTACTTAAATCACGTTCATTCTCTAACTCTCACTTAAATTACGTTTATTCTCTAACTCTTACTTAAATCACGTTCATTCTCTCTCCCTTACTTAAATCACGTTCATTCTCTAACTCTTACTTAAATCACGTTCATTCTCTAACTCTTACTTAAATCACGTTCATTCTCTATCTCTTACTTAAATCACGTTCATTCTCTATCCCATACTTAGATCACGTTCATTCTCTATCTCTTATCAATCACGTTCATTCTCTAACTCTTACTTAAATCCCGTTCATTCTCTAACTCTTACTTAAATCACGTTCATTCGCTATCCCTTACTTAAATCACGTTCATTCTCTAACTCTTACTTAAATCACGTTTATTCTCTATCTCTTACTTAAATCACGTTCATTCTCTAACTCTTACTTAAATCACGTTTATTCTCTATCTCTTACTTAAATCACGTTCATTCTCTATCCCTTAGTTAAATCACGTTCATTCTCTAACTCTTACTTAAATCAAGTGTATTCTCTATCTCTTACTTAAATCACGTTCATTCTCTATCCCTTACTTAAATCACGTTCATTCTCTATCCCTTACTTAAATCCCGTTCATTCTCTAACTCTTACTTAAATCACGTTCATTCTCTATCCCTTACTTAAATCACGTTCATTCTCTAACTCTTACGTAAATCACGTTCATTCTCTAACTCTTACTTAAATTACGTTCATTCTCTAACTCTTACTTAAATCACGTTTATTCTCTAACTCTTACTTAAATCACGTTCATTCTCTAACTCTTACTTAAATCACGTTTATTCTCTAACTCTTACTTAAATCACGTTTATTCTCTAACTCTTACTTAAATCACGTTCATTCTCTAACTCTTACTTAAATCACGTTCATTCTCTCTCTCTTACTTATAAATCACGTTTATTCTCTATCTCTTACTTAAATCACGTTCATTCTCTATCCCTTACTTAAATCACGTTCATTCTCTAACTCTTACTTAAATCACGTTCATTCTCTATCTCTTACTTAAATCACGTTCATTCTCTAACTCTTACTTAAATCACGTTTATTCTCTATCCCTTACTTAAATCACGTTTATTCTCTAACTCTTACTTAAATCACGTTCATTCTCTAATTCTTACTTAAATCACGTTTATTCTCCAACTCTTACTTAAATCACGTTTATTCTCTATCTCTTACTTAAATCACGTTCATTCTCTAACTCTTACTTAAATCACGTTCATTCTCTAACTCTTACTTAAATCACGTTCATTCTCTAACTCTAACTTAAATCACGTTCATTCTCTAACTCTTACTTAAATCACGTTCATTCTCTATCTCTTACTTAAATCACGTTCATTCTCTCACTCTTACTTATAAATCACGTTTATTCTCTATCCCTTACTTAAATCACGTTTATTCTCTAACTCTTACTTAAATCACGTTCATTCTCTAACTCTTACTTAAATCACGTTCATTCTCTATCCCTTACTTAAATCACGTTCATTCTCTATCTCTTACTTAAATCACGTTTATTCTCTATCTCTTACTTAAATCACGTTAATTCTCTATCTCTTACTTAAATCACGTTCATTCTCTATCCCTTACTTAAATCACGTTCATTCTCTAACTCTTACTTAAATCACGTTCATTCTCTAACTCTTACTTAAATCACGTTTATTCTCTAACTCTTACTTAAATCACGTTTATTCTCTAACTCTTACTTAAATCACGTTTCATTCTCTAACTCTTACTTAAATCACGTTCATTCTCTAATTCTTACTTAAATCACGTTCATTCTCTCACCCTTACTTAGATCACGTTCATTCTCTAACCCTTACTTAAATCACGTTCATTCTCTAACTCTTACTTAAATCACGTTCATTCTCTAACTCTTACTTAAATCACGTTCATTCTCTAACTCTTACTTAAATCACGTTTATTCTCTAACTCTTACTTAAATCACGTTCATTCTCTAACTCTTACTTAAATCACGTTTATTCTCTAACTCTTACTTAAATCACGTTCATTCTCTAACTCTTACTTAAATTACGTTTATTCTCTAACTCTTACTTAAATCACGTTCATTCTCTCTCTTACTTAAATCACGTTCATTCTCTAACTCTTACTTAAATCACGTTCATTCTCTAACTCTTACTTAAATCACGTTCATTCTCTATCTCTTACTTAAATCACGTTTATTCTCTAACTCTTACTTAAATCACGTTCATTCTCTATCCCTTACTTAAATCACGTTCATTGACTAACTCTTACTTAAATCACGTTTATTCTCTAACTCTTACTTAAATCACGTTTATTCTCTAACTCTTACTTAAATCACGTTCATTCTCTAACTCTTACTTAAATCACGTTTATTCTCTAACTCTTACTTAAATCACGTTCATTCTCTAACTCTTACTTAAATCACGTTCATTCTCTAACTCTTACTTAAATCACGTTCATTCTCTAACTCTTACTTAAATCACGTTCATTCTCTATCTCTTATCAATCACGTTCATTCTCTAACTCTTACTTAAATTACGTTTATTCTCTAACTCTTACTTAAATCACGTTCATTCTCTCTCCCTTACTTAAATCACGTTCATTCTCTAACTCTTACTTAAATCACGTTCATTCTCTAACTCTTACTTAAATCACGTTCATTCTCTATCTCTTACTTAAATCACGTTTATTCTCTAACTCTTACTTAAATCACGTTCATTCTCTATCCCTTACTTAAATCACGTTCATTGACTAACTCTTACTTAAATCACGTTTATTCTCTAACTCTTACTTAAATCACGTTTATTCTCTAACTCTTACTTAAATCACGTTCATTCTCTAACTCTTACTTAAATCACGTTTATTCTCTAACTCTTACTTAAATCACGTTCATTCTCTAACTCTTACTTAAATCACGTTCATTCTCTATCTCTTATCAATCACGTTCATTCTCTATCTCTTACTTAAATCACGTTCATTCTCTATCTCTTACTTAAATCACGTTCATTCTCTATCTCTTACTTAAATCACGTTTACTCTCTATCTCTTACTTAAATCACGTTCATTCTCTATCTCTTACTTAAATCACGTTCATTCTCTAACTCTTACTTAAATCACGTTCATTCTCTATCTCTTACTTAAATCACGTTCATTCTCTATCTCTTACTTAAATCACGTTCATTCTCTAACTCTTACTTAAATCATGTTCATTCTCTAACTCTTACTTAAATCACGTTCATTCTCTATCTCTTACTTAAATCACGTTCATTCTCTAACTCTTACTTAAATCACGTTTACTCTCTATCTCTTACTTAAATCACGTTCATTCTCTATCTCTTACTTAAATCACGTTCATTCTCTAACTCTTACTTAAATCACGTTCATTCTCTAACTCTTACTTAAATCACGTTTATTCTCTATCTCTTACTTAAATCACGTTCATTCTCTAACTCTTACTTAAATCACGTTCATTCTCTAACTCTTACTTAAATCACGTTCATTCTCTATCTCTTACTTAAATCACGTTTATTCTCCAACTCTTACTTAAATCACGTTCATTCTCTAACTCTTACTTAAATCACGTTCATTCTCTAACTCTTACTTAAATCACGTTCATTCTCTCACTCTTACTTAAATCACGTTTATTCTCTAACTCTTACTTAGATCACGTTCATTCTCTAACTCTTACTTAAATCACGTTCATTCTCTAACTCTTACTTAAATCACGTTTATTCTCTAACTCTTACTTAAATCACGTTCATTCTCTCACTCTTACTTAAATCACGTTCATTCTCTATCTCTTACTTAAATCACGTTCATTCTCTCACCCTTACATAAATCACGTTCATTCTCTAACTCTTACTTAAATCACGTTTATTCTCTAACTCTTACTTAAATCACGTTTATTCTCTATCTCTTACTTAAATCACGTTCATTCTCTAACTCTTACTTAAATCACGTTCATTCTCTAACCCTTACTTAAATCACGTTCATTCTCTAACTCTTACTTAAATCACGTTCATTCTCTAACTCTTACTTAAATCACGTTCATTCTCTAACTCTCACTTAAATCACGTTTATTCTCTAACTCTTACTTAAATCACGTTCATTCTCTAACTCTTACTTAAATCACGTTTATTCTCTAACTCTTACTTAAATCACGTTCATTCTCTAACTCTTACTTAAATTACGTTTATTCTCTAACTCTTACTTAAATCACGTTCATTCTCTCCCTTACTTAAATCACGTTCATTCTCTAACTCTTACTTAAATCACGTTCATTCTCTAACTCTTACTTAAATCACGTTCATTCTCTATCTCTTACTTAAATCACGTTCATTCTCTATCCCATACTTAGATCACGTTCATTCTCTATCTCTTATCAATCACGTTCATTCTCTAACTCTTACTTAAATCCCGTTCATTCTCTAACTCTTACTTAAATCACGTTCATTCTCTATCCCTTACTTAAATCACGTTCATTCTCTAACTCTTACTTAAATCACGTTTATTCTCTATCTCTTACTTAAATCACGTTCATTCTCTAACTCTTACTTAAATCACGTTCATTCTCTAACTCTTACTTAAATCACGTTCATTCTCTAACCCTTACTTAAATCACGTTCATTCTCTAACTCTTACTTAAATCACGTTCATTCTCTAACTCTTACTTAAATCACGTTCATTCTCTAACTCTTACTTAAATCACGTTTATTCTCTAACTCTTACTTAAATCACGTTCATTCTCTATCTCTTACTTAAATCACGTTTATTCTCTAACTCTTACTTAAATCACGTTCATTCTCTAACTCTTACTTAAATCACGTTCATTCTCTAACTCTTACTTAAATCACGTTCATTCTCTCACTCTTACTTAAATCACGTTCATTCTCTAACTCTTACATAAATCACGTTCATTCTCTAACTCTTACTTAAATCACGTTCATTCTCTATCCCTTACTTAAATCACGTTCATTCTCTAACTCTTACTTAAATCACGTTTATTCTCTATCTCTTACTTAAATCACGTTCATTCTCTAACTCTTACTTAAATTACGTTTATTCTCTAACTCTTACTTAAATCACGTTCATTCTCTCTCCCTTACTTAAATCACGTTCATTCTCTAACTCTTACTTAAATCACGTTCATTCTCTAACTCTTACTTAAATCACGTTCATTCTCTATCTCTTACTTAAATCACGTTCATTCTCTATCTCTTACTTAAATCACGTTCATTCTCTATCTCTTACTAAAATCACGTTCATTCTCTAACTCTTACTTAAATCACGTTCATTCTCTCACTCTTACTTAAATCACGTTCATTCTCTAACTCTTACATAAATCACGTTCATTCTCTAACTCTTACTTAAATCACGTTCATTCTCTATCTCTTACTTAAATCACGTTCATTCTCTATCCCATACTTAGATCACGTTCATTCTCTATCTCTTATCAATCACGTTCATTCTCTAACTCTTACTTAAATCACGTTCATTCTCTAACTCTTACTTAAATCACGTTCATTCTCTATCCCTTACTTAAATCACGTTCATTCTCTAACTCTTACATAAATCACGTTCATTCTCTAACTCTTACTTAAATCACGTTCATTCTCTATCTCTTACTTAAATCACGTTCATTCTCTATCCCATACTTAGATCACGTTCATTCTCTATCTCTTATCAATCACGTTCATTCTCTCACTCTTACTTATAAATCACGTTTATTCTCTATCCCTTACTTAAATCACGTTTATTCTCTAACTCTTACTTAAATCACGTTCATTCTCTAACTCTTACTTAAATCACGTTTATTCTCTAACTCTTACTTAAATCACGTTCATTCTCTAACTCTTACTTAAATCACGTTCATTCTCTCACCCTTACTTAAATCACGTTCATTCTCTAACTCTTACTTAAATCACGTTCATTCTCTAACTCTTACTTAAATCACGTTCATTCTCTCACTCTTACTTATAAATCACGTTTATTCTCTATCCCTTACTTAAATCACGTTTATTCTCTAACTCTTACTTAAATCACGTTCATTCTCTAACTCTTACTTAAATCACGTTCATTCTCTATCTCTTACTTAAATCACGTTCATTCTCTAACTCTTACTTAAATCACGTTCATTCTCTAACTCTTACTTAAATCACGTTCATTCTCTATCTCTTACTTAAATCACGTTCATTCTCTAACTCTTACTTAAATCACGTTCATTCTCTAACTCTTACTTAAATCACGTTCATTCTCTAACCCTTACTTAAATCACGTTTATTCTCTAACTCTTACTTAAATCACGTTCATTCTCTAACTCTTACTTAAATCACGTTCATTCTCTCACCCTTACTTAAATCACGTTCATTCTCTAACTCTTACTTAAATCACGTTCATTCTCTAACTCTTACTTAAATCACGTTCATTCTCTAACTCTTACTTAAATCACGTTCATTCTCTAACTCTTACTTAAATCACGTTTATTCTCTAACTCTTACTTAAATCACGTTTATTCTCTATCTCTTACTTAAATCACGTTCATTCTCTCACTCTTACTTAAATCACGTTCATTCTCTAACTCTTACTTAAATCACGTTTATTCTCTAACTCTTACTTAAATCACGTTCATTCTCTAACTCTTACTTAAATCACGTTTATTCTCTAACTCTTACTTAAATCACGTTTATTCTCTAACTCTTACTTAAATCACGTTCATTCTCTCACTCTTACTTAAATCACGTTCATTCTCTATCTCTTACTTAAATCACGTTCATTCTCTAACTCTTACTTAAATCACGTTTATTCTCTAACTCTTACTTAAATCACGTTCATTCTCTAACTCTTACTTAAATCACGTTCATTCTCTATCCCTTACTAAAATCACGTTCATTCTCTATCTCTTACTTAAATCACGTTCATTCTCTAACTCTTACTTAAATCACGTTTACTCTCTAACTCTTACTTAAATCACGTTCATTCTCTAACTCTTACTTAAATCACGTTCATTCTCTAACTCTTACTTAAATCACGTTCATTCTCTAACTCTTACTTAAATCACGTTCATTCTCTAACTCTTACTTAAATCACGTTCATTCTCTATCTCTTACGTAAATCATGTTCATTCTCTAACTCTTACTTAAATCACGTTCATTCTCTAACTCTTACTTAAATCACGTTCATTCTCTAACTCTTACTTAGATCACGTTCATTCTCTATCTCTTACTTAAATCACGTTCATTCTCTAACTCTTACTTAAATCACGTTCATTCTCTATCTCTTACTTAAATCACGTTCATTCTCTAACCCTTACTTAAATCACGTTCATTCTCTAACTCTTACTTAAATCACGTTCATTCTCTAACCATTACTTATCACGATAATTGTTTTGTCTCCACCCAAAACCTGTTGACGTCTATGACGTGTTGAATAAATACAAGATGAAAATAAATTATAATGTTTATACAAAATTCAAGATAGTACTACAATAATTTTTTCTTTGTTTATATCTTTTTGCAGGGTTTGACTTTTGGGTTTTTGGATTTTGGGTTTTTTGATTTTACATATTCGTAATCTTTGGGTTCTACCAAGAAGAAATGTAATATATCTTGTTCGACAAATTCATCTTGGTGTCTTTCCCCCTGCTAAAGTTGATTTACTATTCACAGGAAATGACGTCAAAGCAGGGACACGCGAAGTCATTGCCACTAATTCAACAGTAAATACAAAGAAAGTTTGGCTATGAACTTTAAATACACCTGTTTAGGCAAAATTGTCTCAATTCTCTAACTTTCTTTGTATCTCACTGCTGGATTTGTGTGCAATGTTTTGGGTGAAAAGGCGTGAAGATGAAATTTTCGCACGACAAGATATTTTGCAATTCTTCTCAAGAGACTCGAACGATCTCCGCAAACCCCGGATAGGCACTTTAATATTTGCTTATTATACTTGACTGCTGTGGGACACTTGTGTCCTTTGTTTGATCTCATACTTGACTGTATTCTTTTGTCTAAAGCCCGGGTCAAACGTCGAACATTTCATGAGTCGAAGTCAATGCAAATGAACTTAAACAAAATAGTTTCCTAATTTACATTGAGTTCGACTCATGAAAAGTTCTACGTTTGACCCAGGCCTTACCTGTAAGCAAAGTTAGTAGAGGGAGGTGGTTTGGAAGCTCCATTGTCTTTCAAGATGACGCAATGGTCATGTTATTGTATTGGAGAAAGTGTTTGTTATTGGTTGGAGAAAGGAAATTCTATGACACGTGACGATGAAGTACTACACTAATTAAATCTGAATGTTGTTATTGGATATCTGCTTCATTATACAGAAAATACAATACCTTCAGTGAGCCTGAAAGTGAACAACAACAAGTTTTGCTGACCTTCCAAACCAGCACTTCTACTAACTATGCTGTAAGCCAGACCCTAAATAATAAAGACTGATCTCAGCCTTGAGACTTGGTCTGGAAACTCGACGAAAGTATTTGTCCTTTGTTTTTGTTCACGTTTATGCAAATTTATACACGGTGACGGTTAGTGAATACATTGTTTTTTTTGGAATAATGAGGAATCATCCAATAGCAACGTTTGGGTTCAATCGTTTGACCGTGCTGTTTAAATATTAATAACCTAAAACAAAGGAATTGTGCACGGGGAGGTACCGTCCAACATAAATCGCAGCTCATTTGTTAACCGCTTTGAAGTTTCCCGAGTTTTTAGACCATATTTCGATTGACCATGCTTGAGATTACAGTGCCTGGCTTCGAGACTTGCCGTACATATTATACAAAGTGGGTACCACATTTATGTACAAGAGTTTGGCAGGCATTCTTGCGGCGTACTTTATATACTTAGAAGTACATTAAATCTATTGATATCCTAATAAAACGCCTTCAAGAAACGTTGGACATCGGCAATGTATCGCTAAAGATTATAATCTCTGCAGGTCGTCGAAATTGGATGATGCAGAAGCACTGGCGATAGATATGGAACATGGCATCTTTATGGCGAATAAAAGTTCTCAAATGTACAAACTAAGCACGCAGAAGAAGGTGAGAAATCAGAATTATCTTGTTCCTGGTGTTTGTTGTTAAAGTTATAAGCCAACGCATACATGATCTTCAATAACCACATAACATGACACATGGATCAACCATAACTTAGGTTTGAGATTGGTTGCGAAGTGATTAGAGAAAGTGTTGGTCCAAACTATAAATATTGGGAAATGTTCTTGAAAATTATCCACCCTTCACTTCACGTGGAACTGAGCCTATCTATTCGAACGACTTATTTTTGTAGCGGAACATACTCGATAATAATGTTTTATTAGGAATTCCTATATCATTGGAATAAGCTTTACAATAAGGTCATAAAAAACTCACAGCTCTTGTATTCAGAAAGCTCATGCTAATGTTAAAACATAGACCTTAGGTTCGAATCCTGGTTGGAGCAGTCAGATAAATTTTCAAATATTATCCTGTATATCATATATTGACTAAGCTATTGGCGTTTTAGTTGCTGATCATAACCTGTTAAAATAGTTTCTTTCAAATAGAATCCTAGGCTATATCTTCACTATTTGTGTGTATCATTTGCCACTTCTTAGAGAACCACCTTCACTATTCGTGTGTACTATTTGCCACTTCTTAGAGAACCACCTTCACTATTCGTGTGTACTATTTGCCACTTCTTAGAGAACCAAATTCACTATTTGTGTGTTACTATTTGCCACTTCTTAGAGAACCAAATTCACTATTCGTGTGCTATTTGCCACTTCTTAGAGAACCAGCTTCACTATTCGTGTGTACTATTTCCACTTCTTAGAGAGGAGATGTTGGACAACGTTTACCAAACCTTGTACCAAACGTTATTCAAAATTTCGGAAATTACATCTTTTGTTGAGTCACCCTGCTTCTGTCTCTACATTGATTGAATATTTTCGTGTTTGTCACTAATTTAAATCATGATTCAATTTTGTTATTGCACAAATCAAACCTATATTTAACATAACGAGTGATATAAAAGTGTTGTGCTTCGTAGGCAGTGTCGAAATACAAATATAGAATACTCTAAAAGGTTAGATAATGACTTTGTTTTGATAACTTTGGAATAGTCGAAATACTACCACCCATATATTTTGTTGTGTTTTAAACTTGAATATCAAGTCTCGTGCAAGATGACAATTTTTGGTTTATGTTAAGTTATCATTTATTTCTTCAAATCGTCGGCTCGCCATAATCACAACCTCTGAGCGTTAGTATTAGTTATTAGGATTAGTATTAGGGTTATTATTAGAGTTATTATTAGGGAATTACTATTAGGGTTAGAAAACTCGTTAGGCCTGGGGTTAGGGTTAGAAAACTCGTTAGGCGTGGGGTTAGGATCTTTGTTGTTTTGGGGTTGGTTGCAATCCAATAATTTACTGCTAACAATGCTTTAACAATTCTAGTAGTTTGTACATGGCTTACAACGTGAGGAACGGCTGCTCCTAGAGGATGTGATTTAATAATCATTAACATTTTTGTGTTAAACCGCTGTAGTACCGCGGATTCGGCCTCCGCCTCTACGCCCGTGGAAAATCGTTTCCCGCCGAAATAGTGTGTAGGAGGCCTTAAGCCTCTTATCCAGTCCTCGCAAGAACCTGCTCGCTGCGAGTAGCGAGTTGCGAGCACGTTCTTGCGAGGACTGGATAAGAGGCTTTAATTACGTTTCGAGCGAAGGCCCTTCATCAGAAAGTGAAACGAACTCTCTGATGAAGGACCTTCTTTCGAAAGTTAGACCTCCTACTCACAACTCCGTTGGTATAACAAGTTTTTTTGTATTTCTGCATTGCCTACGCAGCACACCACTTTTCTATAAAATAATTTAAAATGTTGCTGTAGTGTCGAAATATTGTTTAGGAGGCGCAATGTTTCGAGCGAACGCCCTTGGTCAGAACGTTTATATGCCAATAGGGTACGAAAAACAATTAAAAAAAAGAACGTTTATAAGCCAATCAGGTACGAAAAACAATGACAAATAATTAACGCGATGTAAAAGTATGAATGTTATTTGCTATTATTAACGTCATGCCGCAGTAAACAAGCCATGCAAAAGAATTATACTAATAACAAAGTTGCTAGACAAAAACGATGACTTTAGAGGGATTAAAGTGGCAGTATGATAAGAAATAGTGTGTAATTTTCGGCGGATAACACTGACCTCGGGAGTGCTCTATGGGATATAGAGTCCCGAGAATTAGATAGAAGGCCACGAGGGCCGGCACTCGTGACCATTGTCTAACCGACATAGAATATGGTCACACCCACGAAGAATTTCATTGTTCGTGTGCTTCATATCCTCATTAGTATGCTCTAGATAGAGAATACTAATGTATATCTTACACCAATTCAGACAGTTTATGGAATATAGAGCATTGAAATACTGTGCGGTGATTGGCTGAGTACACGAAAAAGAAAACATTTCATCTATTCTAAAATAAGACATTAAACCAAAAATTGGTCCACCATTAAATTCTTAGAGCCGCAAAATCCAACCAGCGGTTACACGCTGTGATGTCATATACTCCGCCCAACACACCAAAGTTATTGAATTTACCTTCGCTTACAGTGTACAACTGTTTTACAGTGTACAACGGCGTCGCTTTAAGCCTAGTTTTCACTAGCCACATAAGCATAATTAAGCATATAACGACATACGCAAGTGCAGTTCGCACTTCATAGTAAAGTTAACACTTTGTTCTTCCTAATGTACAAAAGGGTTTAACCTGCCATGAAGTGCTAATTGCGTTATGCTTATGTCGCTAGTGAAAACTAGGCTTTACGGAACGATGTAAATTTCACCGATGTAGAATATAAGCATCTTCTTCGTGTACCGCCCGCAAAATAATATTTTGGGCTCGCATTTTGAGTTTGCCTAAGTAACCAGGCCTTATTCAAAATGGCAGCCAATGTTGGGGTTAGGGTTAGAAAACTCGTTAGGCGGCGGGTTAGGGTTAGAAAACTCGTTAGGCGGGGGGTTAGGGTTAGATCTTTGTTGTTTTGGGGTTAGTGGTTATTTACATGGTTAAGTGACAAAAATTCTGACGATTATATTGTTCCCCTTTTGGCTAATACTGGCGGCCATTTTGAATAAGGCCTGGTTACACAGGAAATTTCAAAAAACGAGCCCGAAATATTATTCTGCGTACCGCACACACAATGGGCACAGACTACGCCATACGCCTCATCAAGGTTATTTTCTCGGGATTCAGAAGCTTTGCAAGAACAAAAAACCCTAACCATAATCCAAATCAAAACTCTAGTCCTAACCCTGAAATAAAGGAATACTAACCCTACTTTTAAACTAAAGATTTCAACAATGTAATATTCTGTGTCCGGTACACGAAGTAGCAGCCAGAATATAGACCGCCCTTGTACGTATTGTCATATGCAAAACGCTTCATCTGGACGACTTCAACGAATAATAAATGAAAATACTATTGTTTATAAATATCTGTCGTCCACCTGCAGTGGAATATGTTGCAAGGGGTCTATACGACAGTTACTGCTGTAAATGATGTTGGATGAGGTGCATGTAAACTATACCGAATAACGAAATCGGATTTAGGTCCATAAATACACGTAGCGCAGTTAAGGAAAGAACAAGTGTAACAACGGGCAAGAGAAGGTATACCGACGGTGCTGATAAATTTTGTCTGAGATCACTATGTACTAAATTATCCTGAATGTTTTTAATATTTTTAAAATAAAAACATGTTTTTATAATAGTTTATTTATTTATTTATTTTTTTAATTAAATAAATAAAAACATGCGGCATAATTTAGTAAATAGTACCCTGTGACAAAATTTACCGGCACCAGAGGGTTCCTTTCCTTGTTCTCGTACTTCTTGTTACACTTGTTCTTTCGTTCCTGAATTCCTCTACGTGTATTTCCGGCCAAAATCCGATTTCGTTATTCCTCCATCATTTACTGCATTTCCGTTATTCCTCCATCATTTCCTGCACTTAATCTTGAATAGTGTACATCGGTGAAACTGGCCGGCGGCGTCTCTATTACAGATTTGCTGAACATTTACGCTCCGCAAGGAACGATGATGTTGATTAATCCGTCGCCCGAAATTTTAATAATGCCAACCATTCGATTTCGGACATGAAAGTTTGTGCCATCTGACCCATTTCAAGACAAGAACAGCGTGCTTATCCCATGTCCTTAACAAACAATTTTCTGTTATATAATCTCTCTGAAGTCATAGTAAGGGCGGAAAAAACACTGGCTTCGCCCTTTATTCCCTTGAGTTTTTTTCATTATTTCACCTCCCACTTATCAGCATTCCTTTGCATGGTCTGTTTACTGATTGACATTAAAAATAGCAAATGACATAATAATAATATGATATAAAATTATGGCATAATTAATGTGATTATTTGTTATTGTATTTCGTACCTGATTGGATTATTTGCGTATAAATGTTTTTCATTTTACTTTACGTTTCACATTCTGACGAAGGCCTTCGCTTCCTCTACACTATTGCGGCACTACATCATCCTTTTAGAGTATTCGGTTTTATATTTATCACACTTCTTCTAAAAGTATAAGTTAACTACTTCTACCTAGCTACTTTCGGCCCAGGCCACTTTCTCGGGTCATTTTATACGAGAATTTTCTTGGAACGTGCAACGCAACGACATTTCATGTTGTAAGTTAACTGCCTCGGTTAACAATCCTATAGTTTGTTTAGAAAATAACACTTGTTCAAGAAGAATTCATGAATAATTGCCTGCGTGTTTAGCGAAATATTTATAATACCATGATGTTTGCCTGAATTATTTTGTTCTTATAGGTTATTAACAACTAATATATACCTCATTAGAATTCATTTCCAATTATACAACCAAGTCGTATATTAGTTTTAATGCGAGCTGGTTTGACGTCAAGTGGGTTTAAAGTTTCTCAAACACGAGGAAACCTTGGCATAAATTTCGGCATAAATTTCGGCAAATATGGTATTACAAGGGAATACCATAAAAAGAGGTACATTAGCTATGAAACCTCCCACTCGATTCATGTCATTCAACTTATCTTTTCACGTGGATGTGTTTTTAACAGTTTACAGGAATATCATGAATATTATTTGAAACTCTTATGTGAGCTCCAGATCAATCAGATTGTTAAAGTGCCCCTAACCTCAACATTTTTTATTGTCTTATTTGGAAGAACTTTTTAAAATGATAAAGTAACCTCTTTTGCAGATTTTCACTTCTTTGCTTTCTTTTTGAGATATATCAGTTTGTTTGATATGCAAATATCTGGAATTTCGTCACACATGCATAATGAGTTATCAGAGAATGTTATATATCTTTGCGTTCATGAAATAAAAACACTAAAGTGTGAATAGCACGTGTGTGCGTTTCTCCCACAACACCAAACTTCTCGATTTTAGAGGATTTCGTTCGAGAATAAAATAGATATACACATTTCTCCAATAAGTCATTATGCATGTGTGACGAATTCCATACATTTGCATATCAAACAAACTGATATATCTCAAAAAGAAAGCAAAGAAACGAAAATCTTCAAAAGAAGTTACTTTATCATTTTAAAAGTTCTTCGAAATAGGACAATAAAACATTTTGAGGTTATGGGCACTTTAATCAATTTATGCATTTGTAAATAATTTATGCATTTGTATTATGTGCAGGTGAAAGAAATCAACCAAGCCACAGATAATAACGAAGTGTTTATATTAAATGCTATTAATAAATTGGAGGATCAGGATAAGGTAGGTCAGGCTCTTGTATATATCTGTGTGTGTGTTTATGCGTGTGTGTGTGTGCGCGTGTATATACGGAAATTGTATATAACCATTGGGAAAATATCGAATGAAACGCTAAATAGTATAAAAGTCATTCCAGCTGTTTTCTCAGTTAAAAATCTATATTGGGTAACTCGTATTTGATCCATAAATAACGCACACTCCCGTTTTAAACTTCCTTTTATGCGTCTCTTGGTATGGCACGATATAAGGGGAAGAGGAGAAAGTATGTTTTGTTAATGAATTCCAAATTTCCTCAACAAGGACTAGTTCAATCAACTTTTTTTAGAGCAAATATTAATTACTTCTTTAATTATTATCTGTATAGGGTCTGCAATCTCTCAATTATGCACATTCATGATTTATTACCTTCGTTCTCTTTACTATTCAATTGCGTTTTCTTATATACGTATAGGTTGAACAAATATCAGATGACGTGGAAACTAAGTTTAAATTAAATCAATTTGTTAAAGCGTCGGAGCTGCCGGTAAGATATTTCCATATATTTCTCCTAAAATTAAATCATGACATTGTCTTATTAAGTGTCTTGATAGTCTAAATCATGAGAAATTGCATTTTTGTAATGCATGGATCTGAGGTTCATTGCATAGCTCTAGTGGTGGTCTTGTTTACTGAAAAGTTTTATACCCTCGAAGTTTAGCTGAGTGGAGAAATCGTATTTCCAATAAATCCAGAAAACTAATTTGCATACAATCTGCATAAAATCGTCATTAAGCCTTTATCTTTATCCTTTATCTTTATCCTTCATCTTCATCTTTATCTTTATCTTCATTTAGCCTTTAGCCTTTGTAGCCTTTATCTTATAATGAAACTGTAATTAGTTTTAAAAGTAACTTTAACAATATATATATTGTTGTAAGAGCATTGAGACTATTGTATAATGCTCCTAATACGTCTTTATTATTATTATTATTAACATAAGTGTGAAACACAAGTGTGAAACGTTTCAATAATCAAGACAACCGCTAGAGCTATGCAATGAACCAAAATAAAGCTCTGAGATCTACATTACAAAATTACAAAACGTTTTATGGGGAAAAATGCAATTTCTCATGGTTTAGACTATCGAGCCACCATGTTTTAGTGGTATTAGTTAATCTGTACGAGTTTAAATATACCGAGGGGTAATATTTCGACGAATTCCGCGAGCGGAGGGTCTATAAATGATATATTATACCGAAACAATCTTGAATGCTGTCTTGAAACATCTAGAAACGTCTTGAAACGTCTTGTTGTTCCTCCATTGTTATTTGGTTATTTGGCGAGGAAACCAAATAACACGCACGTGTTATTTAGTTTTCGCGCGTGGTATTTGGTTTCGCGCGTGATATTTGGTTTCGCGCGTAGTATTTGGTTTCGCGCGTGGTATTTGGTTTCGCGCGTGATATTTGGTTTCGCGCGTGATATTTGGTTTCGCGCGTGATATTTGGTTTCGCGCGTGATATTTCTCCAATAAGTCATTATGCATGTGACATAAATTCCGGACATTTGCAAATTCAAAAAAAAAAATTCAAAAATGCGGGCAAAATTAGAAATTTGCCCGGACAAAAGAAACCGAGGCAATCATGGTATTACTGAGTTTCTGAACTATTTTCTAGTAAACTATATCAATGAAATAAAATACATGACAAGTCTCCTGGTTCATTAACTTGTACTGAATTATTTTCATTATTATCGTGACCAGAGCGAAACACAAGTAACAAGTACTCACGCAGATACTGGGTCATGCAGCTCAACATCACACAATGTGAGTGGCTATATATGTGATTTAAAAATGTTGTGTTGCGTATTGTCAATGTAGAAATAGAAATAGAAAACTCTAAAACGTTGGTATGCTGCTGAAATAGTGTGGAGGAGGTCTAATGTTTCGAGTGAAGGTCGAGCGAAACGTAAATTCAAAGACAATCTACACGATATTTCGGCAGTACACCAACCTTTTAGAGTGAGTGGCTACACACCGAATTCATAAAGATGGCGGCCAAATAATATTAGCCTTTCGCGCCATCTTGTGTTTATAATTCAAAATAATTTCACACAAGGTTGAGGCTCGAAAGGGTAATTTATATTCACATAATAGAATGTTAATTGGTCGCCATCTTTATGAATTCGGGCTACACCTGTTTTTATTATATGGCTTGGTTCGTGAGCAGTCTTAACGCAGCTTTTCTGAAATCTGATTGGCTACTGAGCGGTCTTTATAAACCGGTAAAGATCGTTCATTACAAAACAACTAGGTTTTAAAAAATTGTGAAAAAATTGAGGAAATGTCAGGAATTTAAAAGAGCCATATAGTAAATAGAGTGCTGCGTAGGCAGTCATTACGGTCGATACGTTTTTACTTATGTTCGCCGCACATTATGCTGAGTCAACACTGTGTTGGCCCATCTGCACGCTACTATTTTTCGTTGTGATTATCATCATTGGGTATATGTGATTCACTAACGAAAGTACATGTAAGGATATTTTGCGACGAATGCCTGAAAATCGTAAACAAGAAATGTGTATCGGTAGCAATAATACACGTCCAGTAAAATGACGATCGTAATGAAAAATCGTAACGTGCAGAAAGATGTTAGGTAAATAATTGTTTTAGTGTTTACCACACAAGTAATATATAGGAAGCTCGACTTGTCGAATGATGATACAGGATCTTCGTTAGATTTGTTTTTCCTTAACCGAAACGGGAAGCCATTTTGTTTAGATCTTTGATTGGTACACAATTTCGCTAGGGTAAAGCGGATGATGATAATGATGATGTTGAATGCAGATGATGATGTTGAATGCAGATGATGATGATGATGATGATGATGATGATGATGATGATGATGATGATGATGATGATGATGATGATGATGATGATGATGATGATGATGATGATGATGATGATGATGGAAACTTCATTAAATGACTTTTTAGATAATATACAACTGTAAATCTCGCTTATTTAAGGTAATTTACAATCGTCTACTTGAATCAACACTAACAATATATAACTAATAACTATATATAACAACATAAAACAAATATATAGCACAATAATTTAAAAATGTTAGCAGTTCGGGATTTGTCCATTCCTTGTTTCGGCAACAGAATATGTAATAGGTGGTTCTGATTACGATCGTCGTCATTCTCTTAATACGATATTTTTGGTGAGTCTTGTCAAGACTAAGATCATTCAGCATTTCTATGAATGTAGAACATTCTATGAATGTAGAATATTCTGCTGCAAAGACACCAAGGGAGCTGATCGATAGGCTTACAAATTTAACTGATCTGAATTGTTCACTTTGACTTTGTTCTCTAATCAATTCTGAATATTTGGATTTTTGACGATCGACGTTGTTTTGAAGATTTGACTCAAAACCAACAGTCAGTTCAACAATGTAGAAGCATCCACTTGCAGTTGATAGGAGCAAGTCTGGACGGTATGTGTCACCAGTTATTATGGATGGACGTTTATAACCTGGAAGATCAACATAAAGACTTGAACCACTTACAGTAGTATGACATTAAAGTCGGGTCATCCCATTCTTTGTTACGTTTACAAAATATATAGTAAGTATATAAAATATATAAAATATATAGTAATAATTTTCTGAGCATAGTACTTTCTACATCGTTCGTCAAATTTCAGGTCTTTCAGCATTTCAATAAAGTAAATTTCATTATAATAATAAATTAATAGATTAATTAATTTATAAATTAGTAATTAATAATAATTATAATAATAAATTAATAGTAAATTTCATTATAATAATGTTTTTTTTGAATAATTTTATTTAAAATCCAATAAAAATAGAATACAATATTAACAGCTGATCATTGAAATATAGTAATAATAATAATAATAATAATAATAATACTAGTAATAATAATAGTAATAATAATAGTAATAATAATAGTAATAATAATGATAATCTATTAACCGAGTGTTAGGTCTGTGCGGTATTTTCAATGAAGATGCCTAGCTCTCTTTTATTTTCATTCAAATCAACTCAGAAATTTTCCCGACAAAACTTACCTATATGGAAAAAGGGTATTGCCCTCGCAGCCTATAGGCTCTGAGGTTAATATCGTAGATTCCGGACCTCTCAGTAACCAATCAGTGTGCGTTATTTTGCATACGGCCCTGAAAACGAGCTCAGCCATGTAATAATAATTCTCACCTTAGAGTCTAAGGAACTGGATGATCCCGATCTCAAGAAACATTAATATTAACCCACATGGTAGTGATTCTTTGACATCATAACCAAACATAATCATAATCATAATGATGAAAGAAATGGCAGTATAATGTGGGATTAATTGCGCAAGGTAGAACTGTGCTACCGCCCAATTGAGAGGTATGGGAGTGGAATCAGAACAGTACAGGTTGTGTTCTCTGGAAAGAGAGACGGTGCACTATCTGCTAGCTGGGTACACGGTTCTCGCGGTTAATGAATACTTGAACAGGCATAACAACAATGCGTTGATGGTACTTGCTGTTGAATGGGGAAAGCAGATAGGGTTACTTAACTACAACATGGTCTGGTATAAAATATCTTGGAATTAGGAAGGAACAGTTTTGGAGAGGCCATAAACTGTTTTGAGACTTCCAGTATTGGATGAGATAAACCACAAAAGCACGAAGATCTGATCTTACTTTGGACGATATGGAAGAGCGTAGAATCTGTATAGTCGACATGGCGTGTCCTGAGGCAAATATCGAAGAAAAAAGGAGGAATAAAATGCAGAAGTACCAACAGCAAGCGTTTAAAACTCGAGAGGCGCCCTGGTTCCGGGTTTAAATCGTGTTTATATGGTGCCTGAGAGGAGGAATTAATGAATAATACGGAAGAACAAATAGGGAAATGCACAGAGGATAGTTAGGGCGATGCAAAAGATTAAGAGAAAGATCTTATCAGGTATTGTCCAAGCATGGGAGTTATAATGTAGTTTCGTGGATGTTAGACTAACAAATTTTTTGTAGGCTGTGAGCCATTCCTCCCACTTAGCTGGAGAGTTAAAGGCTATGGCTCACACGTGTGTGGGTTATCAATTTACCTAATAATAATAATAATAATAATAATAATAATAATAATAATAATAATAATAATAATAATAATAATAATAATATTTTATTTCTTCTTTATCTGTTGTCTGTCGAGATATAAGAACGTCAAGGAATGATTGTTTACCTTCTGACTCTTTTTCCATACATGGTGAATTTAACGTTGGCATTACGAGTGTTAAGATAATCGAAGAATGTAGTGGCATCTTTTTCTTTGTTGAAAATACAAAATGTATCATCAACGTATCTACGATAGTATTCCGGACAGGGTTTGGTTATATTATCTTTATGATGACCCATAAACAGGTTTGCTAGTACAGGTGCAAGTGGAGAACTCATAACAACACCATCGGTTTGATCATAAATAAATCCGTTGAATGGAAAGTGAGTGCAGGATGTTGCATGTGAGTTTCTCAATTTACAAGATCAAATGTGCCTACTGCCAGGACACTTATATTGGTGAGACAGGCAGAAACCTAAAATCAGATTAGCTGAA
Organism: Chrysogorgia sp. JL179-B06; assembly: GCA_035772405.1. Taxonomy (NCBI): domain Eukaryota; kingdom Metazoa; phylum Cnidaria; class Anthozoa; order Scleralcyonacea; family Chrysogorgiidae; genus Chrysogorgia; species Chrysogorgia sp. JL179-B06. Next base: position 147,763 of record JAYKKM010000054.1, on the reverse strand, counting down.
TACAAACGAGGTATCACATTGTTGAACACTACGTACAAACGAAACACGACATTAACTGGGACTCGGCTGAATACATATTAGAAGGTTGGTATACTGCAACTTGGAACATAAACCACTTAGCAGATCACAACAATTACAGACACCTTACAAAAGACTTCTTCACACGCACCAACAAACAATAGACCCACCAACGAACACTAGGCCCACCAACGAACACTAGGCCCACCAACGAACACTAGGCCCACGCATGACGCAACACCCACTCACACTAATTAAGACACAAACAAACGATGACGTAATGAACCAGACGTATAAATACAGGCAAATCTGTATAGTAATTGTGTGTATCTTTTAAATTCATTTAGTCTGATATTCTCGTACCAGCAGCAACTACCAATTGTTTACCCTTGAAAAGGTTGGTTGTCTTACAAAATGAAAATGTTGAAATTGTCAAAATAAAATGAAATGTCAAAATGAAATGTCGTGAAAACAGGTTGGGCAAATTCTCGATGTTTTTCTGGAGCACTTAGTCACTTACTGTGTGTCGTCGAGATGCCCAGACTTGGTGGTTATAATTATATTTTCTATATACATATGCAGACACCCACACACGACTTATTACTGTATTACTATATCGATGTAAAACAAAATACATGTATATAACATACATTCTTGCATAGTTATATACGTACTGCCATACAAGGTTGTTTGTTTGTTTAATTGTTTATTTAATCGTTTTCTTTCTTCAATATACATATAGGTCACCTAATCACCTTAATCACGATATTTTAAGCAGCCAAGTAGTGACTGCGTCTCAAGATGGCTTGGAAACTTCGTTGAGCAATGTGTATTTTCATCAGGTACAGTAGCCTTTAAAGTCTTATACAGTGTATTATAATTTTTAGTTTTGTTCATCTAAAAATATGCTAAACTCTTTCCTTTCCGTGGCACACGATAGCGCAAGATTAAAAATTGAAAATCGACAGCGCCAGGAATATGAGAACCATTCACACGCCAAGTTTAATTTTATGAAAAATTCCGTGATTGGTGGCACGCGGGCGTGCAAGATGGCTTTTCTAGGAAAATGAAAGTTTTTCAACCTAATTTATGAATGAATTAATGCTAATTTATATTAACATAATATGTCTTGTCAAGAAATTTAAAAGCATTGGTATAAAAGCCGGTTTATTGGGCTTTCAGAAAATGTATAGCTTTCGCAACAGTTATGGTTATTTCCAGAGATATCAATAGAACATGGCAATATAAGGTGAAATCAGGCAGGTTGTTTACGAAGATCACAAACAATAACGGGCCAAGAATTGATCCTTGCGGTACCTTGGAGGGTATATCACATGGTTCATGAAAGGGCATTTTCGAAGCAAACCACTTGTGATCGATTAGACACATATAGTTAGTAAACTAAGTAAGCTCAAGTTGATTAATTCCATAGGCCTGCAATTTAATCAATAACATTGAAAGGTCAATTGTATCGAAAGCCTTCCGTATATGTGAGTAGGTCAACGAATACTGTACTTGTCCTTTAAGGAGGCCTTGGTCTATGCTACGACGAATGGAGTCAGTGAAAGATATCGCGGCTGTGTTTCTTCGTAAAACCACATTGATAGGGACTAAGATAGTTATTTATCGTAAGATATGAGCACAATTGTACATACACGGCTCTTTCCAAAATTTTAGAAGCAATAGGCAGTATGAAAAATTGGTCGATAATTGTCAATATCAACAGACTTTCCAGATTTAAGTAATGGTGTTACTTTTGCAATTTTCTAATCAGATAGAATATGGCCAGATTCCAAGGAGAGATATATAATCTTTGTGTAAGAGGGGTATACATGTATATCAACGCTGCCGAATCCCCTTCCTTAAAGTGCCACTACGATGAAATTCACCCCCGTCTTTTAGATTTTCTTCAGCATAGAATAGTATTTCAGGGTTCGAAAGTGATCAGCGATGTAAAAACAACTAAAAATTGGTATTTTGAAGTAAGTATTTTGAGCTCTGAAATCACTATTATTTAGGCCACCATTACTAAAAACGTGTTCCAAGTGAGCCCGCAATTTCAAAAGGTAATATTGTTTGCGACGTCAGATTCTCAATGCTACGCCTGAATTTCAGTCGAGGTTACTTGTTTTCTTTGAGAAGTAGATGAAATATTCAGCCTTTCAGACGAAGAATTTGAAAAAACGACCTTGATTTACTTGAAGAATTAGCATGTGGAGTCTTCGCGTTGAGAATCTGACGTCACTTCGTTACGCTGGTCAGGAACATGAATGATTAATGGCGGACATAACAACTCCAGATTCGGAGTCAGAAAAATAATACTTGCCATCGTCGAATCGCAAAACGGTTTCGACCGAGTAATATTTAGAAGCTCTGCTTTATAAATACGTAAAAATATCGATAGGTAATTGATCTTAGTAGCACTTTAAACGAGTGGGTTTTTGATGAAGGTCTGTCGCTTTACTTATTTTAGATTTCCGAAGCTGGTGACAAATAAATTGTTCAGATACCGATGTAAACTTCAACGGATTTGTGGGTGAATCACCAAACAGATCCGAGTGTTGATAAATTGCTAAGAAGGAAGAACCTAATGAATGAATAAGCCGCTTAACAGTCCAGTAAAATACGAATTAAATGCATTTGCTATCTGAAACTTATCAAAAATTAAATTTCCGTTAACATTTATGGTGGAGGAAGCAAGCTTTTTCTTCTCACTGGGCAATATTTTGTTCATGGTCTTCCAAAATGCCTTCGGTGATCTCTGTTATCCCCAATAAGCTTTTTGTTGCAACTATGTTTTGCTTTCATAATCAATAAGGTAACCTGATTACGCAAGGTCCTATAAATTTTCCATTCTTAAATAACGTGATCTTAGTGTATTGTGCAGATTTCTATTCACATTTTAATCACTCAAGACGTCGCATTCGCCCGCAATCAGAACAAATATGGCGGCCTTCAATTTAGCAAAAATACGATAAAGCCAAATTTCTCTGAAACTAAAAACATTAGAAGACAACTAATAATACCCATTCTCGTGTGACGTGACAAATAACTTTCATTTAAGCAACATTTATTTTGGGGGTGGAGTATTTATCCTTCTATTGTAAAATGTCATATTGGTTTTTTTTATTTACATGACCCTAAAATTGAGGTATTTGCGTTTTCTTTTACCACTAAAATGGTGTCATCAACGAACATACATTAGAATCTTGGTCCGGAAAGGTATTTTTAATATCCTTGTATTCTAATCTTCCATAATCCTATTAGCAATCACTACTAATACGGGCGAGCCCATCGCTGTGCCAATTATAGACAAACATGGTGTCGTGCTTATCATGCTGTAAAATGATTTATTTATCTTACAATTTGTGGATTATTACATCTTAACAACTCGGATCAAAGTAATAGTCTAAATTTGTTTGTGGGAAGTAAATTAAGCACACCATGAGTAATACCGACTAATCTCAGGGTCATCATGCACATTGCATTAAACTGTTAAAGGTTTGTAAATTGCTTCGTACCAATGTGATTGCTGCTATGATATTACTTTCAGGAGATACAACCCTTCATCCAATTAAATATACTCCCATTAAGATTGCCCACTTAAATATACGAAGTTTGTCTAAACATCTCGACGAACTCAAGCAGTTTTTCCATGATAATCCATTTGACGTTATCTGTTTAACGTCGAGGCTTCGATCCCAATTGAATGGAGACATACAGTTGTAACCCCAGTCTAAGTCAGGTTGTAAAACTGATCCTTCGAACTACCTTCAGGGAGATAGCTTGTCTCCTCTTTTATTCGTTCTGGTATTAATACCTCTGTCAATCATTTGAGAAAAGTGAAAGCAAGATACGATCTTGGAGGAAATAATGGATGATTTAAAACTTTATGGAAAAAATGAGGGACAGTTGGACACATTGGTAAATTCTGTAAGAATTTTCAGTGTAGACATACGAATGGAGTTTGGTATTTCCTAGTAATGAATAGGGGGAAACATGTACAAAGTGAAGGTATCAAACTCCCTGACCAACAACAAATCAAGGAAGTTGAAACTGATAAGGGATATAAGTATTTGGGAATTTTGGAGGCAGATGGAATAAAGGATGAGGATATTAAAGAAAAGATCATGAAAGAATATTAACGACGAGTTAATATGAAATTAAGTCCAAACTTAATGGCACAAATAGCATCACTGCGATAAATTCAAGAACTGTTTCTATTGTCAGGTACGGTGCAGGAGTTATTAAGTGGACAAAGGAAGAACTTCGAAAGATGGATAGGAAAACGAGAAAGTTGCTAACAGTGTATAGAGCCTTCCACCCCCAGGGCGATGTTGTTAGGCTTTACTTAGTAGTAGAGATTTATTAACACATCCCAAAAAGGGCTTTTCAGCGATAATTTACAGGTGGCCTATACAAGACCTTGTACAGAAAATTACAATAACTCTATTCTAGATACAGATTGTAATAAAATAGTATGTTCAAGTCAAGATAAATCCATTAACTAGCTTATTCTTTAGTTTGTTTTTAAAAAGTGAAACGTTTGGACATTGTTTCAGTGATTCCTCTATAGAGTTCCATATCTTACATGCACGATAGATAAATGCGCGTTGACCAGTGGTCGTCCTGAACTTAGGAGGGCGTAAATAACCCTCATTACGTAAAGTGTAAGGGCGCTTTTTTAGTTGACAAGACATTACTTTTGAACAGAGGTAATTTGGACCTATGTTATTAATACATTTATATGTCATTACAGCTTCTCGAAGGTACAATACATCACTTACAGGAATCCATTTTAATTGTTTAAGAACAGGTGTAGTGTGATCAAACTTACGTGTTTTTGTAACAATTCGCGCTGCGTAATTTTGTACACGTTGAAGTCTAGTTATGTTCTTATTAGATGTGTTTGACCACACCGTAGAACAATAAAATAGTTTGCTAAAAACTAATGATTGAATTATAAAAACTAATGTTTTTTGGTCAAAAAGGTGTTTTACTCTACTTATCTGTTTCAATGACAAGTTACATGAAGAGACAACTTTACTGGTATGATCATCAAAAGAGAGATGTTCGTCCAGCTTGATTCCCAAGTCTTTAACACACTTTGATGGACGTAGGACCTTTCCAAGGAATGATAGTTGAAGATCAGCTGGCTTTTGTTGTAGAAGTTGACGTGTACCAAACAATATGAACTGAGTTTTTCCTGGGTTGATGAGCAGCTGGTTGAAACAACACCAACTAGCCACCCTGTTTAGGTTCAAAAGAAGTCAAGGAGGTAGAGGGCTAATTAGTGTGGAGGATTGTGTAAATGTCGAAGTAAATAGTTTGCGAATGTATGTTGAATGTAGTGATGAGAAACTATTGATATAGCAAAAAGGTGTTAGATGGAGGGAAAGAGAAAAAGGATATCTAGAATTCGAGACGAAATAAGTGTGCAAGAAAGAATTTATATGGGAAATTCTACACAAGTACAGAGAGGAGAGAGATAGTAAGACCTGGGATTGGCTAAAAAGAGGAATGTAAAGAAGTAACAATTGTACCCATCATTATTGGAACACTCGGAACAGTAAGCAACCATTTCGATATTTGGCTGGAAGGACTAGACATCAGAATTGATTTCCAGATGCTTCAAAAAGATTGTTTGTTCGGAACTGCAGGAATACTGAGATATGTGCTAGACACCTAAGGGTGCGGGATGTACCTTGATGTTTAGCAATGAAATGCAGCCATAAGATAATGAGCTGTGAGAAAACTTAAAATAATAATAATAATAATAATAATTAATAATAATAATAATAATAATAATAAGTAAGGGTAAGCGATGTTATAATCCATACTGAGGATTGTGTGCCTAAGGAACAGTATAAGAAGAAAGAAATAGAGGAAAGAGAACAAAGATGGAGAAATAAGAAGATGTATGGTCAGTTCGTCAGGGAAGCAAGCGAAGACATTGACAAGGAGATGATGTGGCGATGGCTGAAAAATAGTAATCTAAAGCCAGGAACAGAGGTTTTGATATGTGCAGCACAGGAACAGGCATTAAGAACTAACTACATCAAGTTCATCATTGACAAGACAGTATAATCACCGTTGTGCAGGCTCTGTGGAGAAAAGGGAGAAAGCGTGGGACACTTAATCAGTGAATGTACAAAGCTTGCTCAAAGAGAGTACAAACGACGCCATGACAATGTTGCAAGGATTATTTACGAGCATACCCCCGAAGGAGTGGTGGAATCATATCAGATGAAGATGCTTTGGGATTTTATGATTCAGTGTGACCACCACATAGAGTGTAGGAAACCAGACATAATCATAGTAGACAAAAAAGAACGGAAATGCATGATAATCGATATTGCTATCCCGGGAGACAACAGAGTCGGAAAGAAGGAAGGAGAAAAGATAGAGAAATATGATGAATTGAAGCGAGAGGTTAAACGACTGTGGTCGATGAGAAGGTAGAAATAGTCCCAGTTGTAGTTGGAGCTCTAGGAGCTGTGAGTAAAAAGTTTGAACAGTGGATAGAAATTAGATTGGAATCAAGGTGCTACTTGGAACAGCAAGGATACTAAGAAAAACATTAGAAAAATAAACAACCCAGTGTCACCTTAGTCTACTGGATGTAGACAGCTGGCACTGATAAACACCAACCGAACATCAAGTTGTGCGAAAAAGACAAATAATAATAATAAAAATAGTCTTTAACTTGGTCTTAAACATCTGTGAAGGAGAATATAGCGATTCTAGATACTTGGGTGATTGACCGTTTAGGATCTTATAGGTATTAAGAAGAATCGTCAGATCTTCCGCGTTCGTTGTTGTTGTCGTTGTTGTCGTCGTCGTCGTCGCTGCCGTCGCCAAATGTGGGTATCTAATAAGAACCTATTTTTTTACCAAAGTATCCTGCGATAGGTTTTAATTTATTTTATATCTAATGAAAAATCAGGGTGGTAGGTTAAAAAGGTTCTTAATTATTTTACCAAGCAAAAACAGTGAAAACCTGTTGTTAAAGAATTGGACCTAAAGAACTGGACCTGAATTTGTATCTGAAATGTACAGTACTGTGGTGATTTATGTGATCTAATGTACTTAACCAGCATTTTGTGATCTAAATGTACTGTGCAGTATTGTACATAATGAACTGCATGCAGATGTTGGTATTGTCCTTGTTTAATTTTGGACTTTGCTATAGTACAATTAAGAACCTGGTCAAAACATTTTATTGTTTTATTTAGAAGAACTAGTAAAATGATAAAGTAACTTATTTTGAAGATTTTCGTTTCTTCGCTTTCTTTTTGAGATATATCAGTTTGTTTGATATGCAAATGTCCGTGCACACATGCATAATGACTTATTGGAGAAATGTGTATATCTCTTTCATTCTCGAACGAAAATCATTAAAATCAAGAAGTTTGGTGTTGTGGGAAAAACACGCACACGTGTTATTCACACTTGATGAACGCAAAGATATATAACATTCTGATAACTATATGCATGTGTGACGTAAATTCCGGACATTTGCATATCAAACAAATTGAAATATATCAAAAAGAAAGCGAAGAAACGAAAATCTTCAAAAGAAGTTAGTTTATCACTTTAAAAGTTCTTCCAAATAAAACAAAATATTTTTATCTTATAGGCACTTTAAAAGGGTTCTTATTTGGTGGGTAGCTGGTATTTACTGTACTCTACTGTAGTTTTTTTCGCTATTTCAGTCATGGTTAGAACACCTGCCATGAGATCACGATGTCGTAGGTTCCAAATCCTGTGCGGGGCGTTGACGTTTCATACAGTTGTTCTGTTCTCAAAAGCCATGTCAGAATAGCGTAGAGTCTGGCTGCTATTAATAGCTCAAAAAGCGGACAAACAAACCAAATTTGACTCACAAATGATTGCAAATGAGCTATTTCTTTTGTTATGGCCGCAAGAATTATGGGTAACAGCGGACAAACATCGGTACTGACGTCATCTCGACGGAGCGCTATTAACCTTTGTTATGATGATTATATCTCAAACTCATTAATAATTCATGAATCGAAAACAAAGGAAATCAGAGACGGTGGTTTAGATATCGGAGGAAGAAATTACATAAATTAAGCGAACTTTCACCTCGATTTTCTATTAAAATACTGATTTGTTTGACATATAATATGAAACACTCAGAAGAGTGTTTCATCAGGATATCCAAACACCTCGAAGTTTGTTAAAAATCCTCGGCTTCGCTGGTTTTCAATAAAGTTCTCGGCGCTTGGATATCCTGATGAAACACTAGTAGTTTACTATTTTGGTTTATTTTTTCTTAGACTATTTCCCAAAGTGACAGCATTGCAAAACGGCTAAGGAACAACATGGATATCCCATCACTTCCTCCGTTACCACCTCTATCCTCCATGTACACATCAACCTCGCAATCCTTCATAAATAAAATGGCGCCAAACACGAATTCTCACTTACATCATGATCAACATCTCGATACGAAGACGACATTAAAGCCCTTTTTTGAGCAGGATCCTGTATGTTCATATTCTAGTATCTTTCCTGGAGTGACTGATCATTCAAATTCAAGCAATCCCGTGCCTACGTCGTCGATACACTTTCAGCATGGCTTGCTCGAGGCCGCTAAATCAGTGCAAACGACCGTTACCACGGAAACTATTTCATCAGTTGCTTCACACCATAACCATAGCGGAATCGAATCAAACTCTAGTCAAACAGTCAAACTCCACCACCACGGCTCGAACTCACAACAATGTGTAACAACGTATGAATCACAATGTGGTCTTTCACCTAAAGATGAAACTTCAGCTGGTGAGAAAAAGAAAAATTATAAAAAGAACTGTGCTGATATAATTGTCAAATATCTGTCTCCTTATTATAAGTCGGGAGAAGTTAAATCGAAGGTAAATGTTATTTCATTATCGTATACAATTATAGGAATTTACGATTAGTTAAAAATGAGAGATGTGGAATCTTTATCTTTTGGGCAGTACGTTTCGTCCAAATTACACGAGGCAATTTTTCTTGCAACTTGCAGTGCAATTTTAGCTGAAAAAAATTGTTGTGGAAAACGTTACTGCGGGATTTCAGACCGCGCAAGTCGTCGTGCTAGCTGTAATGCAATTATATTGCAAACTAACGTACAATTTGAAATGTCGTTGCGTTGAAAGTTGCGAGAAAATTTCCCTCGTGTAACAACGCTTCAGGTCTGTTGGACGAATAAGGCTGATATGACCGACACGATTGTAAAAACCCGTACACGGGGTACAAAGCGAGTACAATGGCTTTAAGAAATATAATTTGATGGTCAGTTATTCAACTTATCCAGTGAATATAACCCGGAAAATAATTAATAGCGTTTTTTAATTGATGTCGTCAACATGTAAATTATCCTTGCTGTTGAGATGACGTTTTGATGGAGGAATCTGTGTTTCTATAGAATTTTATAAAATTACAAGTGCGTTACGCGGGCTCCGATCGGTCGAGTCTCGTTTTCATTCAGAGTACAGAGACACAAATGACGTCATTGAAAACGCAGTGGAAACACTCGCCCTACGTGGTCGTGTTCCCAGGCCTGCAAATAATTTTTTAACATAAAGGACAAATGTCCGGCCAGGACAGAAAGTGGCCGGACATCTAGAAATTCTGGCCGGACAAACTAAACTTTTCCCTATTTTTATATGCGAGGGTTTGCAGTTGTTTGGCAGCAAAAAAACATTGGTTTAGTTCCCATTACTTCGATATTTTCAGGAATCAAAGTTTGGCTGAGCTGGTCTTCGGAATTTTCTTCACTAATAACGCATTCTTTCTCCTAGATTATCTATCTCTGAGTTGTACTTGTACGCTTTCACAATAACTTCTGGCAGCTGTATCCGTTGCATTGCTCAGGGTTTTCTCAAGTTGTTTTAGATGTTTATAGCACATTTAAAGCTCTTCTTTTGCCGTGATACGAGCGCTAAACTATAGCAGATAGCTATATATATGTCAGAAAAAATATGCGAGCCGATATCAGGTTTATACATGGTAATGATATAAAACAAGCGTTCACTGAAAGAAGTTTTGATTGATACGAGCTTTCGGCTGTCAGACTACAACCTTCAACGGGTTAAGAAAAATATGGAAATCTACACCTATATATATAATATATACAAGTAGAAAAATATTAATTTCGAAAACGGACGGATTATTGATTATTGATATCGAACACGTAAAACTTTAGAATCTTGGCACACCGGATTAACGAAAGAAGCCGACAACAACTCGAAGCCTCTTCCAGGACAATATGCTATTCTACTAAAGAAACAATAACACATTATCCATATATCTTATGTCACATCCTGTCATTCTCATTAATATTTTTCTGCTTGTATATATATATAGGTGTAGATCTCCATATGAATATTTATTTGACAGCCGAAAGCTCGTATCAATAAAAACTTCTATCAGTGAACGCTTGTTTTATATCATCATTATATATGTCACTGACATGTTGTTGCGCAGGCTCATTGTTTGCATTTGGCTGCGTAATGAAAATCAAACCCGTACTCCTAAACCACCATATAGGTTTTTCCTTTCTCTATTCTTTTTGCTAACCAGTAAATGAAAAATATCTTAAAGACAATAACTTGGTAAGTTTGAATTGACCGGTCATATGGCCGATCATAATGAGGTTTGGTCGGACAATAACTAAATCATACCGGACAAATGTCCGATGACCAACTGTAATTTGCAGCCCTGTGTTCCCACTACGATTTCTCGTTCTCCCAACTTCCACTCATATTTCTATTTCTTTTATAAAATGTAAATTTTGAAAAAGTAAAACGTATCGGAATATGGATCGTTTATTGAAATTATGAAAATGTAAATCGCGCAAAAAAAATCACGATTGAATTGTGCGAGCAAAAGCAATATGCTATGCAAATTTCCGTGTTTCTATAAATTATTGAAACACGGTTTTTAGCCAATCAAAACACACCTTTTCAAAATGTTATTACTATGGTAGCACCATGTCTAGGTTTCGGCAGCCTTTCTGTGTTGTTTTCTTTTCTATGTCGCGATAATGGCTGAGTCAGCAGCTATACCCTATTGCATCATAGTTCCCTATGCAGACTAAAGTAGCGCGAGTTAACGCCTAGCGGGCGTCTTGTTTTACAATAGATTTTCTGTGATATACAGTATACACTGCTGTAGTGGATGTGGGAGAGCTTGGAGTGACAGACGATACATGGATGATCGTCAAGCTCATATCCTCATAATGATTTTGAGCTCGTAATGATTTTGAGTCTCGGACAGGAATCGAACCTGTAACCTTCTGATTGCCGGTGAGATCAGAAGGTTACCAGTTTGGGGACTCTGAATAATTTTTCTAAGTCCCGGACAAAGACTGAGCCTTGGAGACTTTGATTGTGATTCATAGGCGCGTATGGTGCAGAGCTGAATAATCAATGTCTAGCTACAGAGGACGTTTCATGGGCCCGTTTCATGTGTCGAATAGTTTATTAGATTTCTCACTCTTTGGTGAACGGAATACCCGAACAGGCTAGAAGCCCAATTGATACGGGTTCCGAGGGCCTACGATTTAAGGTCGTTATCCGAGAAGACCCGAACGTCTTACCATTTGCTGATATTATTGCAAAGGCGGCACTTTCTCCTCGATTATTTTTAAGACCCTGAGTGGAGGTCCGACCCAGGATATGAACCTGTGTCTCCCAGCTCATAGACATGTGTGTTAACCACTAGACCATGTCAGTGGCGTAACGTTGGCCCGGGGGGCCCCTGGGCGAACGTTTGTGAGGGCCCAGGGCGCCCCTGGGCGAACGTTTGTGAGGGCCCAGGGCGAGACCTCTAGGTCCGCGGGCATTCACCCCCCAGAACATTTTGAAATCTAGAGTCTCTGAAATGCCATTTCATGCACTTTGGGGGAAGATTTTACAGAATTCTGATGGTCAGAAAACGACATATAACATGTAAAATTTTACAAAAATGTTAGTATCACACTACCACATGGATATTTTGTTCTTGCGTGCGTGCGTTTTTCGTTTCTCAGTATTAAATGGGGTGATAGCCTGGTTGCCTGGGGGCCCCTATTGAGGGTTGGGGCCCCCGGGTTCGCCCGGTCTGAGCCCATAGTAGTTAAACCACTGGACCATGTAAAATAATGTAAATGTAAATGAGCAAAATCCTTTGTTCAAGCTCATTTGCATTATTATCGACACATGAAAAGTTCGAAGTTTGAAATGGGCCTTTTTTAAGATGTTTCGTAGTTTATTTTTAAGGATGTTCTGTAAAATGTACTGCGGTCATCAATTCTGTTAAATTACCTAGAATGTCGACTGTCTAAAAAGCTTGGAGTTTATAACCCGCTCTTCCCTGACCTGCTCAACTCAAAACCTCCTCGGCTTTTTAGCCTTTTGGTTGACAGTTTGCAATGAATTTCAAACCATGCAAATTATATTTCGGTATTACAAACTAATGCCATGACTGTCCCTCCAGTCTCGGGAGGACTTGTGAAAGTCCTTTGGGCCTTCCACGAATTCTCCCGAGGCTTGAGGGGACTTTTAAGTAAAGGTTATATACCGTGACCGAGGTGTTTAAGCGATATATCAATCGATAAAATCATCGATAAAATAATTTTAAAAAATTAATAAAAATAATAATACAAAATTTTAAAATATAAAAATAATTTTGTATTTTTTGTTGGCCAAAGCGGTGTTGAATATTTTTAGGGAAGTACCGGGCTGAATAATCTGTTGGATTTATAGTTTGATAACTATAGTTATCAAACTCATGAATAATTGCAATTAGATTTATCAGCCCAACTTTGCAACAGTTGGATTCTCATGCGTGTTATCAGAAATAAAGACCTATAGAGAACAAAGGACACCGAGCCAGTGGTGATATAATCACTAATATCCCCTCATATCATGTTATTGTTTCTAAATATCCCGTTACATAATGCATGGTACATTGACTGACACTCCTCATTGATGCATACAGCGTAAGCAACATGAGATATTTTTCTTAAGCTGTCACCTTTTTCGTCTAGATTTTATTCAAGTCACTTGCTAGAGAAATGACTGAAAAACTAGTGGAAAATTTGGGTGATCAACACGGGGAAAAACGTAAGTTTTGAGTTTTCTTAAATCCCTTAATGCTGAACAATGTTGGCATGTTGAACAATGTTAATGTTGGCTCCGGTTTTTCTGAAAATTCTGAAAGGTAGCGATTTAACATTATGTTTTCTATATGTGGACGACAGGGAACACGCTTTGTAGCTAATTCCTATACTTTTATTTTCCATTAGTTAAAGCTACAGCGAAATCGTTGGTGAAAATGTATTTTGAAAAGAGGAAAAGAACATCATAAGTCACATTATTAACAATTGTGACTCAGGATAGGCAAATATATATATAATGGTGTTGTGTTGAGATAACATTGACGGCGCACGGTTTAAACTTGTGATTGTCAGATCTGGTGGGATAGGACGCTTTTGGCCGTTACTTGTATTTTCAAAAACTGTGTACAAAAAGGTACGTTTACACACCGCGATTAATAGGGCAGATTTCTTTTCGTGATCCATAAAATAATAATTAGCATTCGAATAATTATAATTCAGCATTCAAGAGGAAATGCCGGTCCCAACATTCTCGTAAGTGGATCCACTAAGTAACATAAGATACGAAATCAGTTCGATTAATCCCTATAATTAATCACAGTGCGTAAATGTACCTTAAATCTGAGATATTTGAACATTGATTTGTACTAATAACCTTACATTTGGCTTGAAATTACAATTGTTTAAATTACTTGTAATATTTGTCATTATTCCTTATTGCAGACAGAAACAACGGCGTCACTGTCTGATCAACCTTTTCGAATTTTAATTCATTATTTGTGGATATATTAAAGTGTATATGAAATGAAATTTTTATGATTGTATTTGAAAGAACGCTGGAATTAATGAAAAATGGCTTTTAATTACATGCCTTTCAGATCTTATCCCCCCGTTCTTGAATTATAACGTTTTATGTAATTTGAACTATAACGTCACAAGTGTGATATATCTTCAGACTGGTTAGACCACAGGTTAGACTAAACTGGCTCAAGCTTTGCGGACTTACTCCGTCAACAAATCCATTGTTTTGATTCTTGTGTGGTTGCCATGGTAATAGATTAGTTCGCAGGCTCTCTGTCTAAAAACGAAATCTTCCATTTTTCGTCATTGTAGCATTGTAAATTAGACAGAAAAAATACCAACTGGTAAAAACTTAAAATGTTGCTTGCTATGTAGTGGAAACTAATCTGTTGCCATAACAACAACATAAGAACCATAGCAATGCTTAGTTTTGTTGACTGAATACGTCTGCAAAGTTTGAGCCAATTTTAGTTGTCATATTTGTGACGTCATAGTTCAAATTACATAAAACGTTATAACTCAAAAACTAAATAAGATATAATTTCAGCGTTCTTTTAAATACAATCATAATCGAACAGAACATTGGATACTATTCAATTTATGGTCAATAAACGATTGTAAATACGAAATCCTAAATTACCGATAAGTTAAAATAAAGAGTTGTTGTCTACAACACTGGGCCACAGCAAGTTTTCTCCAAGGTTGATGTTGTGCTGTTTTCTGCGTCAAATAGAAATGAATTGTTTAAGTCGTTGCTACCCCCGTTTCCGCTATACCCACTTGTTTAATAGATATTGAACACAATGTTCACTAAAAAAGCTTTTAATTATTTATTAAAGTGAGATGTTTATGAGAATAATGTACAGTGGTAGTACAGTGATATAACAAATGTGTAAAATATTTTGGCCAAATATTTACTGTAAAATATTTACTCTTTTCGAACTGTTTAATAGGCATAATATCTGCACTCTACCATACAGCAAAATATTATTAAAGTTTATGATTGTTACACCGGTAGTGTAGCACCATGTATATATGCAGTCAATGCATCTGATAAACAATGGGCTATACCATTAATGGGTCATGGGTGTATAGTTTTACCACAAGAAATATGTTTGTTATTAGTCAGTTTTTAATGGTAAATGTTCTGCACAAGTCCACCAATTTATGTGTAAAGTCTGTTCTCCACTAGGCGGAATTTTCCGCGCGGTAGCGGAATTTTTCTTTGTCTTTTCTCATTAGTTCTGCCCGATGGCTCACAAAACAAAGAAAAATTCCGCTCCGCGCGGAAAATTCCGTCTAGTGGACAACCAGCCTAAAGTAATTCACCTGAAATCATTTTAGCTATCTCCGCCCAGTTAATGTAGACAGTCTACATTGGTAACCATGTAGGGAAGGCTAAAAGGGATGACTCAAAAGGACCTTTCTGTTTTTTATTTTTCGTTAGGTTAGGGATAGCTACGGTTAGAGCTAGGTTCAAGGTTAGGATCAAGGTTAGGGTTAGGATCTTTGTTGTTTTGGGGTTAGCGATTATTAGTGAATGTAGACATCATACATTCACAGATACACATTACCAATGTAGACTGTCTACATTAACTAGGTATAATTGGTTGAGCAATCACTTCCAACTATCGAATGTAAATACCAAATATTAATTGTTTCCAGTTTTACAACTGTACATCTGTGCCACGATAATAATTACGCCCCATCCCAATAATAATAACAATCAATATGTGGTTGTAAAAATGTTTTGTAAAAAGTTAGTCTGACGCCAGTTGGTAGATAGACTTTAATTCTTCGAAGAAGTGATATACCTTTAATGAGGTTGCCAACTACTTTGTTTACTTGGGTTTTCCAAAGCAAATGCTTATCAATGGTAACATCAAGTAAACTTTCATGGTAACATTTTCAAGAGGACAATCATTACAGTGGATACTGAGCTCATCAGTGTATAATTTGCAGCTTTTTGGTGAGTTGTCACGATCATCGATTTAGTTTTTTTGATTGTTCATACCATATTGTTGTGCTTACACCAAGTATCAATGCAAGAATACGAGACGCGTGTACGCATTGCGTACCTGTTTTTTTAAATAATTTTGCAAGCCAGCGGAGACTCGGAATGAAGTACTGGTAAGTACTTCATCTCATCACAGAAAGAGAGAAAACGCTGCAAGTTCTTGACCGTATTTTATGACTTGGAACTGCTCAAATTGATTACGAGATCGATAATACGACCCTGTTATGGCCTCCCATCTAGCCCGCAAGAAATCAAGGAGTAAGTACACTGTACACATCTCCACAGTTTCAGAATGAGATAATTGTGCTATTGCTATGGTGATCAGAGAAAAAATCGTTGCACACGTACTTGCCGCCAAGTATTATCGCTCACATCGACCAGTTGGTTTTTCTTTGAGATATGTCTGTGATGGAAATTCTGTTGAACATTTTATCTGCTTTGACGGAATGGTGGGCTCAAAGGCAGTTGATTTTCGTGATAAATTGTTACAACTCTGCACAATTTAACCTCAATCCAAAATTAATCCAAGGACAGGCAATGTATGGCGGATTTCAAGCTTTGGTTCGCGAAATTAGTCCATGTGCGTTGTATTTACATTCATGGCACCTCGGCGGAACCTTATGCTAGTAAATGTGTAGCTACAAGTTGTGTACCTACAAAGTCTTCTTTGGACTGCTTGAAAGGCTTTACAGTTGTTTTTTTGTCGCAAGTCCAAGGAGAATCGCACAGTTGCACAAATCACAAGAAAGAGGTTCTGAGATGCCAAAGTCTATTTCAGAGACACGCTGGGCAGCAAGAGCAAATGCTGTTCAATATGCATGACTCAGAAACTTTGATTTCGTTGTCCTTCTGTATTTTTGGTTCGATATACTGGTGATAACTAAAGCGGCAACAGACAAAGTTCAAGACCCCTTCTTAAATATCGGTGTATCGTATCAATTGATTGAATCAGCAATTTCTAGTTTTGCATGCGTGCTAACAACGATCAATTTGAAAGCAAGGGACTGTTGCAAAGCTCTTGAACGTACGACATATTTTGCAACCACAAGACCTTGCAGAACAAGAGCATTTTTCGATGAAAGAAACGAAACAGCCGTTGATGATCCTGTCAATGATGCTAAACAAAAATTCAAAATTGACGTCAACAATGTCGTTTTAGACGGCAATTATCACAGAACTGAAGAGCGCTTCAACGACACCACAGTTGGTGTGCCAACTGCCTGTCAAAAGCCTTTCAATGTATTTCGCCAGTTACATTCCTTGATAATTATGAAGATGTTTCTGTCATCAGTCCAGCCAAATCAAGTTTGGACCACCTAAAAGCTTTGTGCCAATTTTATTCGGAGACCTTCCCTCCAATGAAATGGTGTTTCTGGAGTACAAGAACATCCATGCCCTTCTTAATGCCTGAAGTTCGAAGATGTACGTGACACTGTTCCAAGAGATCATTTGATTTTCTTCCATGCAGGAACACAATCTCACAGCTCAGTTTGAAAACATTGTGACATTAGTGAAACTTGCCCTGATCTTACCACTCATCGGCACATGACGAGAGAACGTTAAGCTGCTTGAAACGAGTCAAGACATACTTGCGAAGCACAATGACTGAACAACAACTCTCCAATCTCGCATACATATCTATAAGTCGCGAACGTGTTTCTTTTGTTACAATTGGAAAACTACAACAACAATTTTTAAATGCAAAAAATAGGATCTCCCAGTAACTTTATATATATACTGGTATATATGGGGTCAGCTAAATTGTGAGTTGCGACTTTGAGATTTTGCAGTTAATAACCTCGAAATGAATATTTTTTCATTGTTTGAATATAGCAATAAATAAAGTCAGTATACTGAGGCATTAATAATAAGGGTAAGCCTTAGCAGTCAAAATGTGGACGGACACATGCAGAATACTTGGATAAATTGAGACCCGTTTCAGACTGTTGTAAATATTATGTGGTAAACATGAGTTGGTAGATATAGGCAGGAAATAAAGGAAGATCACCAATTTATTTATTTTATATCAAATAGTCCAATAAAGTCACTTAATAAAGTAAATGGTTTGAACCTAGGAGTATTATTAGATGTGTGAAGTTGATCGTCCAGGTTGTTGTAGTCTTGAGAAAGACTATTGTTGGTGATTAACGTTTTGACGGCCTCAGCAGCCGTCATCTTCAGAGTCAAAATGACCGCCGCTGAGGCCGTCGAAACGTCAGTCACCAACAACAGTCTTTCTCAAGACTACAACAACCTGGACGATCAACTTCACATATATAAAGTAACTTAAAAGAAATATAATTCCATTTTCTGATTTATCGTTTTCAATCTTGTTGTGGATTATCGTAAAACCTATGTCTTGCGGAAAATACGTACCTAAAATGAATAGGTTTTGTGATTGGCTACACGGAACAAAAGTGGTTAGGTTAGGATAATTGGTTTCTTTGTGCTTGATTCTATTGTTTTATTGTTTTAATCAACCAATCACAAAATATGTTCATATAGGTTGGCTAATTAAAAGACATTGGCAACAAAAATAACTACTTTTTATATCAAAGTATATGATTTAGCTAGTTAGAATATAGTAATTTGGAGATATGAAAATGAACGAAACACATTTAAAGAGTTGAGTAAACCATCCAAAAACAGGCTCTAGGGCCGTCATTATCGTGACGTTATAAACTGGTAAACGTGTTATCTATCATGGAGCCATGTGTTGCCCAGGTTTAGGTTGTAATAGCGATTACAAAAATAACGCTGAGACGAAGCTTAATGACGCGACGTCACAAGAACCCTAATTATTTTCAAAAACACCTTTAATACGCATTACAAGCATTTTTACAACCTCAAACTACTATATTACGGCTCACATATACTTTGATATAAAACATATAATTATTTGTTATTCCTAATGTACTTTGAAGGACATTGGCAAAAAAAATTAAGTTTGTCTAATATGTTTGAAATATTTCAGTTTGTTTACTATATAAATGGTCTCTGACGTCATGTGCAGGGTAGAGAATTTTCACTCGTTAAAAAATGTCTTATACAGTAGAAACCCGCTAACAAGAACCTACATTTTACCCAATCAGCCTGTGATAGGTTCTTATATTCTTATATGTTCTTATATAAACAAATTCTTAATTTCAGCCTGCGGTTCTTAATAATGGTAGGTTCTTGTTAGCGGGTTTTACTGTATCTCAGTGATTGCTAAGTTTACAACGTTCATTATCATGAGGAGTTATTATACGCATATTTTCAAGTAAATTTGTGGAACAAACTTGAAGATGTACCCTGCACCTGATGTTAGAGACCATCGCATTTACATATCAAACTGAAATATTTCAAAAACGAAGTAAAATACGAAAAAGTTGTAAACGGTATTACTCTATCATTTTACGAGTTCTTTCATATTAGACAAACTTAATATTTGTTGCCAAGGTACTTTAAGTTTATATATATATATATATACATAGTCCACACTTTTCAAATCGTGTGTCAGAATATATTTTATTACACATATTTTCTCTTGACCTTGGAAGTCATCATCACACTTTTACTCGAGACTTTATTTGTCATGCAAACTCTGTCGCGTTTCGATTTTGAAAATGGACTTTTAGTTTGGCTTGAAGGATACTTTAATATCGTGTATAATTGTTCTCAAATCTTGCCTCAAATGAACGCTCAGATCGTATCAAGATTACGAAATTTATTCGTAATTGCCAAACATAACGCTGAGTAGCTAAGGCAATGTGCTCGTCGTAAAAATGGGAATATTTTACACAAATTGAGATTGGGTAGAAATGCACTATATCCAGTTTTACAACTGCTATAAAGAACTGTACATTGTATTTTATCTAGTAAGAATTTTCTTGTTGATGAAGTGAGTCAACTAAAAAGTCGTCGATCTACCAATCAATTTACAAGATTGTAAATTAAAGTAATTGTTAGAAGATTCTATTCTTCATCGGTATCCATAGTGGACTCTTTCTCTTTAAAATCTTTCACTGCAGTCTGCACAAAAAAGTGAATGAGTAAACCTTGTAAAGTGAGATAACTGCAGTGAGTATACCTACTGCTATGATTAGATAATTAGTCTAGTAAAAGCGTGATGAGAAGCATATATAAATTCCTTTGTAATAGAGACATGGGTATCAAGTAGAAAAGGGTAAAGGGGTCACAGAAAGGGGTGGTAGCGAAATGATTTTTACCACCAAGCCACACTTTTCGACTTCTTTTTCTTTTGACTAGTTTCTTTTTTATAGGTACACCAACATGACCAGCAAAAAACAACCCTAATCCTAACATTAACCAGAATTGGGTCAATTTTAAAAAATCCAACGGAAAAGAATACTTCCTAAAGGATTTGAACCAACAGGTTCCGCACCAGTGGTGGTGACGAGAATACCTGCACTCGGCCACGAATGCTAATCCACCCATCTAGCTCGGTCCCCAAGCTACCATATATAGAAAGTGATCTCAAAATAAATTTGTGTTGACCACCTTGTTATTTGACTCTCTGCAGGAATGCTTTTACTATAACATAGTGCCAAAGTGAGGCTTGATGGTGAAAACCAAAAAGTGGTGTCATTTATACATGCCCCCTAGAGATCAATGAAAGCCATATAGGTATACAAATACATGGTCCTCCACATCATGAAATGAAAAACACTGCCTTATTCCATGATGGTATAACCATGGATAGTAAATAGACTGGATAGGAAACTAAGATCACGTGCGACGTTTCCAGCATGCTGATTGGTTTAGGCACCAGTTGGTCGCGTGAAAACCTAGTTGCAAATCGTGATGTCACAAAATCACCATAAATCGCAACGTTTAGCAATAATACAGCTAAAAATGATAGTCAAACTACCAAAAAATATCACAATGCCACTTTACGATGGAATATCCGACTACTATTACTCATTTTAGGCGAAAAGATCCAACTTTAGACGGTGAAAAACGCGTCCCAAATTTCAACTAAAACAACGGTAGTTTTGCGACGCCAGTTTCTTCACCACAAAACGAAAACAGCTGAAACAAAGACGAACAACATTTACCTCGATCATTTGGTCGTGGCTTAGGCAGGTTTGTAAGACGATGAAACATTTTGGAATCTCAATATAGCTACTTGAATACGAAAATATGGAGAAGTCGAAGAGAAACTCAGCAAAATCTGTGTACTCGTGACATCTTCGTGACATCACGAATTGCAACTACTGTAGGTTTTCACGCTGACGTCAACCAGTTTCCTATCCAGTCTATTTACTATCCATGGTATAACTAAGGGACCTTGCAAACTCTGAAGAAATAATGTTTAGGGCGAGGGTCAAAATTTTTACCTGAAATGTTTTTAGAACATGTTCACAAAGGATAGACAAGTCAGAGAGACCTTGTCGTAATGTGTCAACAGCAAGAACTCCTACAGGGAATTCAATAAAAATATTTGCCAGTATTATATGCTACCAAGTATAGAAACTGCACAGTATATCATCTCTCTTTATTATCCTGATACAGAATTATAACATACTGTACTAGTCTAGTGTACGTATAATGCAACACTGGTAAACTGTAGTTACTGTATCTCACCATTTGTCTGTATTCTCATGTTAATCTTATGTTCTGATGGATGGGGGATACTATATCCACAAAAATTAACATCAGGACTACACAGAAAAATATAGATTTAGATAAATATTAGTTGCTTGCTTCAGATACAGGGTGTTGTAGCACCTCTCGTAAGCATTATAAAGGACACCTGACCCTAGTCTTAACCCTAATCCTAACCCCCGCCTAGAGTGTCATCCAAACCCTAACCCCCCGCGCCAAATAAGTCATTCTAACACTAATAAGTCATCCGATCCCCTTGATCCTCACCATCAGTGGCGAAGCTGGCCATAGTAACTGGTCATGCTATGCTAATTTATAAACATCTGCATATTTTGAAAACAATATATTTCTAAAGATCTAAATATGTAAATCGTTTCAAAATTTTCATAGCATGACCAGTTGCTATGGCCAGCATCGCTACTGCATACATGTGTACCATGCTCTTGGCCAATGAACGTAGACCTTGACGTCATTGAGTTATAGAAATACTATACGATATCATGAATAAGAATCCTTCGCAACAGAACAAAACCATGCTATTGTCCTATTGTCATGCTATTGTGAATTGGGTATATTAAGTAATATTTGGCATTTCACTCGATTAAACTGCGTGTTCTAAGGATTTATTGGAATACAGTACTGCTTAGAATTAACCTAACAAAAAGCACGTTAGAAATGCGACCTCCGAGGTCGGAACGCTTCCGAACGAAGTCGGAACGCAGAAGGTTCGAATATGGTGACCAAATCGGCCCCGGGTCGGCGATCTTAGTCGCTGTTTTCTTAACGTTAATCGTTAATCAAATCTCTTTGAAATAGACTCCACTTCAGCCTGTCTCAACACACTGGGATCATCTAAACGAGAGAAAACTGCCATAACTCTAAGACTATTAAAATATACGCGAGAAAATGGATATAAAAGGCGAACTGTATAGGCTTTCTTACCATGTACAGTATATAGTTTGATAACGTGCGCCTCGAAATTCATCGAACCACGAGCGGCGGCCTCATTCTTCGATTAAGAGTGTCCCGATAAAGAGATCTTCGTTCTTCAAGCAAACCCAAAGATAGCATAGACTTGAATTTGTAACTATTGTTTTGACGTCTGATATATATTCTTTATACGGCTTCACGGCATGCAATGATGCGAATTGGAAAGCGGTTCAGCCAACTTGAGGCAGAGGGGTCAAAACCAGGGGGCAACCAAATCATATATATATACGACATACATTTATTTCAGTGTTTTTCTAGACTAGGATAAATATATTTACAGATAAACTTAGGACAAAAGCCTTCATTATAAACTTGGGGGAAAATCACCCATTCAAAGAAGGACGGCAGATTCAATGTACTTTTTATTTTAAGCTCGTTTAACCAACCATATACCACAAGCACTCCAGCATCGATTTAAGTTTTGGCAATTGGCTAAAGTCGGAAATTAAGTTAAATAAAAATTTAACACAAACTTTTCAACCGAAGCCCCAGTGGTGTTCCGAAAGTGTCTGGAACTCGTTCCGCTCGCGTTTGGAACGAGTTCCACCCCGGTTCGAACGCGAACGCAGTGTTAGATTATTTCTGAGCAGTACTGTATATACATTTTAAGACTAAAAAAAGGACCAATTGCGTTCCGACTGGAATTGAATCCGCGACCCAACAACTGACCTCTGAGTTTACTGGTAGGGATATTTGATTCATTAGGAATTATTAGTCCGACAGTCATTCAGATTCTTTTCTAAGAGTAGTGTGTTAAGGGAAATTATTGGAATGAAGAACTATTAACAAATAAATTAACAATAAGAACTAAAAATAAAGAACTAACAATTGTTTATGGTAAACTTGGCACAGAAGATGGTGAATGGTATTTAATTGCATGGATTCTCAGATGTTAATAATGTTTCCTATACTGTGCTATGGTGTGAGCTGACGAGTGAAAGTGTGGAGGTAAGCTTATTGGCGAGTAAAACAAGAGTTGTTCCACTGAAACAGATGGTTTACCCAGGTTGGAGATGATAGGTGCTAGGATACTTGCACAGTTAGCTAATTCAGTGGAACAGGTAGATAGATAGATAGATAGATAGATAGATAGATAGATAGATAGATAGATAGATAGATAGATAGATAGATAGATAGATAGATAGATAGATAGATAGATAGATAGATAGATAGATAGATAGATAGATAGATAGATAGATAGATAGATAGATAGATAGATAGATAGATACATAGATACATGTATATAGATAGATAGGTAGATAGATAGATAGGTAGATAGATAGATACATGTAGATAGATAGATACAGTAGATAGATAGATAGATAGATAGATAGATAGATAGATAGATAGATAGATAGATAGATAGATAGATAGATAGATAGATAGATAGATAGATAGATAGATAGATAGATAGATAGATAGATAGATAGATAGATAGAAAACTTTATTTAGACACGCTGACCTCGTCAACCGTAGCTGATTTCCACGAGGGGCGTGTATAATAGAAGAATAATACAGTAACAGTATACTAACTTCTAAAATAATTTAGAAATTTTTTTAGGAAACGGCTAAAAAAGTTTAGATCCAATTACAGCATCTTTCCCATATTTTCTGAACGTCTTGAGCTTGCCATGTCTCATACAGTACTGCTCAGAAATAACCCAACGATGCGTTCTTGTCCAGAACGCGTTCCTGTCGCGTTCCAGAACACACGTTCCTGAACGCGTTCGATTGCGATGGAAATTCTGTCGGAAGCTGTTACCTGTTCTGTTGGTTCGGAAAACTCCGAATATTTAACCAATGTAACAAATCACGTTTATGACGAAGAATGTACGAACTTGAGCCTTATGGCTTGGATCAAACAAGGATGAGAGTGAATGAGAGTTGGCAGTCACGCTACCTACTTAGCCGTTTAATTTAAAAATGATTTAAACACGGATCGAGCGCATAAGTACTGAAAGTCATCGCCAAAAATCGCACAACTATTAGTTGAACGCAACACATCAATTCCGCGATTTATAGCTTGGACTACGATTTTTCTCGATTATTCTACGATGGCTTTCCGTGACCTTCTACGTCAACCAACAAAGAGAATGTTGTTGTTGTTTTTTAGCGTTGACGAAACAACATCAATTATCGAAACAAACAAAGTTAAAAAGATTTTGAGTGGTTTTAATTTGGAGGTTTTAATTCCTTCCTCGTCTAGAATATCTTTCAATTTTTGAATCTTTACTCCAGCAGATTCAAAGAAATCACTCTATTTCTTGCATATATAACGAAAGCTTTGCCATCGTAAAATATATCTTGTATACAGTAAATATGGCGGAGCGACGATATGAAACAAGATGACTACGAATCGGAAAATGGCGATAATTTCCGGATATGGCCGAACCGATCACGACATCTATAGCCTGAAAACCGGAACGCGTTCCGGACGAAATTTGGAACGCATTCAGAACGCGTTCTGGAGGCGTTCAGAACGCGTTTTTTGTTAGGTTATTTCTGAGCAGTACTATAGCCTATCCTCACATTTTTAGTCGGATAATAACCGGGATGACGTGATTTAGATTGTACATGAATTGCCACACGAAGTATTTAGTACTGACAGTACCAGAAGCGGCGCGTGCTTTCATGCTCTCACAACAAACGAGGCGCGTGGAGAGGCGTGCGCGAGCAATCGCGGCCAGGCCTGCATAAGCACCAAGGACCTAAACATATGACGGTGGATAAACCCCCTCACCCTCAACAATAGGGCCAGCTACGCAGGCTAGACGGTGGACGATGACAGTGGACGATGCCTAAATGCTAAGGCCAAACAAAAAAATGTTGTGTTTCCGGTAACAAGCTGAGAAAAATCCAGGTCGGTAGGTCGGAAAATAATTTTATTTTGTGAATTTATTTTTATTTTTTAAGATCAAATATCAACTCAAATATCCGTGATGATTCATACAACATTTCTATCCCATATCCCGGTACGGGCCTCGATCTTTCAAAAGCTTCAAGAATTATGTTTGCATGACGAGGTACAACATATACAGGTTGTTTTTAATAATCTGACTAGCGAAATTTCCAACATTTCGTTGCCAAGTATTTTATAAAATAAGTTTTGTCTCGAGCATTGGAAACCAGCCGTTTACATGCGTGATTTCATACTCGATATAAACACGGCTTGTGTTTTAACTAAGCAATTTCTTATGTTTGGCGTGACGAAATGTTTCTGGTTTGTGTGACGAAATGCTTCTGAAATCAAGTTTGCAAAATATGAAAAAAAAATTCAGGTCGGAGGAAAAAATTCATGCATAATGATGGTGTATGATGGCTGATGGTGGTCAATGAAGGTGCATGGATGGTGGTCAATGACGGTGGATGATGGTCAATGATGGTGGATGATGGCCAATCAGCGTTGAAAATAGCGGCAGGTCAACGGTCAAGACTGCCGATATTTGACCTTTGACCATCAAATTTTGGTTTTCAATGATCATTGTGACCGGTCAAATATTTTTTACACTCGATTTTTTGTTTAACCTGTGAAATTCTACAGTACGGACCGCTCACCAAGTGTAATGAAATCAGCGGCTAGCACCACGGTCTCTTTATAATGTTATAGTGATTCAAATGGAAAGATGAATGAAGAATTGTTAAATGTTGCGGTGTAATAGACATCGAAGAAACAAACTGAACAGCAAAATGAATGACCGGCAGGATTTGCTGTTTGACTGCCAGAATTAGATTTCTTCTGATCATCATGGCCGGTGGATTACAAAAAATATTTGCAGCACTGGCCAATGACAGTGTAGGATAGTCAATGGTGGTGGAGGATGGTCAATGACAGTGAACGATACTCTGACAGTAGATGATTATCAATGATGGAAGATGATGGCCATTGACGGTGGATGTTGGTCAATGACAGTAGATGATGCCTGATGACTGTGGATGATGCTCAATGATGGTGGATAATGGTCAATGATGATGGATGATGGTCAATGATGGTGAATGGATGATTGTGGTATACTTGTGCACATATGTACATGTATGTGCATTTTAATGATCGAGTTGTGTGTTTAAATAAATTGATTGATTGATTGATTGATTGATTGATACTCATCCTTTTGATGAAAACTGATTGCACAACTAAATTTGGGATGCTCCATTCTGGGCCAAAGTGAAGGAATAGGTTAGATGGGATGATTCTGTGGGACCATTTCTGAATATGGAGCCCAGTACATCACTGTTGGCTTAGTGTCAGCTTCAGAAGCCAACAGTGCAACCCTAACCAACCCTAATCCTAACCCTAACCCTTTTCACAGTCGTCTGAAGGTTGACCAAAGCTGACTGGGCGCCACCTTTGGAAAAGGTACCACAGAGAATCATCCCATCTAACTTTTTCTCAAAGCGAATGATCAATGAGAAATCCCTGGCCTAGGCCATATAAATCTTGCCCAACCTCCCCACATTTACGTAATTGCAGGTCTTCATGCAGTGTTGGGGCTGACGTTTCATATGTATAAGTATCCAGGGCCGTACTCAGAAAATTTTACATGGGGTGTAAGCTCACTTCAACCGACTGACGCACGAGCTTGTAGTATTTGTACCAACTACATCCTATCGCTCGAAGCTTGCCAAAATATTGTCTTTCCGTTGGAAAAAAAAGATTTGTTGTGTTGGAGTTCCATGGCATGATGGCCCAACTGTACTTTATGTAAAAAGTTCTTTACCTACTTTTTAGTAATCATATAACGAAGAGCATTTCCTAAAGTATGATCTTCTTCGTGTAAAACGAACGTAACACATGTTTCATCTTCTTCGGCACCTGACGTTGGGATCTAGTTTAGGTGGTTTGAAAATGTTAAAAAAACACACACACGTTGGAACAAAAATAAGTAAAAATCACAAAAGCTAAACAAATCCAAGGAGACTTCAAATTACCACTTCTAATCGTCTTTGCTTGACACTTTCATCCTCTTCGTCCGCCATATTGAAAATTAACACATAGTCTTTGTGATCCTGTTACCAATCCATTTATCCCCAACCATCCTACTATGACCATATTAACAGGATATGGAGGAAACATCACACATCACGAGTGTACGAGTTGTCTAATTGTTTTCATAAATTTCGTGCTTGGTTGGATTACAAACATTTTATGTACTGGCACTGATCTTTGGAGGCATATGAAACACGGCAAAGCAAATTCATCAGCAAAATCTTTGCTGTATTAAAGAGTGTTATTAAAAGGCAGTGGTGATACTGCAAAAGTGTAGGTAGGGTTTCTAACAACTTAATATTTATTGGTATAAGTTGATAGCTTTCAAAATCTATATTCAAATAATAGGTTTTCTTCTAACTAAAAAACTAAAAACTCTACTTAGTTTCATTCTAAATACACTGTAGAAGCACTTTATTGGTCAATAGCAAGATAACGATAATAAAACTTTTAAAAGAGACGAAACAAACACTAAGCTGAACGTATGAATCATGAGTAATATGTGTTAAGACAATTGTATGATTTAAATATATTGACGTACTGTATCATTGGCCGGCTATATTGCTAATGTACGAATTTGACGTTGCGCTGCCTTTGTGTTTCATGAATTCTGTCAACAACTGGCTCAGCTTTTATGCATACATGTACATCTGTGTATTTCATTTCCCACTCATGCAAAAGTCTAAATCAATGCCATTTTCACTGAGATGACTTACAGCTGCACATATGACACTTCATGGTTAAATTTAACGAAAACAAAGTTTATGTTATTCAAACCAAGACAAAAAAGACAGCGACTTGATATTCAGTTATTTATTAATAATCAAATTATTAGTCAAGTAAAGGAAATTGTATTCCTTGGAGTAGTATTAGATGAAAGCTTGTCATGGAAACCACATATATCTGTGATATCAAACAAAATATCAAAATCTATTGGAATTATTTTCAAAGCGAGCTTTTGTCTATTTAAGTCCTCTTTACGAACGCTATATTTTTCTATGATCTATCCATATCTGCAATATTGTAATACTGTATGGACGTCGACTTATCCAACAAACCTCAATCGCATTGTTGTATTGCAGAAACGAATAATAAGAATATTGAATGGTAGTAGATTTGATGCTCACACTGATCCGATATTCAGAGATCTTCATATTTTAAAATTTCATGATATTTGCAAATTACAAATGGTCAGTTTGTATTTTCTTGGAAAAACAACCTTCTTCCAAAATCATTTAATGATATGTTTGTTTCTAGTTACATCTAAATTAAAAAAGTATTTAAGTTCTGAATATGGAAACGTGCTTGCATCTTAACTGATATCTTATTCTTCTTTACTTCATTATACAGTACTTACTGATATACAGTATCAATTGCTTAGCTTCATATTATTTTATTAATATTATTCAATCTGAGCCTCAGAGGTAGTCTAAATTTCAATAAGCCTTTTGGTTTCTTTTTAGACTTCCTCGCCACTAACACCATGTATATTATTTATATAAGTATGGCAAATTCAATGGCAAATTCAATAAATTCAAATTCAAATAATACTTTCTCCTGACTGAGATTATAATTAATTTACTTCTAACTAATTTACTTCTAACTAATATAGTTAAATTAGTTCTAAAGGTTGTATCAGCTTTTTGTTATCACCAAATTTCATAACCATTTAGCTTTACTTTCAGGTATATCCAGGGTATAGAGTGTTTTTCGTGCCCCCAGGACATACATACCAATACAGTACAATGTGTTGTATAATTATAA
The DNA here is from genome assembly GCA_035772405.1 of Chrysogorgia sp. JL179-B06. NCBI lineage: Eukaryota > Metazoa > Cnidaria > Anthozoa > Scleralcyonacea > Chrysogorgiidae > Chrysogorgia > Chrysogorgia sp. JL179-B06. The sequence continues at coordinate 118,468 of JAYKKM010000054.1, read as the reverse complement.
TAATTATGGTATGATAGATATGGTCCAACTGACCAAATATTATCTTCATTGATTTATTTTTGAAATATATGTAATTTCTAGACTTGGAAGTATTTTTTAACATTTTTTGTTGGTTGTATTTTGTTGGCTTTCTGAAAAGCTCTTAATGATCTTAATTAATACATCATTTTAAAATCCCTGCAGTGTTTAGGATAAAAATGTAGAGTATTAAAACTGTGCCAATAAAATCTTCATATATCTGCTATGTTTGTCTTCACCTTTTGGTTGAATTGTTGCAAAGTAGTCCAGCTAAAACTGGACTTGGCAAACCATGTGCTGTGTCTGCACATGATATGATATGATATAGCCTCCTTCGCAGGCATCACTGCTCTCCACTGAACCGCCAGATGATAATGATGTATAAAATACATTATGGCTGTGATACAACAGAATTGAGATGTCATCACAGACCCATTAATCTTAATTTTTACTTGTTAGGTTTTACCATCGCCATGCCATTATATTATGCAGTTGTGTCAAGAGGAACAACAGTGCTTGCCAAACATGCTTCATGTGCTGGAAACTTTGCAGAAGTATCCCATCAGATTTTGGGAAAAATTCCACCTGAAAATGCAAAACTTACATACACACAATCCAGGTACAAAAATAATACTGAATATAGAGATGATTTGTATTGAGTCCTTATAATCATTAATGATGACTGAATCTAGTTTGATCAATAAGATCTAATTGGATTTAATAGCAATAAATAATTATTAAAACAAGAGGTGTACGTAGCATATTATATACATGTATGGCATAATATTCCTTGGAGCAGGAATTTTGGCGGGCTTTGCGTACACGGGCCAATTGTATTGAGACGGGTCACATGATGATAAGGGAGTCCCATACCTGTATTTCGAACAGCGCTCAATGGGGGGTCAGCGGTCACTGATCCCTGATCCCTGATTTTCACGATCTGACCACCCAAAATCAATTATATCAGGAGCATGACCGGTCAAATGTTTTTCTACAAGTGAACTAATTTTCTTTTACCTCCCATTCTAATTGTAGAATTCTTTCAATTTTCCTGTATCATGAGAAAAATATATTTATTTCAATGTTTTTGGCATGTACTAGATTCAAACCATCAAACAAATACAATTGTCAACTAAATAATCCCATCAAACTGTTCTGTCATTTGTATCATCACTAATTCTGCTCTGCCATTTTCTACTCAATATTGGTGGGTTATTGCACATTTCGCTTTGTACACACTTAACTAAGCAAACATTTTCCACAATACATTTAGTTTTAGCAGGATTTTTTCTATCCGGATCACACGCTCATGACAGTTACAGACTTTAACTTTCAAGTTGTTTACATCATTTGTACATTAAAGCCGGCATCTGTGTCTACGATTTCTTGCAACTTTAACGTGTCCAGCTGCATTAAATCTGCCTGGATTCATACTGGTTGACTTCCCTTTTATAACCATATATAAATATTGACATAATATACATATATTATATATTAATCGAAATGGCTGCAGCAGAAGTGATGGTCAAATTTTCATGACCTTGCGTACTGACATAAAGTCGAGGAAAGCGGACTTTTGCTTTTAATACACAAATTAAGGAGAATTAAATGGTTGACCGCTGAAACTTTTATGTATATCTGACCCCCCAATTTCACGTCTGACTGGCCATGTATCGCCAAAATTATACCAACATTATTTTGAGCACTACAATGATAAAGTACTCATGGTCCCAACCAAAACCAAACTTTAAATTAATGCACGGGCAGATACAGGATTTTTAAGGGTGGTGACTACGTGTATAAAAAATCCTATAGGATCCTATAGGAATTCCTATAGGAAAATTGCATTTCCTATAGGAATTGGGCCAAAATCTAATAGGAATAAATTTCCTATAGGAATTCCAAAAGGAAATTTCAAATCCTATAGGAATTCCTATAGGATCCTATAGGATTTGGGCCAAAATCTATTGGAATTCCTTTAGGAATTCCTAAGGAATTCCTGTTGGATTTTTTTGTAAGGGTAAGATCAGGAGCTGCAAATTTTTGAAGTAGAACTTTTCTAGGGGGGTCAGGGACATGTAAAAGTTTGAAATCTGGAACCTCTAAAACACTTTAATTACGGTAACGCATTCTGAGTGAACGTTTTCAGCTAATTTTATGGCAAGCATATTGCTCAAATATTATGCAAAAACAAATACAGTATAGTCAATGCGGGGAAAACTTACGCACTCAAGGTTGGTGGGTAAAACTTACGCAATTATTTAAGTTATTTTAAGTTATAATTAAATTATTTTTGTGGTTGAGTTAGTTTTTCCTTGTATATAATACACTAAAGGAGTGTTAACAAACAACCTTGAGATGATTATGAACAAGCAATTTTGAAAAATATTGGGCATAAGTCATTTAAGATATTGCAATGACGGAGCACCAGGGCACATATTGCAAATGAAACCTTGCCGAAGACGTACGGGTATGTATGTAGATAAATCTAGAAGAAAAAGAAATCGTCAAAAGCCAAATCACAGATTGACTTTGGTAACGTTGGTGATGATGTTGTCGGTGAGTCTGTTTCAAGGGATGATTCAGAGAAAGAAAAGAGCAACGAATCAGCGCCGGAGGAGCGGGAAGCGGCAGCCATAGCCATGACGAAGGAACATTGAAAGAGTTGTGGATGTGAAAGAGATGTGAAAGATATGTTGGTAAGGCAACCCGTCGCTTTCTTTATGATATGGATGGCCCTGTCAGTGGCATCGAATTCGACTGCTTAAAACCACATATTGCAACAGGCAGAGTACTGTCGTCTATTCCCGATCATTTGGAGCATAATATTGGTATATTTTTATTCATGATATTATTGATGGTCCACTTGAGGTGATTCCATTAAAATCGGGAAAATGGACTGTCTTGATCAGCATACTCCAAGTTGAAAGAAAAATTTGAAAGAGTGGTCAAACTTAACAGAGAAGCACTGGCTTCAACCTTAAAATAGTTGACAATAGACACGAACAAACTTTCTTTTAACTTCCTTGTAGAAACTTTTATAATAATATTAAATAAATTGATGGCCACATCCTTGTTGTATTACCAAAGGCTGGCAGACGTTGCTGTTTCATTTCGTGTTAAAATCTTCTACATTTACGCGCAAAATTTTGGTGCGTAATTTTTTCCCGATTTGGAGGGTAAAAATTACGCAAACATTTTTTGTTTGTATTCGATATACAATTACTGACTAGGTATTAAATTTCACTATGTATATCAAAGACATTAAGGTAAGCTATGGTAATAAACATCTAACTTTGAGCTAGGTTAGTATTTCGCGGAGAAAACAAAAGTTTTCTGAAAATGCGTAAGTTTTACCCACATTGACTATATACAATAACCACATATGATATATACATTATAAGACTGTAAGACATAAAGGGTACAGTATATGAAACGAAAATTGAGATGACTTTTTTATTGATTTATTTGAAAGAATTCCTAAAATGATATAGAATGGCTTTTTGTAGTTCTTTCATATCTTATCTTTTTCTCGAGTGATTCAAGGTTGTGTAATATCGACCTATCACCCACCATTATGACCAATATGAAAAATGAAGCATTCAGGTATCTTCAAAACTGTCTATTGAATAAAATTACTTGAAACTTTGCACAAGTATAAAGTTAACTAAATTGAATACCCCACATTAACTTTATTGTTGTCATAGTAACAAATTACTTGCCAGACTCATTTTTAACTGAGGCACAAAATTATATTTTCTACCATGCCCTGCAAAGATTTTGATTTGATGTTGCCCTGTTTTGTTGGCAATGCTATTGAAAATACACTTCACTATTCCACAGTCAAAAATTGTTTTATAAAATGCAGAAAATAAAGAAAAGGAGTCTGGGAACTAGTCTGTTGCTATGGCAACGATAAAGTTAACGTGAGATATTTAATTTTGTAAAGTTTCAAGCAATATTTTATTCAATAGTTTTAAAGATATGCTTCATTTTCATATAGGTCATAGTGGTGGGTAGAACTTGTGACATCATAGGTCATCACAACCTTGAATAACTCGAGAACAAGATAAGATATGAAAGAACTGTAAAAAGCCATTCTTTATCGTTTTAGGACTCAAATCAATCAATAAAAAGTCATCTCAAATCTCATATACCCGATTTTTAACACATTGTGATTATGATAGAGTTTCTTTTAAAGTGCCTATGAAATTTTATTTAATATTTTTGCTAATGAAGAATTAAAAAATAGGTTTCTTAAACCTCGATCAAACATGATGAATTTAATGCGACAAATTATGCACGGCCAGAAATATATGTGACGTAAATACCTGTGCAGCCAGGTAGCCAGACTTAATTTTCAATCGCAAAATTCCTGTGGTCGAGCTGTAAACAATACCGTTTGCAAAGGTATTTACGTCACTACCCGTCTCAGACCCCTTATAATTTGTTGCATAAATCAGGGACTGGTAGAAAGAGTAAATGGAAAGGGATTTTCCAACGGGTTATTTTTACTTAAACAATATTTTAATACAGAATCTTAGTTTTGAATATTTTTCATTCAAAAATATCAAATAAAAATTTTCGTTTCATAGGCACTTTAAGGTTACAGAATACCCTAGAATGGAAAAAAATTTTTAAATGGTGTTTTGATATGTATGTAAAGGTTACCATTAGATCTATCAGCTGCAAAAATTTGAATTGAAAATATTGAAAATTGAGCGAGTTATTGTGTTAAAACGGTTTACGGTTATTATCTGTGGCGGGAAAGTCAACTATTAATTAACAGGATGAATGACAGCTAATTTGTATCAAATTACATCGAAAGAAATTGGAAAAACAAACACAACTTCAACTCGTCTCCGGCTCTATGTCTGACAGTAAACGGAATAAAAATCCATTCTGTGGTAGTTGTAAAAAACGGGCCAAACGCAAGAAAGCTGACAAAGACGTCTTTTTGGATGAGAAAAAGGAACATTTATCTGCCAGCGACAAGGGCTCATACTTTGATCAAGAGACACAATGGCCAGACATGATTGCGAACAGCGATAAACGTTCCGAAACTGAAGACAAGTATGGAAAGTTTCCAGAAGCGAAAAGCGGCATTACTGGGTTCAGAATCACAATCTGAATCATGATTTTGATTCGGATTTTAACTCAAGTGAAAATGAGGATGACAGTTCTGTATTAACTATGTTGTAACCAACCACCCGTTGGCAATTATATTGTTAGTCCAGAATGTTTGTAATAAATGCTAGACAACTCTGTAGTGTGTAAGGAGTGCCAGCTTCCACTAAAAATACTTGAAAAAATGAATTCGCATCCTCTGTTGTTGCTTTCAGAGCAATAGGAAAAGTCAAAGCCGCAGCTGCAAAATGTATTAGCATGATGGATATTTCTTCTCCCGTTTACACTTGGAGTAAACATACCAAAAACATAGAAATGAAATTGTGGTCATCAGGTGTAGAATCTAACTCACTGGCATTGCGCTTTTTTTCTTTAGCCGTCCGAGTACTTTTTGCGCCCTTTCTTTTTGCAGGCATCTTCGAACCGTGTAGACAAGGGCTATTTCAGCGTACTAGTATAGTCTTTGTTTTGCAATTGCACAAACAATTAATATCTCTGTTGTTCTTATTGGTGGAAAGTAATTCAATTATTAGAGGGGGCGGAGAATTTGCAATAGCTGTTAAAACCGCGCCGAACTTTCACGGCTTATTTATTACCACATCAATTTTGAGTCACATAGGGGCACTAAAAGATGTAACCTGATCGCGCGTTTTAACCGATTCCCACCAAACTTGCACAGGATGTCAGCGAACATCTGGGCTACAAAAGTGTGTCGGCGTTTTATTTTTATGTAAAAATTAGCTGAGTTACGGACTTCATTCGTCAATTGCTTCTTCCACAACATAGGTCGAGAAAAAAAATATCCTAACTGCTAAACCCCTCCAGTAATAAAAAATCCCCGACACACTTTTTTAGAACAAACATCGGGAAGTGTAAATATGGTAAATTGAGAGCTTTTTGGTAAAATCAAAGACCAGGTTAAGCCGCGGTGCGAAGGTCATATGATTTTAAATTGATGAATATATCTGGAAAAATATTGTATCTTTTATTTTTTTCACAGTATGATGGTGTTTTTCGCATACTTAACTATAATTGGTGCACATTTGAGATAAATCGGAGACAAATTGCGCGGGCGGTAACAAATTTCGTGAATGGGCTTCCTAGGGTGTTCTGTAACCTTAACTCTTTCCTGTCCGGCTGAAAAACATCCAAAATTGAACTACCTCTTTGTTCTATTGATATCTCGGGAAATAGCCATTACTGTTGCAAAACCTATACCTTTTTGAAAGCCCAATAAATCGGCTGTTACCAATGCTTTTGAATTTTCCGAACAAGACACATTATGTAAATATAAATTAGCATTAATTATCATAAATCAGGTTGAAAAACTTCCATTGGCCACTGAGTATTTACCGACCTCACATTGGCAACGTAGCACCTCTAAACACTTCGTTATCGTAACAAACGCGCAATGCACGACGGTCGACACTCGCTAGTGAAACAATACATATAATATATACTTTGTAAATAAATGATGGTTAGACACTTGACTTATAATCCCCTTGCGAGCGAGGTTGATAATCTTGACATAGCGTGTTGAATTCTGGCCTGCTATACACACTCCTAGCATTCCGTTGGATAGCTGGTGACACACGACTACATGGTCTCCGAGACTCTTGTTTCCGAAGTCTGAGTACATATAATATACATATGTGCCTATATTACGAGAACGTGTATACCCTTTATAAAACCTGTTTATGTGTTTAGAAATTAATCGGCCATGTTTGTCTCCCCAACGAATATTGGCTGATGAAAATGATCATCTCAAGCCGGTGACACACTACGTGGTGACCACGTAGTGGTCTCCGAGACTTTTGTTTCCGAGACTTTTGTTTCCGAAGTCTTGGACACAAAATCTTCAAGTGTATCATCGAAGTCTCTGAAACGTTTTGTGTCGGATACCAACAGAGATCTTGTTTACGAAATAGAACCGTGTTCTAATCACAGAAAGAAGTCTCCGACACAAAAAGTTTCAGAGACTTCGATGATACACTTGAAGATTTTGTGTCCGGGTAATTCCAAATCTGTTTTCAGAATTGATATTGGGTAAATATTGACCGAGATAACGTTCAAACGGTACGACGAAACGGCCTTTTGCGATCAACGAATACAGGGCATTTGAAATAATTAAGTAATATAAATTTTTTATATGAATTTTTTATTTTTATTTTTTATATATGGTATTTGTAGCTTGTATAGGATAATGTAGACAGCAAACTTCTTATAGTCCTTTATTTAAAAAACGTTTCGGTCGTTCGGCCTTCTTCAGTTTAAAAATTACAAAAAATGAGTGACTATATTGGCTAACTACAGGCTATTTATACCAGAACCACGTTAATACATATACATAAATTATAATTTTAAAAATTAGTAACCTGACGGCCTTAACAAAAGGCGTGCATTCAAGTCGAAAAACAGAATTCATTATTTGTGATAGGAAGACTTGTGATTACGGAATCTAGGTCTTTATTACCGGCATATCGTAGGACTAAAAACCTTAAGGACATTTTAGCACCTTCGAAATTTAAAGAACAGCCGAGTTTACGGGCTACACAGCCTGGGAAACTGGGTTGTTTTAAATGCACAAAGAAGTGCGATTTATGTAGTAATTATTTCCATCAGAGGGATAGTTTCACTAGTTTTTCCACAGGTAGATCCTACAAGATTAAGGAGACCTTCAAGATTAAGGAGACCTTCAATTGTACTTCTGCTGGAGTTATTTATGTTGTTGCTTGTCAGAAGTGCAATATGTAGGATCTATCTACTATAAGAAGACTTGTGAAGTGGCTATTCATTATAATAATAGTCCACATTCTTTGTCGGATTTCAGTTTCATCTGTATTGAAAAAATCAATGACAACAACATGATTGATCGTAAATTGCTTACCTGGGAACTATTCAAATTCATCAAATTCTCTATTAATCTATAAATAACCAAATTGAAAATACTCTTGACTAATATATACTATAGTAGTGACTGTTCAATAATTAATTTGCAGTCGATGGTAATTTTTAACATGATTTCATTAAGGGATTTGGTAATTATGTTGCTATACAAGCTGTAAACTATAAGGATGAACCAATTGAAAAAAATTGGAATATACTGACCCAATAAATCCTGATATGATTTATAGATGCTGATTGACCGATTTATTACCGATATTAACAACTTGAATTTTTCGTATTAAGCTGCAACTTAAAACATTAAAGAGCGACAAACATTTCTACTATAATAGATATACATATTATGTAATGAAATATTTCATGCAAGCGAAGTGAGTGAAGAACAATTAACCATCTTTAGCAAATGGCATTAACCTGCATAGCAGGTATTTCTGGGGTGGCATTGCTATTATCAAATAAACGTTTGTGTAGCTTTCGTTATCTAACAAATCTTACTCATGAATAATTGATGTTTTTCTTGACAAAAAAATTGGAAATTAGGTGAAAACTCCAGTTTGGTATTTTAATTATAACTAACAAATCTACAAGTTGATCGGCCGATAAGATCATATAATTACAATTAAAACAAATATGATTCACTGTCTCCCCGTCATTAGTACTGTAACTGTATAATCATAATTTAAATTTATTATTTATATAGTTATCTTTTCCACTATATTTGTGAAGAAAGAATAATTTATTTGTGTATTACAGATGATGTAAGTACTAATTTATTCACTTTATAAACATTTCACAGTAATTAATTTACATGTACAGTACATGGTGTTCAACTTTGATCACTTATTAGATTATCTTTTAGTAACTACCGGTATAATCCCAATTATTTTGTCCCATATTACAGTGACTTATTGAAGAATATTGCTGTCTGATAGGTGTTGAGAAATAACAAACTATTCGTCTTCGGTTTCGGATTGTTTGGTTGCTTCTTGGAGGTCATATCGGGAGTTGTTAGCTGCTTGTGACCTTGTTCAGGGATGTTGAAGGGCAGCAACAAGTTTCGATGCAGCACTCTTTGTAAATTTGTCTCTCGTTTCTAGATATTTTTAAAAAATCAGGCGAATTTGATAAACATTTTGAGATAGGATGATTGCATGAAATTTCGAGAGACTTCCGGAATAATGGGAGGGTTGGAGTGTCTTTATCATACAGTATTATTGTTCACAAATTAGTCCGGAATTAAATGTTTTAAAATAAATAACAATTACGACTATATTGTTACTGCCAAAAAGTGTTAATTATCATTTGTATATCGTTTTCCAGCGTTTTGTTGACGTAAGAGCGACGCTACTTGACCTGTCTTCCCCCATTGTGGTTCGAAGATACATGATGTAGGTTTACTATGTACACAATGATGCTAAAGCAAGCGAAAGAGGTTCAACGACGATAACATTGAGTAAATTACGTAACCGTCATTTAACTTTTCATATAGTTATATTATAGCACAAATTACCTCATACCATCTGGTAAAATAATACCCGGGGTGCCAAGTCCCAAAATAACAAAATGGCTTAAACAATAGAAAACTAACTAATTAACACATAAATGTTCCCTTTTTCTAGAATTTTGAACGATCAAAAGCATTTCTGTTTTTGACTGAAATAAAGAAAAAGTAAGACGAATTTAACAATCATGTGAGCGTTCATCAATTGTTTTATCTCATAGTCAAAGCTTAGCTTCTAAAATGAATTGTTCGTACATTTTAAGGTTTCAAAGAACGTATCAAGGACGCGCTGAAACTGCTCTTCCGTATGCAATGAACAGTGAATTTTGTAGAGTTCTCGCAGCAGAAATGGTAAGCCTTACTTTCATTAAATATACATTTCTCTTTCAAGTATGGATAACCATAAATAACCAGCAACAGTTTTAAAGCCAAAAGAGACAGTTTCTGTTGTTAAAAGCGCAGTTCTCAAAAATGTGAGAGCACGCTCCCCAACCGTTATAGACATGATAATACCGTTAAGACCATAAACCACTAAATTAATTAAAAGTTCAAAGTCTAACGCTACAAACGAACGCTGCCATATCCATACTGTATTTAGGCTCAAGCTTTATCAATAGGGCCCTCTAAATATAATTATAATTTTTAATTAGACTGTATTTCCATCTAAATTAAGAACTCCTTATAAAGATCCTTGAGTTAAGTTTTTGTTGTTGTTTTTTTGTTGTTTTTTTGGGGGGTTTTTTTGGTCGATTTTATTAGATATTAATGTAAACACAAAAAATACCCAAACGGAAAGAGCGCGAACGGGACTCGAGGACCCATGCGAGGCGCCTTCCCGTTGAAATTAAAAATACATAAGTCATAGATCAACTGCTTGGAATTCACGATGCACCAACACACACGCGCAGCCCCAACCCCATTCTTCCGAACTCCATTCTTCCGAACTCCACTGAAAGAACAAAATGAATAAAACTGAGTGGAATTCAGAAGAACGAGGTTGAAGCTGATTGATCCAATGCTGGCATTTAAGGTACATATAAAGGAACAACGTAAGAAAAACTATGAAATCCTCAGAAAAATAGACGATTCCTACCATCTAAAGTGATGGATTCGTCTGTATAAGACGAATATAATTCTTCTGGGTATTGCTAAAACTCAATCCAACAAACTTGAAGATATACCAACTATTATATTTTGAGAGCAAGTGCAGGGATAATTCATGCGAGGATCTTCTTTAACTTAACATTAAATCTCTAACTCATCACCGATACTTCCAATCTCTAGTCTTTTTGGTGCATGAAAGAAAATTGACCTCAGTATATTTAGGAGTTTTTTAGATTGAGAATATGCAAATACAACCTGTGCGGGACCGGAGCGAAATTTGAAAACAATATTAATATTTTTTAAAAACTTTTAAATGAAGTTGAGTTTATACCTGACCTCTACACTGCATAACTGTTTTAATCACTGTGATTATTTTTATAATTTTCTTCTTAAATTGTTTATTATAATTTTATTGTAATCCTGTAAGTAAATTAATTAGGTAAATACACGTGCGCGTTTTAACGAGCATTATTTACTCTATAGTTACTCTACTAACTATGTTTGCTCCTAGGCGTTACGTGTTGAAATAAATGATTGATTGATTGATTGATTGATTGATTGATTGATATCTCTTAGCACGTGATGAGTTGCATGTCTTTCATTGAAAAACCACTGTAACGTTTGCTCACCACCAATGTCTCATTATTACAAAGTAATGATATCGAGAGAATTTAAAAACGTGCTTTAAGAATGATTTACCCAGAGTTGGAATACGATCAAGCTTTACGTGTTGACACACATATCGTCTGTGCGAATAACTTACTGTCAAAGAAGCTGTGGCAAATAAGGGAGGAGACAAAGACAAATGAAATACAATAATACATTTTATATGTAAATCGGAACGCTTTAAAAGAAGTGCATGCCACTGATAAGTATAATTTAAGTTTGGGTAATGTAAATATAACAGATTGGTTGAAACAACCAATTTGATTGTTTTTTTCTCAGACGAGCCTTACTGGTTAAAACAACAAAATACTTACAGTTAAAATGACCGTATTTTGGTCGTTTCAACCAATAAATTTGGTGTTTTAACCAGTAAAAAATGGTTAATCTGAGATAACCAACTTCAATTAGTTGTTTTTACCAATCTGTTTTTTACAGTAAAAGTAAAGTTTTAAAACTTTTTAAACACTGAAAATTTATTTATAATAGGTTCTTATTAGTTTTCGTAGTATTATTTTATATTTAATTAGTCTGGTAGGAATATATTGTAATATAGTTTGGCCCTAACAATTTCTTTCAAAACATTTTTAATAATTTGAAGCTTGTATATCGCATGGAAATTGTAATTTAGCTTAGATAGCTATTGAATGTGTAATAACGATTATTGTTATTATTATTATTATTATTATTATTTAAATGCCATAACGAAGGCTTTTTTTACTATTGAAATTAGAAAAGATACTCTGAAGATCACGAGCCAAGTGACAACATTACTCGGGTGCAAGGTGAAATAGAGGAACTGAAAGGAATTATGGTGAAGAATATAGGTACTAAGTTATGTATTATAATGTCTTTCTTTTTAATTTAGGGCCTCTATATGATTCCGGTACACCGGGACGTCCCGGTATACCGGGATCTCGGCTTGTATATAATGTACTGTTGTTTTCGCAGTTGCGTTTATATGGAGACCGGGACATCCCACTTGACCGGGATCCCGGTTGAAGCAACCGAAATCCCGGTTGAAGCAACCGAGATCCCGGTACACCGGGACAGATTTTTTCCATATAAACGCAACATCCCGGTACACCAGGATGAAGTGAATTGAAATTTAAAACGTCGTCTGAACCCGGTAAAATATCCAAAAAGTGACAAAATGAAAAAACATTCGTTGGGATGCTTTTTATGCGAATAAAATTATTTTTTGTTTCATTGAGAAATTATTATCAATTATTATCAACATTTTCACGCATCCCGGTCACCCGGGACTCCCAGTGTACCGGGATCATATAAACAGGCCCTTAGTCTTTCTGATACATTGTGAGTCACGAAACCTTCATAGCCTTGGGTGAAACCTCCATAACCTTTGAGCCATGAAACTTTCATAGCTAATGCCTTGGTCTTTGCACCCTCGTATATATATAACATAGTAAAGGTTCCTATGGAGATAATCTCAGAGCCACATGGAGAACCGGGACCAACTGGGACCAGTTGGGAAAATGCAACTCCGAGGTTTACCGGCTAGTAATTGAACCTACGACCTCTTGGTTTTTAGATCAGCGGTCTAACCAACTGACCTTCGGAAATCGTTGCCATGATGTTGGTCACGAGTTCTGTATTTGATGATGGTATTAATGCTGGTAAATGTAATGAGGTGTATTGAAATATTTGGCATTTGCATTTGATGTTTGTAATGGTATTTAACAATTGTTGGATTCGGTTTTCGCACGATACCGAGAATGTTAATGTTGAGGAACGTTTTCAAGTAATGGAAGTTATGTTTTGAAGGCACCGAGCTTTTTAAGACCAGGGAAAACTTTAGTATATACCGACCAAACAAAAACGGTAAATAACATATTCAATTTTCATTGTATATAATACAACAAAGAACGAAACACAATTTTTTTTTAAAAAATATAAGGTATCGCATTTCTCATTTTGTCGAATAGACATATATAGCATGTTTTCTACCGATGTTTGCTTCGTGAGCCCACTGTAAAGGCGTTCGCGCAACGCGATTTCCGAAACTGGCGAAAATCTGATCCGTCAAATCGGATCGTATAAATAGATCTTTAAAATGTTGTGGTATCATTTTTTTAGATACCATATCGCAGCGAGGAGAGCGCCTTGAACTCTTAATTGATCGTTCAAGAGATCTGAACACCGCGGTAAGATAAACGTAGCTTCAAATTAATTAGTTGTTATCATTTTACATTTTAAAAATTGCTATTACAATTGTACCCTGTTTTATATAGAAGGCAACTGTTTAAATCTTTCCTGTCTGGCCCTGTCAAAATGGGTCGTACAACACTGATGAAGTCGTTAATCGAAAGACACGGTACACGGTAACGCAAGATTAAAAATTGAAAAACGACAAGCGCCAGGCACACGAGATCCACTCACACGCCAAGTTTGATTTGATTTCTTAAAAAAACTCTGCGCTTGGTGGCATTTTGAATTTTCATGATGCTACGCAGGAGTGCAAGATGGGCTTTTGTAGAAGATTGAAATTTTTTCAACCTAATTTATGATATTTATCGATAGATTTCGCAACAGTTATGGTTATTTCCAGAGATATCAATTGAACAAAGAGGTCGTTCAATTTTGGATGTTTTTCAGCCGGACAGGAAAGAGTTAATGTTTACTCTTTAACCAAGTTGTGGTGTCCAACTAGCTTCCAACTTCTGAATCTTTTTGTTGTATGTCACAGCCGGCACTTGTGTAGGAAGTTCCTATTAGTGTCCTACAGTGTATGTATGTGTGTATGTGTGTATGTATGTGTGTATGTGTGTATGTGTGTGTGTGTGTGTGTGCATGCGTGGTGATGTGTGAGTGAATGAGGACTGGAGGGATTATATGGCAGTCTATGTGTTTTTCACATTTCACTGTGATGAAGGGCCCTCGCTATGCAGTGTTTATGATATAGAGACCGTTCTCGTAATTAATATAGGTTCGGCCTCACCTGCGGCGGTTGGAACTTACGTCATGCGTTAGTCAACTAACGTCATGCATTTGTCACTGTAGTCCAGAAAAATCTCTAGTATATAATTTACGAGTTCACATACTATAAATAACGAGTAAATTAATATGTAATTTTTAAAACGTTTTTGTGCATTCTTTTTAGTCTTTGACATTTAAGAAGTCAAGTAAAACATTGGCTCGTGTTATGTGGTGGAAAAATTTTAAAATGATCATCATTATCGCCATTGTTGTAATAGTAAGTGTATTCCTTGTGTAATAATGTAATTGAATTAGTAAGTGCAATAAGTGTACTCAGTGTGTAACGGCATATCAGTTTTGCTTTAATTAATTTGTTCAGCCATTTTTCAAAATAATTAATTGTTTAGCAAATTAGGAGTATCAATAATAAAACTGAAAAAATTGACGAGTGAGCAATTGATCGGAATTTGCGATAACCCGGGCGATGATCGAGGATGAGCACGAAGTCATGTTGGTCAGCAGTCACAGTAATTAAATAACATCAAGGCAATCGAGGTATATAATCGTCAGAAGACACTTAAGGCGGTGGGGTTAGGCTTGGAAAACTCATTAGGCGTGGGGTTTGGGTTAGGATTTAAGTTGTTTTGGGGTTAATGTGACTGCTGACCAACAAGATTTCATGCTCATCCTCGATAATCGCCCAGGTTATAGCAAACCCCAAACCCCCAATTGATCGTACTGAAAAAGATGGCGAAATTTAACCACAATTCTTTGCGCGCAGTAAATATTGTATCTTGCGGAATTATCAGAAGAACGTTCTTAGCTGCTTAAATCACTTAAATCATATTTTATGGTGATTAAAATCAGCTGGATCTATTACTTATTTCAATAATCCACTATAGGGAACCTCATGCATTTCTAGTCAGTCGTCAAAGGAAATCGAGAGTTAAGTCTCTTTTCCAATGAAAGAAACTCACTTTTTGTCTTTCAATATGTTCAATCTCGTTGGAGTTCATTTTCAAATGTTTTTAGAATATTTTACGGCTTATAAAACGCATTTAAAACTGAAATTATGTCGAGCGGTCCGCATGGGCTCATACGAACCGCTTGTTAGCCAATCAGAAAGCAGGATTTGGTAGGATACGGACAGGAAAAAAGTTTTAAGTGTATAAGCGCCCTGTGCGAAAGAGCTCCTCCCCATTTCGTGGGTACGAGGCCGCTAAAGACTAGGGTTACCTGGGCATGCAGAAACGTTCTACATGTGCAGTGCATGGGTGCACAGAAAAGTTGAAATAGCTCTTATACAAGGTTTCACAACAATAACTCACCAAGTAAAGACACTATTTTTAGAACATAAATGACAAGCGCAGTTAAAAATGCTGGTTTGGGGTTTTACGTCCATTGCTTATGTATATCTATAGATGTCCAGTACTTTAGCTTTGCTTTTATTTGGTTTGAAAACTCAGGACCCTAAAAAGATATGGTCTTGCGAAAGAATTACAACTATTACAACTATTATATGCATGTTTTATATAACTAAATTTGTGCTTTCTTTTTTCTTTTTTAGCTTATTCTTTACTTCATTATCTCAGCGGCTTGTGGTGGACTTGCCTGGAAAAAATGCACTTGAAAATAAATTTAGACAACTCGTAAATATTTAAAGTGTCTATATAACCCCTGTGGGGATTTTATAATTTGTAATCTTTGAATTCTCCTGAAAAAAAAGTAAAATGTCTTGTCGGCCGAAAATTTCATCTTCATAGACTTTTTTTGCTGTTAAAGTTGACAGAAGTGACATCAAACAAGGGATCTGTCTATATGAAAATCTCTTTACAGATTCCTTGTTTGACGTCACTTCCGTCAACTATAACAGCAAAAAAGTCTATGAAGATATTTTCGGTCGACAAGATATATTACATTTTTTTCAGGAGAATTCAAAAATTACAAATATATAAAATTGCCACAGAGGTTATAGGCACTTTAATGAGATTATTAGAGCTCAACACAATGTGACAATATCAAGAAATGAACTGTATGATATATATTATTATCTTATTTTGTACCTGGAATATTCATATATAAAGTCATGCATGATTTTTATTGAGTTGACTCTTTATGCTACAGGAGAAAAATTTTCTGAGAATTTGAGCTTGACGATCGTCCGTATATCGTCTTTCTCCTAAATATCAAAGGTTAAAGGGGAACTGTACCCAAAAAATAAATTACTTTTAAATAAAAGGTCTTTAACTATAATGTTTAGAAATGTTAATAGTTTTACGGTATCTGCTCTTGTACTCGAGAAATAACGTTTTCATTCTCGTATTTTATGCATATGGACGCCGCCATTTTAAAGTTTGTTCGACGGCTCAAGATTGATGTACAGCGGTAGTTTTCTTTTGAATTTTGACGTCATTGAGTGCTTGTCTTTTGTTCCTTGCACTCAAGTGACGTCAAAATTGAAAAGAAACCCCCGCTGGACCTTGAGTCTAAGCCGCCGAGCAAACGCTAAAATGGCGGCGTCCAGAAGCATAAAATACGTGAATGAAAACGTTATTTCTCTAGTACAAGAGCAGATACCGTAAAACTATTAACATTTCTAAACATTATACTTAAAGGCCGTTTATTTAAAAGTAATTTATTTTTTGGGTACAGTTCCCCTTTAACCAAACATAGAAGTAATGAGAATAAAGGAAATGATCACCAAAGATAAACTGACATGTTTTTCAAACAACTCTTCCCATATTAAGAAATGTTTGGAAGCCAATTCGCAGATTTGTATAGTGTGCAGACTTTGCATTATAGTAGCCTTGGAGAACTCTGGAATGCACGGATCGTGAATCTCAATATACGTATTAGAGTGGTCCTTATTTTATTTTATTTTTAGTTTGTATAGTCTCACCCACTTAAATGGTTCCAATTGGGTTAAAAATGCTGTGTGTAGAATTGTATTAAAAACTATTGATATTTAGGGGTAGCTCAAGGACACTGATATTTTTACTATAGTATCGCTCAGAAAAATCAGCCAAATTGTCCAATATGCTATAAGTCGTCAAGGGAGTGTCGGATTGGTCTAAAAATCCATTAGTGAGTAGTGTGGTTTCCTATTTGACTTTAAGACAAACTTATAGCTAAAAATGTATGGTGCTCCAAAGTTCTTAAAATTCTTATTGGTTAAAAAAGTTTGGAGCCCTATATCTCGGAAACCATACATTTTTGGCTATACGTTTGTCTTAAAGTCTAATAGGAAACCAGGTCTAAACTACTCACGAATGGATTTTTAGACCAATCAGACACTCCCCTGAGGACTTATAGCATATTGGACAATTTGGCTGATTTTTCTGAGGGATGCTATAGTAAAAATTTCAATGTCTTAAAGTCTAATAGGAAACCAGGTCTAAACTACTCACGAATGGATTTTTAGACCAATCAGACACTCCCCTGAGGACTTATAGCATATTGGACAATTTGGTTGATTTTTCTCACAGGGATGCTATAGTAAAAATTTCAGGGTCCTTGAGCTACCCCTAAATATCAATAGTTTTTAATACAATTTTACACACAGCATTTTTAACCCAATTGGAACCATTTAAGAGGGTGAGACTATACAAAATAAAATTAAAATAAAGTAAGGACCGCGTAGCTAATACGTATGAGCGCTTTGTATTATGGGATACCAGAAATGAGTAAATCTTACGTCCTCTGTTATACCTTGATTATTTGGTAATTACTTTTACTATTATATTTTTACTATTACTTGGTTATACCTTTAATTCGTTGTAAAAGTGGTTAAATTTTCGAGAGTAGTAAAAAGTAGAGTGCTGCGCAGACAGTGTTTTGGATAAATAACAAAGTGAAAAGGTGGTAAACTGCCAGGATTTTTAGTAACGAAATACTGACGTTTCGAGCGGAGCCCGTCTTACTCTGATAAAGGGCTCCGCTCAAAACGTCAGTATTTCGTTACTAAAAATCTTGGCGATTCACCACCTTTTCACCAATTTTTGTTGTTTTTATTGATTGTGTGTAATCAGACTTTTTGATTCTCAGGGACCGTGGAGTAGGGGGGCTGGGGGGGGGGGGGGGCTTAGCCCCCCAATAATTTTCCAAACATGTGATTTTTATATAGCGATTTTCATATAGCCCTAATTAAAGCGTTCGCTAGCCCCCCCAATCCAAAAATTGTTCCGCGGTCCCAGCTGATTCTTATTACATCTGTGGAAGCATTAACGCAGTAAAAAGCTTAAATATTTCCCTTGGATTAAATAGTACGCAGACTGTTGAATTTTTGAATATTCAACAACATTTGAAATCGCTTACTTTCCAAGTATTGCACCTTTCAACCGTCATTTAATTCTTCAAGCTCCGTGATACATAAGAGCGGCAACCGCTAGTTTTACTCCCAATATCCTATAATGCACTTTTCATGTTCATTTTTTGAGATTCGCTATCCGTGTATAGAATAAATAGTGTGATAGTGTTAAATATACGTTGAGGCTACATTTACACATTGTAGTTAATCCGATTTCTTAAACCTCGTACATACACGACCACGTTTTACTTGACAAGTTTAATTTGCTCCTGCGACACAAATTGACAAATGTTTCATTGACAAGAAGCCTTGTTTTAAATGGTGGTCATGCCAACTTTTGAGCAAGGGAAACTTGTACGCTCGTGTGACGGTCGTCAAGGAAAGCTTCACAAGAAATAAACGCGGTATGGGTTACCGCGAGCATCGGTTCATTCGCGAGCATTGCTACATAAGAAATTCTTTCATAGTAGACGCGCAGATAAAACTTACCGAAAAAACTAGGTTTTTTGTTTGATTTTTAATACAATATTTAATGAGGAGGCTTTATCACCAAAAGTGATTCACATGATTATTTTATACATATAAACGTTTCACTCGGTTTTCATTGCACTTTACGTTTCATTCTCTGACCAAGGGCCTTCGCTTAAAACGTTAGACCCAGCTCCTACATTATTTCGGCAGTACACCAAGCTTTTAGCGGAGCGCACAGATGACGTATTGTTGATGTTTACCCGCATTTACCATTAAATCTAAGTCCTAAATAATAGGAAATGAGTCATTTGAGAATTCTTCAGAGTCCGCATTTTGGGTTTAAAAATAGAATCTGTGCGCTACGCAGCACAACACGTAACGTTTATGATTTTCAAAGGGTCCTCAACTAAAATATTTAAAATACAGATAAAAATTACAAGAAAATATAAAATGGAAAGCTTTCTAAAAATCGATCACATGAGTTTTTCATAAAATTGTTCAATACAGACAAATCGATAAATTATTTCAAAATTTTACATAATGGCAACCTGGTCATTGATTTATGCCTGGTGACATGTTGATAAAAATAGGTGCGCGATGCGAACATGTGGGCACCGCATGGAACATTAATGCCTGGGTCAGCCTTGTGGACCAATGAGCATTTCAACTTTAATTTAGTGTCTGATCGAGTCTGATGATCAGCCAGAATGAAACTGTACTACATTTTTGTTGTGTTTTCAGTTTTATTAAAAACTTTATTTCCTTAAAAAATTCCTTAAAAAGTATTAAAAAAGTCAAAATTTCCTCAGTTTAAGGTAATTTCCTTAAAAGTGAGAGCACTGCTTACTCAGTCAAGAAAACTAAACATTGTCATGGTTCTAATGTGGTTGCTATGGTAACAGATTAGTTTCCAGATTACCGTCCTTTATAATAATTCTTTGTTTTCAACCACATTTACAGCAACTTATTTAGTTTTAGGAAGTTGACATCCTTTTTCCATGATTTCCAATGCAACAATATTGTTTAAAACAATAAAAAGGTAATTGCAATGACGAAAAGTAGAAAATTTTGTTTCTATACAAAGTGGCCTGGGAACGAATCTGTTACCGTGGGAACCTAATAACAACAATATCAATGCTGAGACTTGTTGAATCATTAAGCCTGCATGGTTTGAGCCTGTTTAGTCAAAACAATCCAAAGATATGCCTGATTTTGTGTTTTGATGTAATGCTGTGCCCATCTTGAGATAACTCAAGAACGGCATAAGATATGAAAGTCATGTAAAAGCCATTTTTCATGATTTTACATGTTCTTTCAAATACAATCATAAAAAGCTTTGGTGAATTTTCATTTCATAGACACTTGCACTGATAGACTGATCAAGGACAAACATCACAATATTTGTTATAGACTAGGTGTTAAAAGTGATGTTGGTAAGCTAACAGCAGATTTAAATAAATCAGCAGAGAGAAAATTTGTAAATGCATTTTTAAGACAAACATAGGTTCTATTATTACATGTCATGGATAATTCACCGGTTAATTATTCACTATAGGTTAAGGCATACGTTTTCTCGTCTAATAATTAGCAATTATTGGATGAGATGTAGAGTAGAGAATGCATAATAACACCATGTTAGGAACATCTTTCAACAACAAAAAATATATGACGCGTTAGTGGTGTCAAAATTAGATTGTACATTATGAAGACCCGTTTATCATTTTGGTCGGGACAGCTTATCATTCGG
Source organism: Chrysogorgia sp. JL179-B06 (assembly GCA_035772405.1). NCBI lineage: Eukaryota > Metazoa > Cnidaria > Anthozoa > Scleralcyonacea > Chrysogorgiidae > Chrysogorgia > Chrysogorgia sp. JL179-B06. The sequence continues at coordinate 97,690 of JAYKKM010000054.1, read as the reverse complement.
ATAAGGTGTATACCATTATGGACATGACAGGTCATTTCATTATGATGAGGACATCTTATCATTCGGATAAGGTGTATACCATTATGGACAGGTCATTTCATTATGATGGGGACATCTTATCATTCGGATAAGGTGTAACCATTATGAACATGACAGGTCATTTCATTATGATGGGGACATCTTATCATTCGGATAAGGTGTATACCATTATAGACATGACAGGTCATTTCATTATGATGTTATGTCATCATTTTGATGTGCTCATTTCATTATGAAGAGAAATGATGCTTTGCGAACCGAGCGGAGATATGGCGGGAAAAATAAAAAACAATATGGAGTCCAATATGGAGTCGCGACAACAACCCATAGATTGCTTCGAGGTGTTACTACAGAGAATAAAAGTCATGCTACTTGACGTTGTTCAGAAATTGTCTTCTCAAGATTTAGATGAAGATAGTCTAGATGCTATGTGTTTCAGAGGAGAACAGCTTTACAGCCACTTGTCTCGTTTGGTGGACGTTGATTTTCTCCCGTCTAGCAGAGAAACTACCGAATTACTCCGGCTTATTGGGAATTGTAACCGGCGATTTAACCAGTGTTTTGAGTTAGCAGCTGACGTTGGTTATCGCGCCCCTCAAAATCAAAATCAAAATTATAAGCAAAGAACAGTTGCAATATTTCATCAGAGAAGGTTTTACACGGCGACATCCTCTCGTATGACACAGTTCGTACTCTCGCAGACGCCTTGCGACTGTGCTCATTGATACACGTAGCATTCGATAAATCTGTCGCCTAGTAAAACCTTCTCTGATGAAATATTTCAACTGCTTATAATATACGATGGCCTTCCACGAGCAGCAGGTCGATTTTGAGGGGCGCGATAACCAACGTCAGCTGCTAACTCAAAACACTGCAGGCGCGGATTTAGAAGTTAGTCGCATAAATTAGACACTTCATGAACAACCCTATTGGTTATGCTTTTCTTAAGAATAATTCAGAACAAAAACCTATCCAATAGGATTGTTATTCACAGGTATTTTGAATTGCAAATTCTAAATCTAATTTATGCGACTAACTTCTAAATCCGCGCCTGCACTGGTTAAATCGCCGGTTACAATTCCCAATAAGCCGGAGTAATTCGGTAGTTTCTCTGCTAGACGGGAGAAAATCAACGTCCACCAAACGAGACAACTTCAAGTAGCACCTGTAGTAACACCTCGAATAAATCTATGGGTTGTTGTCGCGACGCCATATTGTTTTTTATTTTTCCCGCCATATCTCCGCTCGGTTCGCAAAGCATCATTTCTCTTCATAATGAAATGAGCACATCAAAATGATGACATAACATCATAATGAAATGACCTGTTATGTCTATAATGGTATACACTTTATCCGAATGATAAGATGTCCCCATCATAATGAAATGACCTGTCATGTTCATAATGGTTACACCTTATCCGAATGATAAGATGTCCCCATCATAATGAAATGACCTGTCCATAATGGTATACACCTTATCCGAATGATAAGATGTCCTCATCATAATGAAATGACCTATCATGTCCATAATGGTATACACCTTATCCGAATGATAAGCTGTCCCGACCAAAATGATAAACGGGTCTTCATAATGTACAATCTAATTTTGACACCACTAACGCGTCATAAAAATATAGATGAACTGTTCTATAATGCTGAAATCTCTTAATGATGTTCGTAAACATGGCACGAATTATTACTTGGGAGCTTTTGAACATTGACTTTATTTTTATTATTATCAATACTGGCCAAAGTGACTGAGACACCTTTTATTACTTGGGCTAGTGAAACTCCGTAATATCAATCATGAAATGTTGTGTTTTTGTCCGATTTAAATAAATTCTACATCGAAATGATCACTTGAATCTGGCGAATCGAACGCTGTAGGTTTCATCCACTTAAAATGTGAAGATCAGATGTTATATGAGGAAATGCGTAAGCGATTAAAGCGAGACTGATCGTCTTTAAAATCAAAGGACATGGCTTCAAGATCTATTCGTCGTTTACCCGATGATTTAATGCTTTTATATCCATTAAACCGATGTAATTTCGTAACAGATATGTTTCGTATACCTTGCCGTTGATTTTTATATAAATTTTGACACACGAAGACCTTCAATCCAACAGATATTAGAAAAAATAGCATTGCCGTTTAGTGTTTACATTAAATTTCGTCTGCGTGTCAGGCGTTCTACATTGGGGGGAGGGGAGCTAGCCTGCGTGTAGACGCCTGATTTTTCTTCGTCTTCATTTCTAGCCCAATTTGCTTCTAAACGTTTCCCACTTTAAACGAGCGCTGCACAATGCCTTCAGTGCCTGATTACAGAAATCAATGCATTCAAAATTATCCTTTGTAATATAAGACAAGTGAGCGGGTTTTCTAATTCCAACTGTCTAATATGCGTATATGCCACCAATGCATACCCATCTCCGCAGGCAATATGCGCGCCATGTCGGCGTCTTGTTTCAAATGGAATACAACTTTTCAGGGTGAAATAATTTGAAAAAATAATTTTAGATTGTCAAGGTTTCCAACAGTAAACAAAACACATCTACCAGAAAAACACGGCATTCCATATATGTGAATAAAATATCTTGAAAATATTGTACAACATTCATAGTTTGTTTCTAAACCAAAATTTGTAAATACGTAATGTAAATACGCAACGTAATGGCCACTGGGCCAGAATCACATACCAAGGGACATCAGTTAACAACAAAAAATCTTTATTTACAGAACCTTTAATGCAACCATACAAACAAATCCCATGAAACAAAATATTGTTCAAGCGGTCAATGACATTTGCTATACGCTGTTTTACCAGCATTGTCGCCAAATTTAGACTGACTTTCTCACCTGAAACAGATGGATATATTGTATAACATTTGAATTTGACGAAGAAACTGCTTACTCAGAGGAGCGAAACTGAGCACATAATTTTATGATCAAATAAATACCTACAGTAATTGCGTAAATACCTGAAAACGAGAAAGATACAACTTAGCCTTGTCAAGCTAGAAAGACAAGACCTTTTGAGGATTGTCGAAACTTCTCCGATAAGTCAAACACGCACTCGATCAGAAGGCACGTCACGAGGAAGAGGGAATTATTAAGCCACAAACCATAACGCACTCGATCAGAAGACACCATGAAGAACGCGAGCATTCCCGATTTACACAACACCACCTTTGTATGTTGTACTTGTCGACAAGTTAAGGTTTTTCGAGATTTTGTATACACAAGACACGAGGAGGAATTCAATTCATCAGGAATGCTTCGATGATCGGATATTTTCCGAACAGAAACCTATTTTTTAATCCCATGCCAGCGAAAATATCAAATAAAAATTTTCGTTTCATAAACACTTTAAGGCGCAGATACATGTACGCCTAGCGTACCTATTTTTAACCAATTGATCAATTTTGATGCTTAAAAATAAACTCTTAAATTATTTTTAAAAAATAACAAATATGAAAGTGTGTTCTAAACATACCTAACAAAGAAAAACTGGAAAAAATTCGTTAATTCATTAATTCAATGTTTCAGTTCCTCAAACTGTTTCCTGTCCGTCTGAAAAACATCCAAAATTGAACTCCCTCTTTGTTCTATTGATATCTCGGGAAATATCCATAACTGTTGCGAATCTATACGTTTTCTGAAAGTCCAATAAACCGGCTGTTACCAATGCTTTTAAATTTTCCGAACAAGACACATCATAATATAAATTAGCATTAATTATCATAAATCAGGTTGAAAAACTTCCATTTTTCTAGAAAATGTCATCTTGCACGCCCGCGTAGCATCGAGAAAATTCAAAATGCCACCAATCGCAGAGTTGTTTATGAAATCAAATCAAACTTGGCGTGTGAGTGGATCTCATGTCCCTGGCGCTTGTCGAATTTCAATTTTTAATCTTGCGTTACCGTGTGCCGTGTTTTTCGATTGACGACTTCGGGACAGGAAAGAGTTAAGGGACCGGTCATTATTTATGGCCGGGGTGGGGGTGGAAGAGAAAATGGTTGGGTAACTGACAATTATAAGACCTAATGGTTGGGTAAAAAAGAATCACTTCTCTGAAGGGTTGGGTAGCAACATTTTCATGTCTATTTACATAAAAATTAAGAGTTCATCATTTAAAATTGGAATCTCGTCATCCGTTCTCCTTAATCCAACATTGTCCAACATTGCACATTAGCTTTTGTTATTGTATTCCTTGAATTCCTGCTCTGTATAGGGAGATAATAATCTGAAAGTTACAGTAGGATCTGTCTGTATATCTATTTGGGTTTGTTATTAAAATTTCTATCGAATTGGGTTTTATCTAACTTTTTTTCTTGGGTTGGGTAAAACATTTTCTTTACCCACAAATGGTTGGGACGGTTAAATTTCTGATCTTCATTTCCAGCATGACCATAAATAATGACTGATCCCTAAGCTTCAAGCTTGCAGTTGCATGCTGTACAGTAGATCGCTATATGTCGTCTTTATTCTGCGAATAAAGAAGCGTGTGATGTAGACATTTTGTAGCTTTTGGAGGATTGCGTGATTTACCACATCAAACACCTCACTAAGTGCAAATATATCACACCGCTTACTTTCCCATTTAGTAGCTCATCGCCAAGTTTATTTTCATGTAAATATGTATATAATTGGCAATGAATAGCTCACTTAATAATCTTGCTCATGAGTCGGTAGTAAAATTGATTTATATAGTTATTGGAATCAGAGCGCGTTCTCCAGCTTTAAATAAGGCCAAGACTTTAGCCGATTACCAATTGTTTAGGAAACAACACTAATCAATAGTGTTTATTAACTCTTTCCTGTCGGGCTGAAAAACATCCAAAATTGAACCAACCTCTTTGTTCTATTGATATCTCTGGAAATAACCATAACTGTTGCGAGGGGGTAATTGCCCACTTTTTGAAAGAAATTTCAGTAAATTCGGGTACTATTGCTGTTAAATATTCATTTATATTTGAACTGTTTTAATATTACAAAATAAGTTTTAACATTAACATAATATATTAGAGTTGTTTTGCAGTTACCCGGTTTAAAATTATACTAAGGGCTATATCACATACTCCCCCCTATTTCGGTGAGGAAACCGCTACTAAGTACTCCCCTATTTCGCCTGCCACACTGCATCCGATGATCGATAGTCGACTCTTAATTTTTTTTGCAAAAATGTCCCTCCCCCCCCCCCCCCCCCCAAAACATAACTGGTCAGGTACGCCTATGCTGACGCAGTGTTCTTATGAGGTGGCCCGAAACCTAATAAGCCTTAGGGTTTCTATTTCCACTGACATTCTTTTTGTCTTATTCTTGTATGATGTATTTTCATTGGTAAAATAAATGATGATGATAACTATATATTCAATTTTTAGATACTAGATTTTTAATAATATGAACACACGGAAAAGCAACATTTATTATTTTATTTCACACTTGTGATACATTCATAAGTTTCCGTGTATAAAGATGATTAAATAATAAATAATAAATAATAATAATAATAGCAACTATTTTATAACTAGCTACTACTGTATTGGTACTGTATTACTGATGACGTCAAATGACCAGAATATGGGATTAGCATAAAAATTATTCGTGAATTTTAAAGACGGAGAACCGAGCATTTTCACTCTTGGTGCTTTTAATTGGGTTTTAAGCGCTGTGTGAGCGACGGTTGTTCGAAGTTTTGTTTAGAAAGGGTAAACAGAGGTCAGATTAGCGTATTACAAGCGTTATGCAGGGTAAACATCGATCGTAGACGACACGGTTTACGAGTTGTTATAGATTTTATCTGCGTGCTCATAGCATCCGAATCGAGATTATCTGATGAGCTGTGACGCTCAATGTAGAAGCGTTATTTGTCGTCGGTTACCGATGCTTCACGCCAACCAATCTCTCCAGCGTCTCTCCAACAGCAAATGTTCGTCGGTTTACCTCATGGTCTTTCATTAGGGGAGCCAAACGACCAGACTTTTAGCCAGGCGGCCATCCAGTAGTCCTTATTAACCGAGTTTTCCTCAAACAAATTCTTACAGTTTCTCCTTTCTAATGTTTATTTTAGTTATTGTGTACGTTTCATTACTTATTTTCTGCGAGATCGATTTAACGTATATATGTATGTGCAACCGTTATATGGCTTTAAACAGGAAGTAGCAAACACGTTTAATAAAACCGCTGTTCAATACGTTTGATAAGCTCACTTGCTTACGGCCACCCCACCAAAATGTTTGGACGGCCATGAGTTTTGAAATCCTGGCTAAAAGCCTGCAAACGACTGATGATAATGATAACCAGAACCTTTCTCCTACAGTAACTGCTCGACCAGCCACTCTCTATTCGCCAACGGCGCAGTCCGATTTACAATGGCTTCTCCGAACAGAGACATGTTTTCCGCTGCATAAAGCTCATGTGTCGGTGCACTAAACAGACCTCTGCTTATCCTTTCTAAACGAAACTTCAAACAATCGTAAATATATTCAGTGCAGAAGAGAAATGAACGGAATCAAGATTTTGCACTGGAATCCATTTCAGAACTTTTCATGTTTTTGTGAAAATGTGCCTCTGTACTTTCCCTCCAGAAATTCTCCAAATGTTACAGGTATTTTGATGTTGGTATTTGGTTTTCGTTCCTTCAAAGATATAAGAGGCTTCTTCAATTCTAATGGCTTTAACCACAGTCCTCGAGGTTTGGATTGAAGAAAAATGCAACGGAGAGTCGATCTCTGCTACTCTGCTGTTTTATCACTCTATGTTTCGTGGCTTTATACATTCCATTAGTCCACACTTCCAGCATGTCTCCCAAATTAATAACAAACGTTCCAGGAATTGGTGGTACTGGAATCCACTGACCATTGTCGTCATATATTTCCAGCCCTCCTACATCATCTTGCATTAATATGGTCAATATACCATAATCTGTGTGTTCACCACAATTCATTTCATCAGGACCAACAGTATACGGGTTAGGTAGATAATGGTACATTCCAAGTGTAGCCATAGGGTAAGGCGAGAATTTATCATCAAAGAAATCTTCATTCAATCCTAGCAAAAAATGAAGACAATGTCAATCGCTAAATATAAGATAAAAGGAAGCTTGCGACCAGTCAGACCAATAAAGTAGCCAAAACGTCACCAAAAAGATGCCTGTATAAAATGTACATAAATATATACAGTAAATCTAAATATACATAACATAACATTGTATACAGCACAACACTTAAAGTGTATATGAAACGAAAATTAAGTTTGTCTTATTTGAAAGAACTCTTAAAACAATGAGGAATGACAATTTACAGCTCTTCCATATTTCACTTACTTCTTGAGGTATTTAGACAATAGGTGATATTCAAATGAGATAATCTATGACGTAGCAAGTTGTACACAACATTGGAGTATCCTGTATATATTAAAGATTATTGAACGAAATCACTTGAAGCTTGTCTTTAATGTTTTTGTTTCATGAACTGTAGCAATTACAAAGTTTTGAATGATTTCTTTTAATAATATTGGAAAGATATACATGATTTTCTAATGTTGTGTACAACTTGCTACGTCATAGATCAGCTCATTTAAATATCACATAAGTCTAAATATCTTAAGAACTGAGTGAAATATGGAAGAGCTGTAATTTGTTATTTAGGTGTGCACCGGATAGTGCTTTTTACTATCCGGATTTGCCGTATAGTTGAAAAAAATCCGGTCGCATACTAAATCCGGTGCACCCCTACTGTTATTCCTCAAACAACTACGTGACTGTTCATAGGACTGACCCCCTTAGTAATCGCCTCACACTTATTTCCCTATTGAAATTTCGTTGCGTTCATATGAGAAGCCGGGCTGGCCCGCTTGCAGAGATAACATATTCCCATATGAACAGTTCGTCCCGCCTGCCGGGATGAAAAATCTTTAAACGCGCATGCAAACAAAGTCATTGCTGTCAGACCAAATAAAACGCGGTCTTTGCCAATTTCACCCCGGTAGGCGGGATGAAAGTGGGCGTACGCAGGATATTTCAAACGGAGTCGTTTTACCTTTTACAAAAAGTCAGGAATGTAAATGTTTGTATTATGTTACGATAACATGTTCTATTACGAAAGCCTTCTACAGTTCAAAAGGGGGCGCGATCGCACCACCGACCCCCCTGCGTACGCCCCTATCATGAAACTACCATATGAACGCAAGATTTGAGATCTCGCTAAGCTGGCCAGCGCGCTTAGATAGATAGATAGATAGATAGATAGATAGATAGATAGATAGATAGATAGATAGATAGATAGATAGATAGATAGATAGATAGATAGATAGATAGATAGATAGATAGATAGATAGATTAGATAGATAGATAGATAGATAGATAGATAGATAGATAGGATAGATAGATAGGCTGAAATTTGGAACTTTGGGCCCCACTAAATAAGAGCCCTTTACCCTAAAAAGCCTGATATTTGAAATATTAGAAAAAATCAGTTTTTAATTGTACTATAACAAAATCCCAAACAATGACAATCCCAGCAATCTCAGTGTAAAATGTTTATAGAGGGTTCTAGCTCGAAACGTCCTACCCTACTATTTCGGCAGCCAATTTATATTTATTTATATTTAACAAGTGTTTATTTTGTAAAGAAACCTATACAGGATGGATTTTGTGACTGCAGCGCATGCGCTAGTAGACATGCTATCGAATATCCAAAAAGCGTAAGTAACAATACAATCAAATACCAATCAATCAAACAAACAAACAGCGAACACGTAGAGCCGAACTGTATACGACCATTTTCGATCTTATATCCATGCTGATTGCGAAGCTAAAACCGTTTCTCTATAGCCTACACTCTGTTTTGTTTCGTCAATTTATAATTTATAATCAAATATGGTGAGTACTTATACAATGAATTACCATAAAATTGCAATTGTGATTTACCGCGGTTTTGGCATTGTGTTTCACGCCATAATGATAAAAGATTTTATAGAAGCTTCTATCGAGTTGTTGCTAGACGCATTCAACGTAAGTGTATTACAAAACTAGCCTCTTTCGAGGAAAAATGAAATCAAATAACCCATGAACAAAATTTAGCCATGAACAAAATCAACAGTCCAGGCTCTAACCGAGTGGTGGTTTGTCATAGTGAGGGCACATGTGCAGAAGTAAGAGTTTCCATTCGACGTGTTCGCGTTGTTCTTATCTTGTTTTGTGATAAACACTACAGTTGGCGAAGAAGTTAACTGAAGCCAAAGAAGCCAAAGAAGTTAACTGAAGGTCGTGGTTATAAGCCATAGGAGGTTTTGACCGGTTTATGTCGCTTTGTTATGGAGATGTCGAGGGCGAATGGTTCATCGACGGGAAGCGGCGAGAATGTAATTGCCAGTAGGACTGTGGCACTTGTACCGTTGGATCTCGGACCTCTGAGAAAATTTTACACTGAAGGAAACCATCATGGACTCTCCCAGCGATGGAAGAGGTGGAAAAGTGCGGTCAACTTGTATTTGGCGGGAAGGGAAGGGGAGTGACAGTGAACTCCCAACGGCAAGCACTCATTTTACATGTGGCAGCCTTAGATGTCCAGGAGATATACTACATACTACACGCTGGTAGGCAACGAAGAAAGCAAGGATTACGATGCAACGATTATGGTACTGGATGATTATTTTATTCCGAAAAGTAACGTTTCGTTTGAAAGGCATTTGTTTAGACAAATTGTACAAAAGAACGATAAAACCGTTGACCATTTTGTGTGCAGGCTTAAACAGCAGGCGACTAATTGTGACTTTGGGGCCCACGAAGACGACTATATTCGCGACATATCCAGTAGATTAATAAGTGCTACTCCAACCATTTGCAGCTTATACGTTCCTGGAGAAAAGTGGTTAGTAAAACTTGATGACCTAGTAGTACTAGAGCACAAGAAGTAGTCAATCGCTGAAGGCTTTGGAGGGTAATGCGAATACCAATGAAGTGATCTTGTTGGCAATTCAAAATCAGGCCGCCAGAACAGAAGTAGGAGCAGAAGAGTTACAGACAGTGGACAAGGAAAAAACTTGTTTCAACTGTGGTCGCCAAGGACACTTTGCCAGGTATGTGTAAACAATGCGGTAAAGTGGGATGTTTCAAGGTAAAATGCCCTAGGATGTCAACAGGTAATGGACAATAGCGACAGAGTGGCCTACAAGATAGAAGTCAACACCTTAAGTATAAGGGAAGCGGTTTTCATAATCGCCCTGGCAAAAACTCGGATGTAAACTATAGGTATCATGTAAAGCTTATTTGCATCTTGATAATAGATAACGTCATCATCGGTTCTATGAGGGTATAAATACGGATCCTATCATCCTAACCTTATACAATGATCACCCCTGATGAAGACACTAGATTGGAGTGTCGAAACGTTGGATAATGGACAGTAACTTTTAAAGTTACAGTACGTTCAAAAAACGTTTTTAAGCCAGAGTAGCGTCAACTATGTCTGAAGGTGGATGACGTTCCAGCAAGGCAAGCCAAACCTGAATATGCATTTGCATGCAGTGGAAAATAATGTACGTCCGGATAATGGTATTGTAACATTGAATGTGGGAGGAGTGGATGTAGGAGTGGATGACAATACATTTGTGAGCTTCTACGTCACAAATCCGAAAGTCGTTATTTGCTGAGATCTGCCTACCAGAATCTCCTTCGTATCTATATGATGCACCGGAAGACGTTTAGCTTTTTGGCCACGAAAAACACTTTTTCTAGCGCAGCAAAGCCACTTGCTTTTGTTTTGAGAAGGAAATTTTTGTACTGTTCACTGCAAAACAAGATAAAAACAACGCAAACACATCCAATGAAAACTCTTACTTCTCTATGACACTACATGTATGACAACCACCACTCAATTAGAGCCTGGTTCTACAGACTTCCATCTTCTTTGCCACTGTCGCTGTTGGCCGAAGAATATCAAACCTATCATCCGACCCAGTCGATTTAGCAAGGAATAAAGGGAAGGTTGCTTACTGGTCTAAAGTTCTTAAATAACAGATCCAGGCCAAGTTATTTAAGGAGAAGCACAAGCGCATATTTCCAGTTGTCAGGTATACTTGGCCTTCTTCGAAAGACAAGTTAATCATATTGAGTAATAATGGGAGCCAACACATCACAACAAGTCTTTAGTAGCCAAGTAGGTGTTGGGTCTAATTGACAGGAGGCATTGGTGGACCATGATGATATTCCGTCCTTCCTCCTCCGACAGCAGAGAGGATTCCAACTTTACTTGAGGTAATCGAAACTCCATAACAGGAGGGACAATATCAATCTGATCAATCTCCTCTTTAATACCGTGAGTTAACAACACAAAACAGTTTCTTGGAGTTTCCCACGCACTGGTCAATCATATCAGTGTAGTGAGTAGTTTTAGCTTCCTTAAGAAATGCACTGTAACTGTCTTGTGTCCCGCGATACGCCTCTTTATCAGCAGGTAGACCAGACCAGCATTTTTCTCTCCAGCTTCTAGCATTTACTGCAGCTTTACGTTTCTTGAAGTTCTCATTGTAGCATGGCACCCTAGTCCTGAGTGGAGCATGGTTGTCAAGGAGAGCGGACAATACGGTTTCGTCATAGCAGCAGGCAAGCTCATCAATGTTAGTTCTGTTAGTTAGTAACTGCTCTCATACTCTCCTATTACGACTACTTCGTTTACAGAAACGTGCTGCTCGTATAATATTATCTGCTGACTTTTTACAACCTTCTGTAAGTCTCTTTTCTAAACTCAAATGGATTATAATCCCTGACCTGATAAAATGCAGGAAGATTTTGTTGCTCTTTAACGTCTTAATTAATTCTGATGCTCCTCTTTGTTTTAAGCACAGGTTCAAGTTTTTATCAGACTCTTTTGCTGCGGGAAGATGCAGCACCAGAGCAAGTTTTCTTGACCTATGTGTACCTTTTCCACGTACTAATTCTGGCAAGCGTACATTCGCCTATAGTGCTGCAATTCTTTTTAATGATTTGAACGTGGATTTTAAGCAGCTCGTTTCTAACTTTATCTCAACCTCTTTGTCCCTTAGGCAAAATTCTTTCAAGTATAAACTTAAAAACATTTTTATTTTACAACTTAATTCTGTCCAACATCTTGAGGAATTAATATGCTATGATTGTCGTTGTCAACTTTGTTGTAACTGTATTTCTCACTAATCTTTATTAGTTATAGTATTTCATATATATTATGATGTCTGCATGTTCTAGTTTTAGTATTTTTGTCATTGTAAACAATTATTAGTTTTTGATAATTAGTTAGTATTTATAGAAGGCCGTATGTTAGAAAACTGTAACTGGTTAATACGTTTCAACCTTCTTTAAAAAAGTGTATTGTATTGTATTGTATTGTATAGTTCAAGATCTGTATTATATAGTGCTGATGAAATGATGTCAGCTTTAAAAGAGTCAATATCAATCTGCTTGAGTTCTTGAAACTGAACTTCTTGCACAGACATGTGGACGAGGAATGTCCAGATATATTACACTCAATAAATGAATGGTTCAACAGGACGAGAGTAGGTTGTAGACCAGATATGACTGCATCATTGGTTGATCTAGTAATAACTACATGTAGATCAAGGATGTGACCTGAAGTAAGAGTTGGAAATCCAACATGCTGGATAAGTCCAAATGTCTCTAAACGATCCTGGAGTCACAATTTATCAAACAGTCAAGGTGGAAGTTTAAGTCACCAGTGATTTAGTGACAGCTCAGATGACAATGTCTTCAAGTTAATTAGAGAATTCCTCAAAAAACCAAGGCAGAGGAGAGCTTCTTTGTACGATTTGATTGATAAATCGACTTGATCTGCAAATTATGAGTCTCCCATAATGCTCAGCTGGACACCACACTTTCCTCTTACACAACAAGGTATTTCAGTTGATTTAAGAGTGTTCAAGACGTAAGGGCTAAATGGTTTTGTAGGTTAAAGTCATGAGTCTGTAGATTGAATATGGCTGGAACTTTGAACGCGAGAAATCGTTTTCCAGCAAGAGCAAAGTGATAAAAGAAAGTTTCTTGAATAATACAACATATTTACAAAGATTAGTTCTTAGTAAATATCATAGTTGAGAATTAAAAGAAATAAAATGGTTCTCCAAGATAGAAATAACCAAAATTTCAAGAGCACTAAAACTAAGCAGCCAAATGAAATATGATGTCATCAGGCTTTTAGTCAGGCAGCCATCATATGGATGGCCACTTTTCAAAAATCAGATTTTTGGACGGCCTGCACTTTTCGTGGGATGGCCATGGATGGCCTAATCAAAATATTTTCCTTAAACAACAACTTACATGTTTCCCCTTTTCTAATATTTTTTGATTTCTGTTACAGTACATGTAGCTGCTGTTTATTTTAGCTATTGTGTAGGTTTCGTTACTAATTTTTGTCAAGAACATGCAGACATGACGATTGATCGCAATATCGATTTAGCATATATGCAGGGTTCTGCCCTGTAGCGTGAGTGCCGGGTACCTACAGGCCCGGGTGCTCCCCCCCCGAGAATGTGTGAAAATTAGTAATGTGAAATTCATAATCCTTGCCATTATGTGTCATTATGTGTCAGACTAAATATTACAGTAAAGGTACTACCATTTATATGTGTATAATATAAATTTTAATAACTGCAATGCACTAACTAAAAGGAGAGACATGTTTGAGAATACTAGTCTACATGTTTAATGATAAATCATAGGACCTTGGTGGAACACTCGTATATATGTAAGTTGACCGAAAAAATCGTGATTTTTACGATACCCGGAGTATAAGTTGAGTCCTTGAAATTAAATAGTTACGAGACACAGAGTAGTATTCACAGAAACTTTAATAATATCTTCTAAATAACTAAAATTAAATTGTGAGTTTGTGTCTTTTCATAAAGCAACAGTACCAACTTTTCTGCCCTATGAAGCCAATGATCTTGCTCTTCTTAGCCAATGCTTTGGCTTGCAACATTATTTGGTTTCTTTTCAAGCTGTTCTTTGAGTCCAGGCCAAAGATTTGTTTACACCAAAAAGCACGAGGTTTAGAATAAAATGCGTCGATGACTTGTCAATAATTAGTTAGCGATAAGCTGATTGGTCCATTTCCTGACGCATAGAGAGTACTGGGTTAGGGTTAGATATCCGATCTATGATTTCGCGCATCATTTCTTTGTATAAGTCGAGATCAGTTTATGACAGTTTTTTATGTGAATTTTGGGTCCTAGAAAATCCACTTATACACCGGGAAACATGGTAGGGTTAAAGGGAAATGGCAATAAAAATTAAGTTTATCTTATTTGAAAGAACTTTTAAAATTATATATGAAGACCTTTTACAGATTTTCCATATCGTTCTTGGTTCTGTAAATATTTCACTTCTTTTTAGTGAACCTGAAGGGACAAGACATAATCTTTGGGTTTTGTCTTTCACGAATAAAGATGTGAAGTCAAACACAAACGGTTATGCAAGACGGAAATGGGCGTTCGCTCGAGTTAGTTATTACAGTAACTCAACTTCTACAAAGCAAATTCTGTTGCTTTCGGGGGACATCGAAAGAAATCCAGGATGGGAAGGAGATGGTTCAGTTGGTAACTATGAACATTATTTGCAGAATTTCACAGAGAATCAAAGCCACCACCGAAACACTTTGAAAATTGCACATATTAACATACGAAGCTTAAGAAATAAAGTCGACGAAGTGATTATGCTACTTAAAATATGTCATATGGACATTTTGGCAATAACTGAAACGCACCTCGATAAAAAGATATCAAACCAACAGTTAGAAGTAGAGAATTACAAGATTTTTCGAAGAGATAGAGAAGTAAAACAAGGCGGCGGGTGTCTTGTTTATGTAAAGAACCATATTTGTGCAACTAGACTTAAGTCCCTCGAGGCGGCCGAAATCGAACAGATATGGTTAAAAATCAGTAGCAAAGCAAAGGGATTCATATTGGGAACTGTATACAGACCTCCTAATAACATGCCTTTCTTCGAGCATTTTGACAGAAATTTAGAAAAAGTTTGGCTTAAATACAAAGAAATAGTGATGGTCGGCGATTTTAATTGCGATTTTACTACAAATGATGATGGATTTCTAGTGTCTGCTTTGGGGAATAAATTAAACAGTTCATTGATTCAGCTTAATTTTGGGGTTGTCAATAAACAAGCTACTAGAGTTACGAGCACATCGGAATCACTTTTAGACCTTATATAGTGACGAACAATTCCGAACTTATTAAACAAACAAGTACTTTAGAACTTGCTATATCTGATCACAAGTTAATCTACGCAGAGTTGAGTACGAAAATATCAAGACCTCCGCCAAAAATAGTCCGAAGTAGAAATTTCAAGTTCTTCAATCAAACAGATTTCATAACGGACATTGAACAGGCTCCATGGTCTGTGTGCTTGGCTTTTGACAGTCCAGACGATAATTATTGGGCTTGGCTAAAAATATACTCTGATATTTGCGACAAGCATGCTCCATACAGAGATGTTAAGTTAAGGCGAGTATCCTTACCTTGGATAAATGCGAATATAAAACATAAGATGAATTTAAGATTGAAATTTCTACGGAATGCCAAACAATCAAACAATCCGGAAATGTGGGCAAATTATAAAAGGCTTAGAAATGAAATAACTTCAGAGGTCAGAGTAGCCAAATGCCAATACTATAAGAATCTGTTCGACGAGGCCCGCGATTGTAGAACGTATTGGAATCTAATAAAAAGGGACACTAAGAAAAACCAGTCCCGACCAATTTTGGGAATAAGAAATTCAAACGGGAAGCTAGAACTCCGTAATAATCAAAAAGCTGATATTTTAAATTATCATTTTTCTACGATTGGCAAAACTTTGGCAACGGAAAGAGAAGTCGGAGCTGATCTAAACCAAGAACATAATATTCGCCATATAACACCAACAATTATGGACATAAATTTAAGTCATGAAGTAATTTCACGTTCTATACAGAAGTTGAGGACAAACACAGCCTGCGGCCCTGATATGGTGTCGGCAAAGTTATTAAAGATGGCGGGAGAAGCTATTATCCCGTCTCTATCTATCGTATTTAATTCAAGCATTAAAACATCTACTGTTCCTGTCATGTGGAAAAGTGCAAAAATCACTGCTATTTTCAAGAAAGAAGATGAAACTGACAAGAACAATTATCGACCAATTTCATTATTGTGTCTGCCTGGAAAAATTTTAGAGTCAAGTGTATCATCAAGCATAACATCACATGTATATAAATATGAGTTAAACAGTAATCATCAGTGGGCGTACAGAAAGGACTCATCAACTATATTATTATTGATAACAATGACTGAGAGTTGGAGACATGCATTAGACAATAAAAAGATAGTTGGCGCTGTGTTTGTAGACCTGAAAAAGGCTTTTGACTCAATTTTCACATCCTTTACTCTTGGTAAAACTTCAGGAATTAGGTATTGCCGGAGATATATGGCTGTGGATAAAAGATTATCTCTCAAACAGGAAACAAACAACAACTGTAAATGGCCATGATTCTAAAGCAATGGATGTGGAATTCGGTGTTCCACAGGGCTCCGTGCTAGGTCCCATTCTGTTTGCATTATTCTGTAATGATTTACCGAATATAGTGGAAGAGGATGAAGATGCAGAAATTGAAATGTTTGCAGACGATACAACCATTTATGTGGTTGGACTTACGGTGGATATAGTGACGTTAAGGCTAAATGAGATCCTAAGTAAATTTTGGGTCTGGTGCATTAACAATTCCCTGACACCTCATCCAGGAAAGACTGAATTCATGTTAATGGGCGGGAAATCATTTTTAGGTCCTATGAGAGCAATAAAACTAGGAAATTCCGTCATAAAACGAGTACGGTCGACAAGGTGTTTGGGGATGGAGCTGGATGATGAACTGAAGTGGTCCAAACAAGTGTTGGATATAACGAAAGCTTTTTCTCAAAAAATTAACCTTCTAAAATCCTTGTATTTCCTACCGAAGAAAGTCAGACTCGATTTCTATCACAAGGTCATACTGCCGTCACTGACTTATGGCATTGTCTTGTGGGGGTCATGTAACAAGACTTTATTTGATGACCTTGAAAGGATGCATGTGAGAGCTGCAAGAATTATCTATTGTCTGAATTGGTATATGCCGACAAACGATGTAATCACAAAGTATAATTGGAAAACATTAAAACAAATTTATCATGAATCACTGGCGAAACTTGTTCAAAAAATTTACTACCAAGTTAGTCCCACAACTATGGCTGATCTGTTTGTAAAACGTTCGCTTGGGTATAATTTAAGGGAAAGAAATTGTTTGTGTATACCGAGGGTGAGGACTGAAATTATGAAGAAGTCGATTAGCTATAAGGGATCAGTTTTGTGGAACAACTTGAATAACGAGACGAAAGAAATTGTAAATAGTCGACATTTTTCAAAGGTTATAGCAAATTTAAAATTAAGAGACTCAATGTTTTAAATTGGAACTCAAAAGATTGTATTAATAGTAATTATAATTAATATTATATTAGTTTTGTGTATTTTGTAAAAATAGATACAATAGTGATTATTCACGACCCTATCAGCTTTTGCTGTATCTTTTCTAAATCGTGATTAAATAAATGCTTCAACAACAAAGAACATTGAACATTCCGCCATCTTGGATATGCATAACCATCCTTGGATATGCATAACCATCCTTGGATATGCGTGACGTCACAACCAGGGTAGAAATGTTTTTTATATTAGCAATTATCGAGTCATTATAGATGCTAAATCGTAGTTGTTTTGGGTGTTGTATACTTTTAAGTGAAGTAGCAATCTATTTGAACGCATTCCACTGATATTTGGGCAATTATTTACAACTTTTAGAATGTTTACCCTGGTTTTGATGTCACTTAATTAGATCTAATTATAAAACAAGATGGCGGATTGCAGATATTTTTGTTCGCAGATATTTCAAAAATTAAGGAAGTTACGGGGAAATTTTAAAAGGTCTTCATATATTATTTTAAATGTTCTTTCAAATGAGACAAAGAAAATTTTTATTGCCATTTGCCATTTCCCTTTAAGAGCACATGTTGGATTTTTCTTGGGAAAATTTATTTGTATAATGACTCACGCGTACAACTGCTTGTTTTCAACACACAACCACACTCTTACATCGGTGTATCATCTTACGCGTTGATAACAAAGTGCGAAGAGATTAGCGCCTTACCCAAGTATCACATAATCCAATCTGGCTTTGGAGGAATATTGTATTTCACAAAATCACTGATCCGGTAGCTAATATTGTTTGCGTTGTGTGCTGAATTTTAACCGAATAATATTGTTTAAAAAAAATACCAAAGACAAAAAAATACAAAGCGATGTAAATAAATTACATTACAAGATATATATTTCGAGTGCTGGGCAGAAGGCTCCGTTTTCGCGGAGTAGGCGCCGCCCACCGTGGTCCTCCTAAACCTATAATTTCTAAGTGGTCCCGGGCAGAACCCTGTATATGTATATGCTCTAATACGAAGTAGCAAAAACGTTGTTTAATAAAACCGCTGTTCAATATGTTTGATAAGCTCATGGCGACGCCCACCCAAATTTTTTCATGGCCATGGCGCCATGCCCTCCAAAACTTTTTAGACAACCAGTTTTGCAATCCTGGCTGAAAGCCTGAATGTCATAAATATGAAATCATTTTGCGAGATTATTTATTCAATGCATAACCCCCTGAAGAACATAAATTTTGCCATTGTTATTCCTAAGCAATAGGTTAAAAACTAGAGATGAGCTGATTAAGAAAATAGCCAATTACTGAATAATCTGCCGATTAATTGGTATACCTGTATGCCGATTATCGATATAACACCCACATTACAAAATCATTAAACTGATCAATACTCAAAGTTCAATTTTCACAAATTGTGATGCAAAAACAAAGTATTATCACAGCTGCCTTTTTAAGTTATGTCGCTTGACCCAAAAAAGCAGTGACTCTCGATTGAAGATCCTGTGAGAACACAGCGCTTGCAAATGAATTTTAATGTAACACTTGTTATGGATATGTGGCAACATGTTACATGAAAAATCATCCAGTTTGACAAAACTTGACATGTTATGTATGTGGATTTAAAATTGTCACCTTTATGATTGGGGCAAGCTGGACAGTCGGAAAGTAAAGACTATTGTGTTTATGCTTATGAAGTTACCTGGCGCGTCGTTCGCGAAAAAGTTAATGCACCGATTATTTTGCCTATTATTATGCAATTACCGATTATTTTAAATTGGCCGATTAATCGGCTAACAAGAACATTTTAAATTAATCACTGTCAGTAGCCTCATGAGGTATTGGTGTATAATATTATTAATCTACTGTATACACGATTCAAGAGTATGTTTTTTTCCTACTGTACATTACTCTGACAGTAGAAAATTTAGAAAATTTAACTCCTCTGAGATGACATTTCCTCCATTTTGAGAGGCTCTTCCCAGACTTCTCTGCAAAGTAGAGATGAGCCGATTAATCGGAAACTAATCGGCCAATTTAAAATAATCGATAATCGGCCGATTATTGCATAAAAATCGGCAAAATAATTGGTGCATTAAAGTTCGCGAACAACATGCTGCGAGTCTGTAAATTCATTAGCATGAACACAATAGTCTTTATTTCACAATGAAATCTGACAGTCCAGCTTGTCCCAATCATAAAGGTTATGATTTTTAATCCACATACATGTCAATTTTTGTCAGACTGGATGATTTTTCGTGTGACATGTTACCACATATCCGTAATATTAAAGTGTTACGTTAAAAATAATTTACATTAGCGCCGTGTTCTCACAGGATCTTCGATTGAAGTAGTCACGACGGAGAACATCTCCAACCAGAAAGAGTCGCAAATCTCGACCAGACTTATGGTCTTGCTTCAATAAGATCATTGGGTCAAGCGACATCACTTCAAAAGGGAGCCGCAACAATATTTTATTTTTGTATCACAATTTACCAAAATTGAATTTTGAGTATTGATTAGTTTAATGATTTTGTAATGTGGGTGTTAGAATTGTGTTTTCTGTGTTTAATAAACTAATAATATAACAATTGTTGTATTATGACTTCTCTTGTTTTTCTTGCAATTCTTCTGTGATAGTGTAGCGCATAGTTGCTATTTATAAAACCAAAAGCCGGCCAAATAAACCGAAATTGATTTTCAAGGATTCCACATGAACATTTTTCTATTGTTTGGAAGCAAGAACTACTAATAGCAAAAATGGAGAAACATGAATCTTGACGTCATTAGTGCGCAGCGCTATTGCTTTTTTCGGCGGGTATCTCCGATCGTTTAAACAACCAAAACGTTGGTAATATAGAGTGACTAAAATTTGGTAGTTTGGGCGAGAGGGAAAATATATATTATTTTTACTAAAGACACTGATTCTATGAAAATGTGTAAACATGAAAGGTTGCATAAAGGGTGAGGGGCTGCAGCAAGTTCCCATCCCCCCTCACTTGTCTGAAAATTACTGCCATTCGGGCAAAAATAGCCTTGTATCATTTGGGCAAAAATGGTCTTGTCAAAAATCTTAATGTCATAAATCTTAAATAAAATCCTGGGTCGGACCACCACTCCGGGTCTTAAAAATAATTGAGGAGAAAGTGCTGTCTTTGCAATAATACCAGCAAATGGTAAGACAGTAAACCTATCTTCAATGGGTTTAATTTAAGACTAATGGTGTCAACAAGATGCTGGATTTTCAGTAGGTGAGATTTTCAGTAGGTGAGGCAGGCAATCGCTCACCTCAGTGGGTCTAGGCGAGCCATTTTTGCTCATTTTTACTGCTTTAACCAGTCTTGCATTTATAGACCTCTCTCGTTTAATATATTTGACATTTTACATGTGGAGAAATCCAGTGAATGAGCCCGTAATACTTTGCGGTGCTAACAAAGGCATGCGTTCGATGCATTCTTTGATCTTAAGTGAAACCTAAAACTACTTCAAAGTGTTGTGAATATAACGTGATAACAGAATTAAGAGTCAGATTAACACAATGAATGAAACTCAACAGGAAATAACTTGGAGGAACTTATAAGAGATATAAATATCCAGCTTATCAGGGTAATTTAATTATTTGTTTGTTGTTTTAAACTGAACTTTCATGCCTTCGTCGAAGACACGATGGTTGACATAATGTATGTTATTTCTAAAGTTTTCTGCTCCTCTGAAACAATACAGGCAAGCCTCCTCTGAAACAATATAGGCGAGTGGTAGAAAGCTTTCCTTGGAGTGTTGAGGTGTGTGTTGAGGTGTGTGTTGAGGTGCGTGTTGAGGTGCGTGTTGTGTGTCAATACTTTTGGACAGCAACATAGTCGTAATTGATATTTCATTTAATATGACACTGACTAATATGACACAGACATTCCAATCAGTTTCCGATTATTTGGGAGATCTGCAAAAGTTCATGCAATTTCCGATTCTCCCAATATTTTATCAAATTCTCTAAAATTATCAAATTATCAAATTTCTAGAAATGGGAAACAAATTCACAAACCTACAGCTTTTTAGCAATATATTGGAAGATAAATAGGTCAACATATGTAAGCTCATCTTAGCTATGTTCAGCAATATAATGTTTCAGTCTCCGTAAACTCCTGTGCCAACTCCCTATCACGTTCGGGTTGCTTTGCAGTACAGATGAGCCGATTACGAAAATCGCCGATTACTGAAGCCGATTATTTGGAGGCCGATTAATCAAAATAATCGGCTGATTAATCGGTACGTATATGCCGATTAGCGATATGTTTCCGGTTGCCAGTCTCCACGCAGTATCGCAATGTTTTATGGGATTGCTAGGGAGGAACAACATTTTCGAAATATAACAGAAATGGCTCGTGGTGATCATTGTGCCCTGTGATTGTAGAAATGTTACGTAATAACGTCTTATTTGGATACCAACTTACCCAAGCCAACAGCCAAAACCCCCATTATTTTAAAAGCTAGCTCTTTCAGGGTCTGGTAATACACTTCAATAGTCTCCCTGAAGTCTTCTGGTTCCTTTGGCCACTTGTTGTTTCCTGCAACTGATGGAAACATTTTCTTGCAAGGCTGGTCATCTGGTATATCGACTGCAGCGTAAAATCCCTCACGCCAGTCCGGTTTGCTATCTTTTAAATAAGCAGTAGTTTCAGTTTGAAACTCAAAGTAGCCTCGAAAATTTCCCGTCCCTTTTGACTTGATTTGTTCTTTCACATCACGAGGAAGAGCAAAGAAGTTCTTGAGCACTTGGAAAACATCGTCTCGTATTTGTCCCGCTACACCGTGGTTCTTGACATAAAGGAAGCCATAATCTCTGCAAGCTTCAGCGATGGATTTTATTGTTTGTTGAGATTCATTGATGTCTTCAATATTCCATAAAGAAGACATGTCAATAACAGGTATTCCATCTTGATGTAATGCTGCCATTACCACCAAAGTCTGGCAAGATATTGCGGTGTAATGCACTTGTCAATGTTAAGCCCCAGGGTAGGGGGGACGGGCAAACCCAGGGGAATTTGACATTTTGAGAAAAAAAATGTCAAATTCCCCACCCATGGGACATGTATCCGTGTCAAATGACCCCTGTATGGTGGACATGCATAGCTACAATCCACTACAAAGTTGTCTCAAACTTTACTTTATTTTAACAAAAAATATGGCGGTTCTGGCATGCGGTCCATCTCTAGTCACCAGCTCCCTGCGCGGAAAATGTCAAATGACCCATCCGCCCGGGACAGCTAGTAAACGTCAAATTCCCCACCCACGGGAGGATAGAAGTTGTCAAATCCCCGTAGGTCGCCCGTCCCCCCTCCCCTGGGGGTTTACATTGATAGGTACTCTCCAGTCCAGTTCTCCCCCCTTAGTCTAATAATTGCGCATGCGTGTGAATGTTGGATCACTTTTTTGGGATACTAGCGCATGTGTAGGGTTAGGGCACAGAATAGGTTAGGGCATATTAAGGTTCAAGATTAGGATAAAAGTTGTTTCGAGTTAGCCAAGCACATGGCTTCCCATGGGAAGTGATCCCCAAAAAAGTTTCTGCTACCGCCACCTCATATCCGAGTAGCCTACGTCATAAGCACCGCCTTTTTGCGCCCGCGAGCGTCTGTACGCAGGCTAATTGCCGTTAATGTTTCCAAAAATAGAATATTATAAAGCGTCATTTTTATACAGGGGAGGAAAAAATTGGAATTCTCTTCCCCTGGATTTAAAAACTGCAAAATCTAAAACAATATTTAAAAATAATTTGTTAATGGACTCTAAAGCTTCCGCTTCAATCTCATAAGGTCAAAATATTTTTATTATTGTACATTATATTTTAAATTATCTATTTAATTAGTTAGTAATTTAACACGGCTTTCACGTTAGAGACAGAGACAGACAGACAGACAGACAGACAGACAGACAGACAGACAGACAGACAGACAGACAGACAGACAGACAGACAGACAGACAGACAGACAGACAGACACAGAGACAGAGTGATTGATTCACTTTTATTTAAAAACGGTAGTTTCATAAGTTACAACGAACTTCTTTACTGATCTCTATATCTCTATTGTGAGTGTTGGAATACCAAACCAGGACCAGTTCATGTGTCCCCTCTAGTTTTATTTCTGATCTCTATGGTCCGCCCAACATGCATGTCGTCTCACTTGGGATAATACAAAAGGACCTTTCTGCTTTTGTCTTGTCTTTATTTTTGGTTAAGTTAGGGTTAGGACCTTTGTTGATTTGGGTCGGTTACAATCCAATTACTGCTTACAATGCCGTAACAAGTCCAGTAATTTGTGGCTTACACACGGCTGGCCAGCTCATTCTTCCGCCGGTCAGCGTTAGGTTATATAGAGTTAAAGGTATAGAGTTAACGGACAGCCGCGTCTTTGGGACAATGTTTTTTAGTATAACCATAGCGCTACTTAACCATGCAAATAACCACTAACCCCAAAACAACTTCGATGCTACTAACCCTAACCCCACGTAATGAGTTTTTAACCATAACCCCCCCCCCCCCTAGTGAGTTTTCTAACCATAACCCCCCGCCTTAAGTGTCTCCCTAATCCCCGGCTGTATTTTCTATGGTTATACCACAGGTAGCCCAAGCTCATTATATGGCCGTTCTTTTAATATTTTTTACTTTACTATTAAGGTGGCTCCCTACAGTTCGAGGGCTTTTCAGCTGCGCCTACAATTATGCCTTATATATGCAAGCAGGTTTGATGGAAGCACCCATTGACATTATTTTATACTAATATGAGTATAACCAAACATGGCACAAAAAGTAACAAAAGCATGTGTTACCATGGCAACCGTTGGGCTTTATAATTTTCAAAAATATCACATTTATATACCATTTTGACTTATATTTCGGTAATAAGCCTGGTGACCCCCAAATTTTTTGTGCTAATGTTAGATTATTTATGGTTTGGAAAGCCCATGTGAAAAATAAAAAAAATCTGTAGAGAGGTTCTCGCTGTATAAAAAATCGCTGTTTTCTTTATTTTGGTTCTACAGAATTTTCTTAAATTTCTTCAACAAAACCTCCGTGCATTAATCTATTGCTGTGCCAAATTTTAGGATATGTTACCAGGCGTTTTGGCGAATGTCGTTGCAATTAACATATGGGAAAGCTACGCGGCCAAAATACTTTGGAGACCCCACAAGATCAATGGTTTGTCATGCGGGTGCATAAAATTGCAGGCGCATTTTGGAAAACACGCGTATTCTCCACGCAATTGAAGTTGTTTGGAAATCAGCAATGCATATATTTTTGTTTGGACGTTAGTCGTTAGCCATCTAGAAATTACTTTACGTGGTAAAGACAAAAGAAGAGGCTTATCTATCTTTTCTTCATGAATTATGTAGTTTGATTTAAGATATTGAACGATATTTCCTAGTATCTTTTATTCTTTTTGCTCTTCGTGACTCGTGCTCGGCTTTCATATTGGCTTGTTGTTGGCACAAATGGCAAGACAGCGATAACACCTGGTTCTCCAAATTTATTTTAAAATTCAACAGATCGTCATACGAAAGACCACTAGCAGCAAATTTTTGATCCATACCCTGAGTTAGAGGACTATTACTATCCTTTGGATGATAAAGATTACCAACAAATGTTTGAAGTAAATTATGGCGCTTGTCGAGATAGTTCATATGTCAGCTTTAGTTTTTTGTATCGAGTGTACCTGGATGCCTGTGTACCACTTCACCGTCTCCAGCCGTGTTAAGCTTATTTCCCAAAATAACTCCGAATAAACAAGCCACAAATCCCAGAAAATGTGGTGTTTTTGATGCCGAGTTTTCGCCGTCGCTGACCAATGGTTCTTTCCGCCCGTAGGATTCGCAGTTTGAGAGTTGTCTCAGAAACGAACTCGTGTCATAATTGAATTTTAACCCATTGTTTATTTTAGTAATTTTTTTTAAATAAATGAAACCGCGAAAATTTGTTTTTATAAAGCGAAATAAACTTGGAAATGTAGCCATTTTTGAATACTTTATAGAAGCGACTGGGAAATCCTGCATCCAAAATGGTGTTCTCTGTAATGACCACTAATTTTAGTGATCTCTATATAGAGATCAGCGAATGGGATTTGCAGCTAGAGACAGGTAGCTGTAACCGACGAGCTCTTCGTGCCTCGACGCCCAATGGATCGAGTTCTTTAATAGTTCTGGCTACTTTTTGACGCGAAACATGAACATGATAGCGTCTGCGTAATGCATGCCACACCGTTCTGTATCCCGACAGACTTCCAGCCTCATTCATCAATTGCGTAATAGTAGCCCTGAGTTGGTCATCATTTACTTGATCGTCATTTCCGCGCCTTTTTAGTCCGTAATCTTTTAACTTTCTCTTAAGAGTTCGCGTACACATCCTTATACCATCAAATTTTTCGAGAAATAAAACAATCTGATCATATTTATACCCTAGATGAAAGTAATTTTCAATGAGATCTCTTATTTCCTGAGAATTATCGTCCGCCATGTTCATTATTGAATCAAAACTAGAACTCAGGCTTTCTCATGCCCCGGTTGCGTCAATCTGCGCGCCCGAACGATCAGAGGACTGGTCTTGTTTGCAGCAATCGTATATTTGTTTGCAGCAATCGTATATTTGTTTGCAGCAATCGTATATTTGTTTGCAGCAATCGTATATTTTGTTTGCAGCAATCGTATATTTGTTTGCAGCAATCGTATATTTGTTTGCAGCAATCGTATATTTTGTTTGCAGCAATCGTATATTTGTTTGCAGCAATCGTATATTTGTTTGCAGCAATCTTATATTTGTTTGCAGCAATCGTATATTTGTTTGCAGCAATCGTATATTTGTTTGCAGCAATCGTATATTTTGTTTGCAGCAATCGTATATTTGTTTGCTGAAACTACTTGCTATTTGTAACAAATGTAAATAGTTTGTAGTCATTTGAACTTGTTTGCAGCAACAATCTTGTTTGCAGCATGTCCCTTACGGGCCACCGTAGAGATTAGATACCAGACCCCTATGATTTAAAGGCTAGGGAGCCACCTTAAGTTAATTTCTATTAAAAGGTATATTTTTGCTTTTGTTTGTGATTTTGATGAGATTTTGCATGGCCATCCTCTCCGAAATCCTCAAAAAATCCTCAAAATCTAGTATCAATCTATTATAAAGAAGAACGCTGAACGCTTGTACTGCAGGCTACATGTAATTTTATTATAACCGTCAGTTTATAAACAGTTTTAGTATCGCAAAAATTCCACAGAAATACAAACATTTTTTAACTTTTAACTGCATCCACGTGTTCTTTGTCATTAGCTTCATCTTTTGTGAAAGTTTGAAACCATTTTGTTCAGAATTGAAGCACCTGTACTCTTGGGAATTTCAACACGTTTTGGGACCTCTAAATAAATAGGGCTCGGCGCCGGAAATCACACACTCGGGTCACTTCAAGAGCGAATATATCACAGACAAGCGATCCTACGGCAATTTAAACGCCAATACACAACTCCTCGATGTTTTCTCGTTGTACTTAGCTAAAATCGAGTCTCGTTGTATTTTCTCTTCTCCCAAAAATCGCCGATATCAAACTAGGAACAAATAGAGCCCAACCGCAACAGACCCGAGCAGGAGTTTGTTTTGCCTGGCAAACGATTGATGAAGTGATAAAACGGCTGCACCCTGAAGTTCTTGTTCATTAAACAAGCGCTTAGCAGAAAAAATCAAATCTTTGTCTGAAAACTATCTCATCGAAAGGATAGTTTTTGACGAATGTCACATTATTTCAACGTGGGGTTCAACCTTTAGGCCATTATATTAAAGGGTGTATTTGAACATTTGGCCGTTAAACTGAATTGCTCAAAGCTCTTACTTTTATATGCTGTCACATTGTCAAAGACAGTCGATTTTAAAACAATCACCGATTTTTCGCGACAATCTCGTATTTCAAGAAGCGGAATTGTTTACCGAGTTTTGCCAAATTATTAAACAGTTTTTTAGATTACAAACGGTCAAAGTAGGATAACAAATTTGAAATTTAAAAATACAAGTAGTGAAAGGTAAATAAGATATCATGTTTCAGCTAGTTAAACGAAAGAATATTTGAAGGCATTTAGTAACGATTACAAGGTCTACAAGGGTTAGTCCCGTGTCTTTCCTGTGACTTACGTTGAGGAATTAGAGATCGTAGATCGCGACGAATGTAATTGTGACTTGACGTCCTTTATTCGTTGGACTTTTCTTTCATCAAAATCGTTCACCAAAGATTTGGCTTTTTAATTTTTAACAAAGTTGCTTTAGAACTATCGCTGACAATTCGCAAGGCCGTTTTCACATACCGCGGAATTTTAGAAACAATATGTTGTAGTGGTCTTTCGATCTTGTTTATCCTCCATCGCGTAAGTAATCTATTCATTGACAAAACCTACTTTCCCACCCCGGGTCCAGGTGCTGGTCCAAAAGGTTACATCCGGTGGGCACTTTTCTTCGAGTTTTGGCAGGCATCTCTCTCATTTTATTTTTCGTCCGCCCGCAATTTTTCCCCCGCCCGCCATTTTTCCCGCCCGCATGAGAGAGATGCCTGCGGAGGAGGCTACATTACTACAATAGTCAAAATGAGGCATTACCAGCGATTGATACAGAGATACCATCTGAGGAATATTTAGCATAGACCGTAATTCACGAAGCATACGGAGACCCTTCAATACTTTTGGTATAATTATTTCATTAATATGATCTTCCTAACTAAGTTTTTCGTCTACTAAAACTCCTAATAATTTAGTCTTCGTTACACGTTTAATGACCTCGAGTTTCATCTTTATCTTAGGATTTTTCAATAGCTGTTTTAACCTATAGTTAGAAGCTATGACAATAAACTCAGTTTTTGTCGCATTTGCCAAAAGCTTATTAGCATCAAGCCACATATTTAAATTCTTAATATCCTTATTAAGTAGAATTTCAAGATCATCCACAGTTTCAGTTGAGGCAGTGATCTGAGTAACAGTTTGGAAAATCATTAACGTATACCAAAAATAGAAGGGGTCCTAGGGTAGATCCTTGTGGGACACCCGATGTAACGTGCAAGTAACAGGTTTATTGCCTTCCAAGTGCGAGGAGTGTCTCCTTTATCACTGTTAACCTCTTCAGAAACATAATCCTATTTAGCCTTTTTTATAGCATTGTTAACCTTATTTCTGGCTACTTTATATGCCTCATAGAGACCACTGGAGCAGTTCTTAATTGCTTGTTTTTTAAATAGTCTCTAGTGTACATTAGTTTCTTAATGGACGAGTTTAACCAAGGAGAGGGTCTACTTTTAACTTTTCTATTTACTAGAGGTGCATGCATATCTAAAACCTCCAAGAAAAGGTTTTCGCAAGTATAGACCATATCATTTGGATCTTCACTAATGTGTAATAGATCCCATGGAACATTTTTAAGATCATGAATAAATAGCTCCGGATCATAATTCTTCATGTTTCGACTTTCTATGTACTTATAGGATTACTCCGAAAAGACGGAAACTTTCGTATTCCATATACCAGATAATGGTCACTGATGGCAGTTTCAATAACACCATGAGATGACGATATATTTTTAGGCTCGTTTGAAATTAAATGGTCAATCAAAGTCGCGGAATGATTTGTGACTCTGGTATTGTCTGTAATTAGTTGGCAAAATTGATGGAGGAGACATCATAGGATCTTTGGAATTAATTTCAAAATTGCAATTAATATCTCCCGCCAAAAGGGTTTCCTTACCTTCAGAGTCAACAATTCAAAGCCCTACTGGAGAATCTGGTGGTCGGTACAAAGTTGCAACAATAAAAGATTTTACTTTTGGCTTAAATATTTCTATGGCCATCATTTCAAGAGTATCCTGTGCAAGATCATTCCGCACTACATAATTAATGCTCTGAGACTCCTCCCCCATTTAATATTACGGTCTCTTCGTTCCAGAGAATAACCATCAATTGCAACAAGTCCATCACCAATGGTTGAGTCAAGTTTAGTTTCATTGATAGCTATCACATCAAATTGATAATCAGCTACCAACATCCTCAACTGGTCTATATGCGTTAATAGACCAATTATGTTAATTGAGCCAAACTTAAAACCTTTTGGTAATTTTGACTTTTTGCACCTGATCTTAGAAATCTCAGGCTTCGAATGATAAGTGGGAAAAGAGGTGGAACAATTACTAACAGCGGTTCGATCAACAGAACCAGCACACCATCAACAAGATTTTACAATGCATTTAGTAAAATTACCAAAAGGCCTTCACCGCTCGGAACGCGCTTGAAATGACATTTTATGATGCGGTTGTTTTCATAAAGACAGTTCAGCTCCAAGCTCTCCTCTACAGCAGTGTATATACACTATTAACACATCCAAGCATTACCGGTATATATTGACTGCCGCATATAGGCAGAAATAGGCAGTACATATATCAATCGAATCAGTACATCATTGTAACCTTCGCTCTCCATATCGAGTCTCGATAGCTCAATGGTTAGAGCGTCTCACCGGCAACCAGAAGGTTATAGGTTCGATTCCTGTCTGGGACTTTTTCTGAGGATATGAGCTTGACGATCACCCATGTATAATCGGAGGCATTGTAGTAATTTCAAAAAGTATGTATGATGTACGACTCTTAGGCCCGTTTCAAACGTCGAAATATTCATGTGCCGAATCTAATGCAAATGAGCTTGAATAAAGGTTTTCCTAATTTACATTAGGTTTGGCACATGAAAATTTCGTTGAAACGGGCCTTAAATACGCAAGTGGAGCCGTATAACCGCAACAATCATTATATAATAATTATGAACCAAGTCAAATCATGGAAGATTACTCCGAGTGCGGTTATTAAAACAAAATGCTTACCAAAATCCTCACCAAATAACAGGCCTAGGTCTTAGTATATATCATAGTATATATCTTAGAATTTCTTTTATATTTATGTTGTTATTCGCAGCGTGTTGAATATTTGAAGTTCATAGACTTAACTTAATCAACGTTTTCCCTTGAATTTAAAAATAAGTTCAGCAGTTTATCAGCAGCTAGCCCTGACGTGATATTTCCTTTAGTAACTTGTTCTTCATAATAACTGATGTTTTTTAGGATTGCCGGGTGTTTTTTAAATAATTCAAGGATTTCATATTTTATATAGTTCCACATCCACAGAGAATGCTGCTCTTCTCTTCTCATATGAAGTTCTCCCGACTTTGACATAATTTCAAAAAACTTTTCAACTTCATCCCATACTTCTGGAATGCCGTCCTTTGTCGTTGAAGATGCCTTTAGAACCTAAAGTATAAGTTAGAATACAAATCAAGGGATAAAATCAATTATCTAAATTCATTTTCGCGTAAGGTCTGTTGGGCCTTGGGAATGTAACATAACAAATACAAAGAACTCATACATCTCCCCTGTTAAAGCAAGTAGAGAAGCGTTCTAATAATATTATACTGTTAGCTATTACCAGAAATACAGAACATTTTTCCGGTTATTTTTTTCAAGTCAACGTTTAAATATTTACATATCTAGGTTTGCTTAGAAATTCAAACTGTTCATTGACTTGTTAAGCCTTTCGAACCTTCACTCGGAATTATCATTGTTAAACCTCGATATATCACTACAGGAGAAACAAATCCCGGCTGCCGTTGGTTCAACTTCAGAGCTTGCATTGCTAGTTCAGATATGTCCTGCATTCTCCTACTTTCTCGCAATATTTCTCCTAAAAGATGTGTCTGCTATATATATTCCTTCAAACAACATCATGGTCTGTTTCAGTGTTCAGCAAAGTACTGATATTTTGTACTTAAGTAAAAGTAAAAAGTAACTCGTCAGTTTATACTTAAGTAAAAGTAAAAGTATGGCCGGAAAATCTTACTTAAGTAAAAGTAAAAGTATGGCCTGAAAATCTTACTTAAGTAAAAGTAAAAGTACGGCAAAAAATATTCCAGAAAAGTACTTCTGAAACAAACAATATATCGAACCACTAACCAACATGACAAATGACAATTGATAATCTGGTACTGTACTTTAATCTGGGCGCTGTTTGGCGGCGCCAACTCAACAGTCTGTTGCCAATCACGTACACACGCAACATGAACTTCACGCTATTTCTCCACTCTAGATCTCCAGCGGATGGATAGAGTGGACCGAGTATTTCGCGACTCCGCGTTCCGAATTTCTTTTTTTACTTTGCCGATAAAACAAAAAGTAACGAAGTAAAAAAGTAATTATTTTACAAAAAATTTACTTCGTTACAAGTAAAAAGTATTTGTTGAAAAATATACTTCGTTACAAGTAAATACTGATTTTTTTTACTTAAGTAAAGTAACGAAGTAAATTTACTTCGTTACTGGCGAACACTGGTACTCTGTTTGTATACCTTATGTGACCTGGGACTAATGGTTTCACTAACCACGATAGTTGGTTTTCCCATTCGTCGTCTTTATCGATATTAAGTCGAACTTGATCACCCTTCTTTAAAACAGGCAGTGGCAGTGATTTGGACGAATATACCTTCTGTTATAGCAAAATACGTTTCTGCTTCGGCTCGCCACATGTTTGTTCTTCAACTTCTCTTCATCATAGTCTCGGGGCTCAATGTTCTTCGGAAACATCGGTAGGGTTGTCCTGATTTGTCGATTCAGCATTACGTCCGAGGGACTGTGGATCCTAAAGTCGTAGATTTGTATATCATTGGCGTGATGAAGGATCTTCTTGTCGTAAAATACTCTTGGCTCACCCATCATTAACCCTACACTATTTCATCTTTGAGCTTCTTGGATATTTAACTTAACCAATTAAGTGCACCTTTTCTGCCATTGCTCTATAAGTTTTACGATTCAGTGTGTTGAGATCTTTGATGAAAAATGGCTCGCTCATGGATGATATTCCTTTCTGACTCTAGTCTGAAATGTCCATCGAATTTACACATACATATATGTTATTTACTGGCTGGGAGGTCCGTATAGAAAAATATTTGCCCGAGGTCTCAAGACCCGAGGGCAAATATTTTTCTATACGGACCGACCAAAACGGTAAATAACATATTGTTTTTTTTTGTTGCTGCCACAGGCAGCACACTAATCTTGACTTGGGTTGCTGTGTTCGTACCCAGACTTCTTCGCGGAACTATGTATAGTCAACGAAATCTCGATTTGTGTAAATTTCTGTTTGTTTGTCGAGATGTTCAGTTTTATGACGTTTTGTGACGTATAAGTTTTATCACGTGTATTAAAGTTCCAGTTACCATTCGCTGTTCGGAACTTGTCAACGCTGTGCAGTTTGAACGATCTGTTCTGCCTTCTGAGTAAGGAAGTATTCTCTTGTCAAAGTAAGACGACTAAGATGGTTATGTAATACTTAATTTTTCTTGTTAAAACGCTCACCAAACGGAAATATGGCTCAGTGACTGCGAGGTATCTGCGATTTCTTGCCATCACAGCATCACTTGTAACTTGTCACATGGGTATGATATCAAATTGTTTTGTTGGTGAATACAGTTTTCCTTATATTTTAGGTGTATACCGTAGAGTTCCCAAAGTAACGACCCCCCGAAAGTAGCGACCCCCCGAAAGTAACGATAAAATTCATTTTAGTGTAATAAATCCCGAAAGTAACGATACCCCCGAAAGTAGCGACCCCCCGAAAGTTACGATTTCAAACAAAATTCAACTTATTTTTTATCAAGAACGAAATAAATGTATTACATTGTCTCATGTTAAACTTTAATATGAAACGTTAGTATAAAAAGTTATCTTGTTCTAATTAATATTTGCAAGCAGTTTATAGGTAACACCAGAAACCTCAAGAAAAACAACTAAACTAAACTATAACACTCTTAGAAACAATTTGCTAAATTTAGTATTTAGTATTGAGACAATTAAGGATATAGTCGGGGTAAATACCGACGGAATACTTTGTTGAGATCGTGTTACAATAAAAAACCAAAAGTCTAATAATATTTGTCATGGTTTACTTCAGATACGAATTTTTACCATCCCAAAGTAACGACCCCCCGAAAGTAACGACCCCCCGAAAGTAGCGACCCCCCGAAAGTAGCGATATGAATGGCTGCTAAATCCGAAAGTAGCGACATCGTTACTTTGGGAACTCTACGGTATTGGTGTGAGTTCATTGTTTCTCATTCATGCAGAAGAATGCACATCCGTGTCCCTCATACACAGCTGTGAGATATAAATTGACAGAATATATTGAACTGCATTTTTATACAAGAAACAAATTCTGATTAACTTAGTTTATCAACTGTTATGTCAACTTTTTGCGTTCATATTGAACTGCATTTTATGCAAGAAACAAATTCTGATTAACTTAGTTTATCAACTGTTATAATGTCAACTTTTTGTGTTCACATTGAACTGTATTTTTATGCACCTTACCCATAGACCTTACCCATTATGACGCATGAATCTATTAGTGACTACAACTACCAGAATCCTTTTCGGTATATCCTTTTGTGATGTTAAGTTGAGCAATTGGTTTTCGTCTCCCAGAGGGAGTTTAACATTAACATGAGAAAGGAAATCTTGCAAGGAATTATGGTAGTAGTAGTCACTAATATAGATTCATACGTCATAATGGGTCTATTGCTGTGCTTGCAATATATTCGGAACGTTTGAAATCCTGCGGTGCTGGACAACTGAAGCTGCTTTGTAAGCATCAAGCCTTTCCGACACTGCAGTCTTTCTCTGTTATGGTCATGAAAAACCGACACAAGAGAACATTTCTGATGTTCGTTTACTGTGGCACAGAAGCGGTTCCACACATTCATCTCGTAGGTATACTTAACTGTATTTTCAGGCCGTTGTTCTTAAATAAAATTTTGAATTTCGTCCAAGTTCTCTTGCCACTTCGCTGGACGTTTTCTTTTTCGTATATAAAATCTTCAACTTCGGGATAATAAAATTCGCTTTCGCTGTGATTCTTATTTTGTTTTTACTGGCAGTCTATTGTCTTAAAAGGTAGTAAAAAGCGACGAGTATACGAAATATTAAAAAAACTTTTTTGTTTTTGTTTTTAAATCCACAACGGTCCGGTATCGGGGTCCGTTACGTAGGATACCGGACCGCTCGCTAGCCAATCAGAGCGCGCAAATCAGATGGATACCGGACCGCAAAAAAATTAATGTGCTTATTTTCGGGACCAAGTATATAGAAGTGATGTGCTCCCAGATCGCGTTCGCAGTATTTTAGCAAAAATCGAGACAAATTTATATTTGTGTTTCAGATATCGAGTGTCTTGCTGTCGCTTCTGCTAAAATTGCCACGAAAATTTTCTTATCTGTTTACTAAAATCTGTTTATTGTTTCTTGGTAAAATCGATAAGCATCTACCTGTATTCCTTCATTCCTCAACACTGACTGTAATAGTGTTGGTAAAATGTTGCCTCCTTTTGTGTATTTGTCATAATTAAAATTAATTAATAATTTTGAAGCTGCGCAGTTTGAATTAAGCAATTTAGCCTCGGCAAAATTTATTCGCCGGTTGATTTTGGAGTCGCCTGTCTGAGGTTCGTCGAATTTGATGGAGTTGTCTAGAAATAGAAGATCTTGACGTTTTCAACGTTTTTGCTATGGTTGTTGGGTATTTTTCATCTGAGTCGGTGTACTTGTAATTGATGATCATGCTCTTGGTTTTGGACACATTGACGGTGTCGTCGAGGATGACCAACGCCTTTTGGAGTTCTTTGGCATTCTCAAAAATCTCAATGTAGTCCGTGTACCAGACCCAATCCATGACAAAACTACAGTACTAGTATATGAGCTGCCTACAGATGTATAGTTGTTCTTATTCGGTATTTGAAAGTTATAAATTGTATCCCGGCTTTGTCGCAATACCTCATGAAGGCGCGCATGACATAGTCCACATAAAGGTCATAGAGCAGCGGAGATTCTGCTCCCCCTTGTCTGACGTCGGCCACAAGTTCTGGTGTAACATAAACATAAAATAGATAACATAAAAATATAATGAAGTTATTTCCAGCTTAATTGAATAAATTATGTGTTAGTTTTCTATTTTCCATTTAATAATAAAGCAAAAATCACGATAAAAATTTTAGCATTTAGGATTCCGAGACCGTGGTCAGATATCACCAAAAGCCGCCCGCTCAGGCAGCCAATCAAATTACAGGAATGCCTATAGGATTCCACCCGCTCACGATTAATAAAAAAATAAATATTAAATATAAAACTACAAAGGCAGGCACCAGTACCTTTGGATTCCATAAAGCAGACTTTTTACTTCTGAGAAATTTACTCGCGCTAATGTATTCAGCTTTCGCCCTTCTTGCAGCTGCTTTCAAGTCACCATCATCTTTTGTGACAATAATAAGATCTGCAACCTCCATGATTCCTCGCTTTATTCCCTGTAGTTCATCTCCAGAGCCGGGATTTATAAGCAATAGAAACATATCCACCATTTCCGAGACAGCTAACTCTGATTGACCAACACCTACTGTCTCTACTAAGATTGTATCATAGCCTGCTCCTTCACAAAGAACAATAGCATCATTGGTGCTTCGAGTCACCCCACCTTAAAGAAATTAAACAGGACTTTTAACAAAAACAGAAATAAATTTGCATATTTTACCATTCTCCCTATATGCGGAGCATGGTAGGACCAACTCCTTATAAGGAAGTAAAACGTCGTTTTGGGTGATCCGTTTGAATCGGACAATATTTTTGCAACGCGAAGGGCGGCCATTGGCGAGTGGTGATCTGACGAACTATATAAAGAGGTTTTTACGAAGGGTATACATGTTTGCGTAATATAATAGGTACGTGTGTTATGTATTTAGACTCGCTAATTACAAATCTGTTTTCAGAATTGAAAGCGGTTAAATATTGATCGCGATAACGTTCAAAGTGCACGACGAAGCGGCCGGGCCGGCTGATTGCCGACTAATTTCTAAGTACATAAACCGTTTTTACGTAAGGGGTATGCACGTTCTCGTAATATAATAGGTACGTGTGTTATGCATTTAGATTCGGTAATTTTGTAACGTTCAAAATCTTATCGACAGAGACTACAAATACAAATACGCGGTCTGGGCACTGGTGACCACGGATGGGGAAAAGAAACTCTAGAGGTGGAGTGAGTGGTAGAAAAGGCGAGCGAGGGGATTATTGCGGATTCATATTTGGCTAGTTTAGATAAATGATATATGCACAGCAGATCTTTATCTGATATACAAACTCGAGCCGAAGGCGAACGTTATGAACCGAAGCATATAAGTGTCATGTCTATCAAGTATCTTAAATATTTAAACTGTTTTAACTGAGAAAATTAACCGAAAGTTGATGTAAATCAGGACGATTCTCTTACCGATTTGCAAATATTGATTAAATATTAATTTCCTATGTTTTTCTTCGTGAATTAATCTGAAAATTAGAAACCCCCTCTTACCTAGGACTGAAAAAACAAATGATGATTTTGGCTGCAACATGCATATAATGTTATTGTATAGTAAATATTCAAATATTGAATAAAAACGGGTAGTTATACTGACATGCCGACCTGAAAATTATCTACAGGGCGATGGTAATCTGAAGAAAAATTTAGAACCCTAAAAAAGGGAAAAAGACAACATGAAAACATGTGCCTCCACACGGCACCATAAGCAATGATTGGGATAGTGGCAAAGAATACTTGTGATAAATATGAGTAAACTGAATAATCAGTTCGGGGTAATTCTCAGTTCTGAGAATCTGAGTAATCAATTCTTCTATTTCTACCCACTATGTTATTCATGTTTACTACACTGCAACTATCAAGTTAATCTACTAGAGTTGGTCACTGATACAATACACCTAATATATAGAAAATACACTTTGACACACATTAATACTTTAGTGTAGGAGTCAGGTTGGTTGATCCATCACCACTAAGAATAAGAAACTTGAACCAGCTGCAAAAGTACAACATGAACATCTTTGAACTAAACCAGAAACAGCATGCAGTACTCATCACTCATCATGTATTGTATTGTATTGTATTGTATTGTATTGTATCGTATCGTATCGTACCGTATCGTATCGCATTACATGAATAATACGCAATAAAATAAATTAACATTAAGCGTGTCAGACGCCTACCAATAAGATCTGGCGTTGACGCAGCATTAAACCACACCTTAGTAACGTCGCTTCGGGATTCAGTACAGTGAATTTCTTTCGCATGCTTCGTTTGACAAGGAATAGTCAATCTTCGGCTTCGCTTGAAGATATCGTTTCGTTAATAGCTACTACTACGGCTATGGCTTCTCCTGCATGTCTACGTATGCCTGCCTTTGCAAGCCCTTCTTCTGTGACCTCGCCCTGGTCCTCTGCTGCCACAAGATCTCTGACATGTCCCGTTTGCTGCTACTGTAGTTCCAACGACGCCACAAACATCTGCATTGCCAGGTACGAACGCCTTTTTGTTCAACGGGTTTTTTCCTCCACATTATAACAATGTACCAGACATGGGTGTACCCCTTCATATAATGTCGTTGGCCCGGATTTTCATCCTGTTTCGTACAAACTTGTGTCGTTGATAGTTTCGGATAATTTCGATTTATTTCCCAATCATGTTTACTTATTTTCCCGTTCTGGTTCGCCCTACCTATTCTACCTCCACCGTATACCTCCACCCAATTTCCTGGTTTGGTTTGGCTCTATTACGACTCATGCCTTTGGCCGATGCATGTATCCGCGAGGCGCTCGTTGTTTAGTCGGTTATGAATGTCGAAGTCCTCGTTTTGGTTTGGCGAGGGT
This sequence comes from Chrysogorgia sp. JL179-B06, assembly GCA_035772405.1. Taxonomy (NCBI): domain Eukaryota; kingdom Metazoa; phylum Cnidaria; class Anthozoa; order Scleralcyonacea; family Chrysogorgiidae; genus Chrysogorgia; species Chrysogorgia sp. JL179-B06. Next base: position 59,370 of record JAYKKM010000054.1, on the reverse strand, counting down.
TCTCCGCTTGGTTCCCTCTTATTAGCATTCTTTATACGTGGCCTGTTTGCTGGTTGGCGTTAAAAGTGGCGGATAGCTTTCCTACTTTTACGTCTCGTGTCATTGGTTGTTTGTTGTTTTCCGTGCATGGTTGGCTTGTTTTTGTCGCATGGTTGTTTTGAATATAAACGTTTCTCTCAGTTTTGGTTTCGCTTTACGTTTCGCTGTCTATCGACGGGCCTTCGCTCGGGTTGATGCTCCGGCCTTTTAGAGTATTTTTCAGTGCCGCGTGTTTCTCGTCTGTCTCTCGTTTCGACACGTTCTGACCATGCAAAGGAACCCTTGTACCCGCCGCTCACATTGTCCTCAGGTTCCATCTAAGTTGCCATACTCGACTCCACAGTTAACCACAACAAAAAAAACCCGGCGATTCCTCAGTTTGTATTTTCGTCGGTATTTTCATTGGTCATTGCTATGTTTACCCAGTGTGTTCACCTCGTGTGATGGTCATCTTAGTGATCACATGTCTTGTCTGAAAATAAAACTAATAAAAGAAAATAAAACTAATAAAAGAAAATTAGTAAATACAAAAATCTATCAATAAAAGTAACTACAACAACACTGCTTATGTTGCCGATAAAATGTCGTTCGCGCTTACTTAATTTTGTTGTTGATACGACGTGCGACCATTGGTTTCGTTACACGCAAGCCTATTATAGTTTGTTTCATCGGTTGGACCATTGGTGTTGTCACCCACGTGCCTATATTATGGTTTTTCATTGGTCCGACCATTGGTATCGTCACCCCCGTCCTTTCGCGTTATTTTCATCTCCGGTGCTCATCACCAGTGCTCATCACCAGATCCTTTTCGCGTGATTCCCACCTCCGGGGCTGATCACCACTGTCTCTTTTCATCGTCATTAGCGGGCCACGGTCCATTCTATTCTCCGAGGTGTGTTAGGTAACTTTCCCAGTCTTGGTTGACTTATCGCATCACCTCATTGTCGTTGGTACAGCGATTCCTTCCTTTGATATTCGTACATGCACTCTTCCACCTGTGTTACGTGTCCACAACGCGTTTCCTGGTCTAATCTTGCAGGTGTTCATGGGGTTGAAAAACGCCTTTGTGCAGGGTTCCTGCATGCCTCGAATCCCTTCTCCAGGTTCCAGCGTAGCTGGAGGATGGCGTTGGAGAGGGTAATTCTCAGCAACATATGGTAACAAGTTAGTTGGGGAGTTTAGGCTCGCTTGGGGCTGCTCTACCAGTACCTACGAGACCGCTCTGGTCTTAGTGGATCTCTGGGTCCTGTAAACTGTTCCTCAGCTACATGTATTAGCGTAAACCCTCTCTGACAGAGCTACACCCTCCAAAGAATGAATTGGTTCAGGATACCATGCCAAATTAGGTGCGGATCCATACAGTGTATGGTCAAGAATTGCAGGGCAACATGTATCAGGGGTGCTATCCCAGGATCTTACATGAATGTTAATAAAACAATTTTAGAGTACATGTACTTATAGTTTGTTGTTGTATTAGTTACTTAGTTAATATTCTATGGGCTCATCGACCCTTGTAGAATTTAAGAATTGGTGCTACAACCATCCAACTGAACTCTTGTGGTGTTGTTGGCTCAGGCCCATATGTGGGCCAACATGACTTAGCTTACATGTTAAATTATATTGTATTGCCACACTGAGTTGTATGGGGAACCCCACAGAGCTTATTGCTCCATTACAGCGTCCCTAAGTTGAAAAATAAATTAACAGCAACATTTCAACAAGAAGACTAGACAGGATAAGTCACAATTGATATTAGCTTACACAAACGATTTTAAAAGTTTGCATAATTTCAACATCGTACACTTGTTGTATTCAGGTTCTGTATTGTTATCTTCCATAAACTGTTATGAAGAGTTTAGACTATATTCTCTATAGCTAAAGTTTTAAGTTTTGTATTTCTCTTCTCCATTGAAAAATGATCATGAAACATTATTGTCATACATGTAATAAACAGAAAACATATGGAAGTACAGTTTTATATTCATTTGGTGTTTGTCTTAAACTCACTTTGTTATGCACATAGCAATCTATCATAGCAAAAAAGATGGCAGCTTTCATGGATTCCTTCACATAATATTTCCTGATATTTTTGCAAGTTATACACTGTACTGTATATGTAACATTTCAAGCGAAGGCCCTTTGTCAGAGAGTGAAATGTCAAACTTTTCATTCTTTGACGAAGGGTCTTCTCTTGAAACATTAGACCTCCTACACATTATTTATTAGATTTGTATTTCTGTATTGCCTATACAGCACTTGCACATTTCTATCACTTATGTATTTAAAATCCACCTGTATAATGGAGCTAGCTAAATGATGATTTGGCCAATTCCTTGCATTTGTGATAATCATATTCTGATAATGGTTCTAATATTTTGGTCATGTAGTCTGCATTCCATGCAGGCTTTTAACCAGGATTTCAAAACTGGCTGTCCAAAAATTTTGGTGGGCGTGGCCATGAGCATGTGAGCTTATTAAACATATTGAACAGTGGTCAATTCAACAACGTTACAGCATATACACGTTAAATCGATCTTGCAATCAATCGTCATCTCTGCATGTTCTTGACAAAAATTAGAAATGAAACAATAGATAAAATAAACATCAGCTAACAGAAATCAAGAAACATTAGAAAGGGAGAAACCTGTAAATTGTTGTTTGAGGAAAATATTTTACTTAGGCTACCCATTGGCCATCGATATGAAAAGTGGCCATCCAAAAATCTGATTTTTCAAAAGTGGCTGTCCATAGGATGGCTGAAGCCTGATTCCATGTAACCGGAGAAATCCCAGTTAGGAATGATGCCTCTCTGCTTTCCATGTTTGGTGTAACTGTGTAAAAGATAAGCCAAATGCTGATATCTCTGGCATATGGAGCTAATACAGAATGTACACCCTGGAATTTTGGAAATCTCTACTTGATTACTGAGGGGGTCCCATGACAATTTTCCCCACTGGACCCAATTAGACCTTCTGAGCCTAAAGGATAGTCCAGGATATTTTTGCAGCATGTAATGTCGTTTTAAATCACTGTGAACCTCATCCAAAAATAATAAATTTTCGGAAAAATAAAAGCTTATAATAAATAAAAAACAATTAACTTTTTTATCGCACGTCAAAGTGATTCTCAGAGTCCGCTTGGGGGTGTTTATATGGAGGCGAGGTAGCCGGGAAGCCTGCTTTGCCGAGATTGTATGTTTGATACCATTTCTTGTTAATTTTCATCTTGCGTTTACAGTACTGCTAAGAAATAACCTATCACTGCATCCTCGTCAAAAATATTGACTGCATGAAACGCAAAATTTAAATGTGGCAAGGCGCCAGGAAGTGAAGCGAAACGAGACTTTATAGTGACGTTTCCTTTGGCAGAAGTTTTATTTAAAAAACAGTGTGGAAATAGATAGTTACGAACATGAAAACTGACAAACAACGTTAAAGAAACAAATAATAATAATAATAATAATAAAACTTTATTTAACGAGGGTAAAACCTGGTAAGCATTACGCTTATCTTCCCCAGGGCCCTCACACAATAGTCAATAACTAAATTTACAAATAGGTTATATATGATAATATACATAGAATAGAGAATAGAAAGATAAAAACTAAACTCTAAATAAAATAAATTGGGTTAAACTAATTATTATACAATTTTAAATATGAAGATTTAAAACTAATTAATGAAGAACAGTCACGAATTTCATGGTCTAAATTGTTCCACATCATTGCTCCATTGTAAGCAAAACTACTAGTAAATATATTCTTATGTCGTCCACCTGTTATATATAAATTATTTCTAACTGATGATCGTGTTTCTCTTTGATGACATTCATGCACATACTTAAACATGTTGCGCATGTACTCTGGAGCTAAATTATTTAGGCTCTTATATACCATTGTTACTGTTCTGAAGCGTAAACGATCCTCCACCCTCATCCACTTTAAGGTTTTAAAAAGGTTTTCACTTGGAAATCTCATATCAGTAATATCCAGTATTAAACAGGCAGCTCTTTTTTGAATAAGCGCCAAGTCATGAATGTGAGGAGAACATTCCCAAATAATCGAACAATAGTCCATATGGGGTAAGATATGAGCATTATAGAAAATCTTTCTTGTTTCAACTGGTAAACATTTCTTTATTCTTCTTAGTAAAGCTAATTTAGAGTTTATCTTGGAAGTAGTATTCTTGATATTGGTTCTCCCATGAGAGGTTCTCATTTACACAAAGGCCGAGAAGTTTTTCATTTTTACTAGAATCTATAGGGTTTCCACCCGTGAAGACTTCCAAGGTTTTCTCCTCTTCCTTTAGAGATTGTCTTTTTTGCCTTGTGGTTATCAACATGGACTTGGTTTTTTTCAGATTTGTTAACATGCAGTTGTTTGTACACCAAAGTTGAACATCATCCAAGTCACAGTTTAGTTTTTGATTAATTTCTTCAGTGGACTTGCCAGATGCTGTTATTGTTGAATCATCTGCATACATCTGAATTTCGGTATTTCTTAATCCCATTGGTAATTGTCATTAATGAAGAGAATGAATAACATAGGTCCAAGAACAGAACCTTGTGGAACTCCAGTTAAAACAGGTAATTTATCAGATGCCTTTCCCTTAAACATTGTACATTCAGGGTTCTGTTAGTGAGATAAGATTCAAATATGTTAAAGCACTTACAGTAGGTGAGCATTTATAAATCTTTAATTTCGTCAAAAGAATTTTGTGGTTGATCAAGTCAAAAGCTTTACTCAGGTCCAAAAATATAACACCATTCATTAGATTTTCATTAATTGCTGTAGTCCAAGAGTTTATCATATTAGCCAAAGCTGTTTCGCATGAGAAAGATTTTTGGAAGCCAGATTGGGAATTAAGTAGGAGTTGGTGATGTTTCAAGAAACCAAAGAAATGAATATGTACAGTATGTGTCTTTCAAAATTTTTTGATAATGAAGATAATACAAAAACTAATTCTAAACTAGCAGTATCTTTGTAATTAACCCAAGGTTACACATGCAAGATAAATCGGGCATCCGCCTACACATATTGACTTATCGGATATTTTTCACTATCGTCCTGCATTTTGGAACGTTTTCTTATCTGTATTCATGATATAATATAAATTGTATTGATAAAGCATGGCAAGTTCTTGATCCCATATCAAAAACTTAGAATGCTTTGGCGATGCTAAAATCTGTGTTGAATGGCAACGTTACACATAAATCAACGTAGGTGAAGACGCATATACACGATGCGACAAAAATATGCATTCAATAGATTCCTAATTAGTTCCAGTAATCCAGTTGATAGCTAATATAAGACAAAAGAAAAAAGTCGCTCGTGTGACATTTTTCGCCAAGTGAAAATCCAACCTAAATGGACTTATTTTGGCGACTGTTGTTTGGTGCACATGTCCAAAGGAAGTTGAACGATTTCAACTTTCCATGCAACATTCTCATGTCGCAACAAACCTCGTTAATATTTTGTGATTTTGTTGCGTCTCGCAACGCAGCTTAACCATACAGTAGCTCATGTAATAGCTCACGCCATATATATAGCTTATAGCTCATGCCGTATATCGAATGGCGTTTTTTTAATAATCTGTGTCGTTCTCCTCGAGATTACTGTAGCTTCTGGCAGTACTTTTCGTATGAAGTTAATTTCGAGCCGTGAAAAGCACAATAGATCAGAATAGATCTGTCATCTTGTCACATTTTTTTTGCATGGGCAAGTTTGTAGCCAAATGATATTATAAAATGAATCAAAACGCCAGAAGATTTTAACGATACAATTCGATTTCACTGGCAAATTGAGAAAGCTTTCCCATTCTGATCTGTGTGAACACAAGATTCGAATGATAGAGCAGGAGAGAACAATGAGAACAGAACGACTCGGATAACCTTCGCAATGTAATCGAATCACCGAACGCGATGCGAGCTCTGCGTCCAGCGAGTACAGTGTTCAGCGAGATGGACGCCAGACGGACGGACGCAAGACGAACGCAAATCAGACGTGATTTTTGATAGGTTATTTCTTAGCAGTACTGTATATTGAGAGCTGGGCCAGTCTGCCTAGCTGAGATCTCGCTTTGTGTTACTGGGATCTCAGTTACCTGGGCTGGGTATTTCCCATATAAATGCGATTGACTGGCCCACCTACCCTGGCTAGCAAGTCAAAGGATCAGTACACACGACAAAGTTTGTCTTGACCGATATGTTTTGGACAACTTTTCATTTCACAAGTAATGTTTGTTCATGTGTTGGTTAAAAATTGAAAACGTACTCGTAAAAACTTTTTTAAAGATTTTGGGCATTGTGGGAAAATAATTTCAGTTGCTTGGTCACCATGCAGCCCGGGTAGGTGGGCTCCTCATGTAAACACAAATGAAAATCAGCTCGGTTGGGCCAGCCCGTGTACCCAGGCTAGCACAATAACTTACCCAGAGCTCCTCTTGACGGCGAAGGCCTTATATAAGCATTTGGATCTCGGGTAAGCTCTGGCATACGCGTTTTGTCTCCCATTAACGAGCCACCAGTGGCCACAGACGAAGGGTCAACAGCAAGGACTGCTACTCTATGTTTCTTTGAAGTGAGCATTGTTCCAACAGATTCAATGAATGTTGACTTTCCTACCCCAGGTGCACCAGAAATTCCAACGCGAAATGAATGAGGTTGAAACAAATGTTGTCGTGTAACCTTCATAACTTCTGTTAAAAGTTGTTGAGTTAATTTCTTATTGCTAGGAAGAGAAGATTCTATGAGGGTTATAGCCTCTGCTAATCGTGCACGATTTCTTGCTAAAATCCCGTCAACAAGTTTTTGAACTTTATTCTCTGGTATACTAGAAAAATATCTGTAACTTATCTGTTGCACAGCCAGCAGTTTCCAAGCGTTTAAAAGTCTGCCATTCATATCCTCCCGTCCGTTCTAGCCACAAATCTAATTTTTTTGAATCTTGATTGAGCCTGCGTTCCTTTTGACCTGCGCCAACCAAAAGGATCGCAGGCTCTGGGTATTTTCGAGATATTTTCCACATAACTAAACATAACTATGGTTCTATGAATGGGCTCAAAAGTATCTGGTCTTTATCGAAAGGTATGGGTTGGTTGGGGAGACGATGATGAAGAAAGTAACGCGTTAGACGAGAGGGAAAGTAACCTTAGAAGACCGATATTTATGTTAAAACGAGTTAGGTGAGTAGTACGGCGCCGCCACTGAGGTGAAAATATTCTGAGTACTGTAGTGAATTAATATTGGAACTTTCTTTTTACTTCTTGTTTTTTAAATTTTAAACGCATTTACGTTTGATATTTTTACCTTTGTTATTTGTAAATGCATAGAGAAGCATCAAAAGTAACATAAATACGTTATAATATTAATATGTAGATCATGATCATGAATATAAATTATGTACAGGTAGCTACTTTATATGTGAATTCATATAAAGCTTGACTGTATATTTAAAGGTGCCGTCCAGTCCATTCTTATGTCCACATTTCTGTTTACATTGCATTATATAAACATTGAACATGAAGTATTGCGGATTTGTTTTCCACGCTTGAGCTTTTCCGCCTAAAAAGCGTGTTATAAGAAGCTGTTAGAATATTCCTAAATGTGGATAATATATTTAACAACCACACGCGCCTTTTCCACCTTTGACGAATACTCGCTTTTGAACTGTTGCAAATCTATGCCGTTCCGCATGTTTGAAATATCACACATGCGCAGAACGGACTGGACGGCACCTTTAACAATTTAGGGGGTGTTTACATGAATACGGATTCATTCCGGATTGAATGTGACTTCAAACCGCGTTTACATAGGAATTTCAAGATGGCAATCAATAACATTATAGCGGATATGTTTCTTTCAATGATTTCTGCACTTGTACACTTCAACATGTGCCCTAAATTGATAATTTGGCGAGCATTACTAGCAATGATAATCAATACGGTTGCAAGTAAACAAGCATTTAATTCACCTTTAAGTTATAACGTCGTTGACAAAGAGCTATTTGTATTGAACAATATGATGTCGGCACTATTCCTGTCTCTAGCTGCAAATTTTTGTCTATAAATGTTAAAAGCATGCAAGTGTTGTACATTTCAGTCCTCTAGGTCGTATTTTTCATTCCAAAATGAAATCTTGTACCACCTTTACATGACACTGGAACGAAATTTCAATGAAATTCAATCTGGAATGAAACTCAATCCGGAATGAGAACCGGAATCAGGAATGAACTCAATCCAGATTGAACTAGCAGTAGCTACTCTGGATTCATGTAAACATCCCCTAAGGCTTAGCATAGTGGAATCGATGTGTGAAACATTTTATTATTTTTCATAAGTTTTTTGTCCAATTCGAACTTTGATAAAACATGAATTATTTATTCTCAACTTCTTGTCAAAAGCAATCAATAGCCTGGTCGTATTTCATACACCAGACAACGAGGTTCAATAACAATTGGTTAATATGAAGTTAAAACCTTTTTAAAGTTATAAGAAACTGTTAAATATAGGTTACACGGAACCGGGAAACTTGAATCGAATATAGCTTAATCTTAATCGTTGTTTTGTCGATGGTATATATGTAAAATTATATATATGCTATCGCCTATATGTTAATTGAGCAACGATTACGGCCAGCGACGCGCAATAATTTCGCATCTCATTTTGCAATAGCAATACCAGATTACTAATACATGTACACTAGTTTAAGACTAGCAATATATACATTTACATGATCGCCGTACAATTAAGCCTTGTCTTTCAGATCCGGGACTGGCCAGACATCTTTCAGGATGAGTTTCTCTGTGCCAAAGTTCCTGCTAAGAAAGCTTGAAGTGCTGTTTACCGCACTGAGTAGTTCGTCGACAGAGCTCTTGCGCAAAACGTCACAGATCATCGTACACTTCTTGCAGACAATGTTCATCATTTCTTTCAAACTGATATCATTTCTTTCAACCTGATAGAACAGTTCCGTAAATGCCGCGAGCCATCGCTGAATATATTTGCGTTTGGAATGCTGAATTACACTCGGTTACACTGATGGATACCCCATGCTGCGAATTGGTCAAGATCGGTGAAATGGAGTAGTGAATAAGAATACAGTATTTGTCTGAATTAACCAATCAGGTGGCTCATGCATGAGTCCCTGATCACCTAGATTGGTCAGAACGCCCCACAGATTGGTCAAATTGGCCGATCACCATGGAGATCAGTGTGTTAACTAACCAATAGCTGGAATCTGACTCAGATCGGTCAAAGCTCATGCGGAAGACCGCGGATGCTTACTTTGTAATTTATGCCGGACGAGGTTGCTGAGCCTGTGCCTACCTCCTCCACAGGCGTTTTTTGGGCAAGAAGGGCGCGGGCGGAAAAGGCGCGGGTAGGAGAGCATGTGCCGCCCCTGACATCCGCCCCTGACATCCCAAGTGTTTGGATCAGAGTATCCAAACATGGAAAACCATTGGGTATTTCTTTTATAAAATGACCACAGAGAAATATCACTAAAAGTTATTAATACAATTAGATCAACATCGCAATTCTCCCAAAAACCATCAACTACTAATCAGAGGAGGTCTTTCATGTTCTTCTTAGCTAATCGGCCAATTATGGATGGTTTTCTATGATGACGCTGATGACAGCAAACAGCCAAAAATAAGCTTGAGGTAAAATCATCAGGAAAACATGCTTAGAAAGATGAAAAAGATATTCCCAGATGGATTTAATCACAAAAGATAAGCTGTTTAACCTTAATTATGTTGGTTGCTGCAGAATGTAAAGTGATGTTGGCAGTTTGCCTAGCCTTCATAATCTACAACACAGAATCTTTTTTAGTTTTTTGTGGTTTTCTCTCACTGTCGAAGTGTTGTTCGATGTGATTTTCTGTTGGCTAGAAGGACAAAATGAATGGTTTCTTTGTGAATATTCTGCCTGATGATAGGTAAAATAAACATTTTATACCTTTTCCATGTTCTCTTGGTTGACTGTATCTATAAAAGTGTTGTTATTTTGGAAAAGGTAAACTTCGCCCTCACAAATTATATGGGAAATTCTCGTTCGCTTTAGCATTGCTTTGTCCACTTTAAATACTTATAATTTTCTGTATATATACAGTATATATATGTTTGGCCTATTTTTGTGAAATTTAACAGGGAAGATTGCTATATTTTATTTATAGTTATTGTGCATAATAATAGAATGTTAATAAATGTTTAAAAAAGATGATGGGCCAGCATGATTTGATTTTTGTGTGTACAAGACCTCAAAATTTCTGTATTTGGATACTCTGATCCAAACACGGGTATTGACTGAACAGGATAACATTAATGACAGTTCCAAATCATGCGGTAATAGTTTTATTGGATTTATTGCGATAAATAATATTAAAACAAGAGGTGTAGCGTACATGTCATTTCTCGGGGTTTTTGGCGGGCTTTGCGTATAAGGAACCAATCGCATTGAGGCAAGTCATGTGAAGAAAAGGGGTCCCGACTCCCATACCTGGATTTCGGGGGTCTGTACTAACAACTCCTTGGCTTGAGAAGTTTTACAAGTGAAAGTTTCGATTCCATGCCGCGTTTGACTCGTAATAGTCAATCTTCCGCCTCCATCGAGCAAATTGTTGCTGCTATGGTCGATCCGGACGCTGCCACGTCCTCCTTGGGCATCTCGTCACTGCTTCGAGCTCCAACGTCCCACTTGCTGTGATTTCGTCAGTCACTGTCAGTACGTCTGGAATTGCCACGACCGCACCGATCACAGTTGCTGGAGCACCCACGCTTACCACATCGTCGTCCACAGGCGTCCCATCTTTGGTCATACCCGGGATGGTTCCTCAGCAGATCTTTCCGCCGTTTTCAGCTTCGGTTTTCAGCTTCGGTTCGGGATATTCAGGAGCTGTTATCACGTGCGGCTAAATCGAGAGTTGGCACCATGGCCGCCATATTGAATTCTAACCGGGCCCCCAGCATTGGAACGAGATCACCTGAGAACCGCGTGGAAATTATATTCTGTATTTGTTGGTCGATTTTGTCTTTCAATTTCCTTTAAAACATTCTGTATATTTAATAGTATATGATTCTGAATGCATCGTTAGTTATTTCTTCAGCAGCTTATAAATCGAGTAGCATAATTTTACGCAACTTCCTTGTTATTCGTTATATTATTTTCTCCCTTTACCGTTTTCCATCTCTCAAAAGCGTCGAGTAAGTAAACTTTAGTCTTCTAGAAGCATCTGTAGTACTCTTTTCTTTCGACGTAATGGTTCTTTTTGACACAACCTTCGACTTTGGAATCCTAATACCTCAAGTACTGGCCCTCAAGTCGAACCATTACGTCGAAAGAAAAGAGTACAGATGCTTCTAGAAGACTAAAGTTTACTTACTCGACGCTTTTGAGAGATGGAAAACGGTAAAGGGAGAAAATAATATAACGAATAACAAGGAAGTTGCGTAAAATTATGCTACTCGATTTATAAGCTGCTGACGAAATAACTAACGATGCATTCAGAATCATATACTATTAAATATACAGAATGTTTTAAAGGAAATTGAAAGACAAAATCGACCAACAAATACAGAATGTAATTTCCACGCGGTTCTCGGATGATCTCGTTCCAATGCCCCAGCTCGGTTAGAATTCAATATGGCGGCCATGGTGCCAACTCTCGATTTAGCCGCACGTGCTGTTATCTCCGGCGGCCATGTTGGCCTGTTCTTGGCACCAGGCCCCTCTCGCCGGTCCTTTTTGCCTGCTCAAGGCGCGGCAACCGACAATCTTCCTGCCTTGGGTGGTATATCGGGGCCACCCACTGCCACACCTCCTGTCCTCGCAGGTCTACAATTTCCTTCCCAGCCACAGTACGGGCTGACTCATCCGGCTGCAATCGCCCCTACAATCACTGGTATCTCAACTCCACAACCTGGGAATGCGGTAGCTGGGTCAGCACCAGGTATGATGTATGTCTTGGCACCCGGGGGCGGCGACGGACTCCCCCATCACTTGGGGACATACCCTCCCCTCAGCTCATCCATGGTTATTGGCACAGGCTTCCATCCGATCCCTTACAAGGTGGTAGCTGCCATCACCTCCGGGGAGTTCATGGAGCTTGCTACATTGCTCCGCACTCCGGCCGACGATCCCGTCTTCCCCACCATATCCATTGACGGAAAATTGGTTATCGGCCCGTCTACCCAGTGGATCCAAGCCTTTGGCATCTACACTCTGGACCACGTCACATATTTCCCGCACCGCGCCCGGGATTTGATTATATATCAGCTGCTTGTGCTGAGCACCTATTCCCATTTTGGTGGCCTAGCTTGGCGCCAATATGACGAGACGTTCCGGCGCGATGCTGCCGCGCGGGGCATCACGGATTGCGGGATTGGTCGCACATGAATGTGGAACTCTATGACTTTCATACCGCAAACGCATCCCGTTTTATCGTGTCACCCTCTCAAGCGTCTTCTACCGATGCATCGGACACGCCATCGTCCTCATTGGTCTGCCGCTCTTGGAACCAGGGGGCTTGCGTGGCACCCCAGCAACCGTGCCGCTATCGCCATGTGTGTAACATCCCATAATGCGGGGGTGCCCATCGCCGTATTACCTGTCCTAGAGCAGCTGCCTTTCAGGGAAGCGCAAAACGCCAACGTTTTGGCAACTAACAATCTGTCTGTCTGTACTCTACTCTGGTCAGCACTTGTATACTAGACATACTGTAGTTGTGTTCATTAAATATTACCTGCGGCGTTGTGTTTTTCGTTCATGGGACTCGCCCCTTGCCCTTGGTTGCTACTCCCCCCAGCTGATTAACACCAATTCCCCCCTCCCCAGGTGTTACCTCTCGGATTTTTCTCTGTTTTCCCCAGTCAGAGCATGACCATTGTTCCCATTGTTTTTTCCCTTACATATCGCCCACCCGGGGCTGTGTCCCCCATGAATCTCACTGAATTCTCCCGGGAACTACACCACTACCCTAACTCTCAGAGGATGTTTGTGCTGAATGGCATTCGGGATGGTTTTCGCATTGGCTTTGTACCTGCCAGAGTATCCTTGCGCTCTCGCAATCTGGCATCCGCCAAGGATCACCCGACGGTCATCGACCAATATCTAGCTGCGGAAGTATTTCGACATCGCGTGGCGGGCCCCTTCCCCACTTTGCCAAACCTGCATGTGAGCCCCTTTGGCGTTATCCCAATTTCAAGACCAGGTCCCATTACTGTGCACGTATCACTTCTGCTGTGATACAGTTCGTCACAGTCCTGGGAGTGTGTACCCGCATTGGGTGCTTGCTGTGTGTGTCTGCTTTCCGTTCTTTGCAGCTTTCCAACTGGGGTTTGTCAGGGCTGCTACTGGGTAAGTACCTCCATAATTTACTTATTTAGTGATTTACTTGTTTCATGCTTTCGTTTATTCTCCACTAGAGTTGCTAGTGTGACTCGTAGTCCCCGGGTTGGGAGGGATTTCTCGGCTGCGCAGGGAATCACCACAGGGTTCTAGGTTAATAATAGCGGATTGCATGCCAGGGCCTCATTGGACTGCTAGGCCTGGCTGACTTACTGCACTGCCAGGCCCGGGCGACTCCCTACTTGGTCCCTTGTTTCACACACAGGTCCCCCAAGTCTCAGGACTAAATTATTAACACTACATCCTCCCTCTTTTATATACCCTAACAATATAACTATATATTATATGAACTAATAAACTACAGTTAGTGTTGAGAGTTTTCTGTATCTTTGGCACTTCAGGAACACTTGCTTCAGGACAAGACAGCTCTCCTGATTTTTGAATATGAAAATAGTTTCTCCTGTATTCTCTTCCGTTGGCTTCTACTATGTATGATCTGTTTTTCGTTTTTCTTTTCTCACAATGGTCCCTTGAGTCCAGGTCCAAGATGGGCTGGGTTTGAACTTGCTTCTGAGGTGTTCTCCAACTACCAGTGGGGGTAACAGCCTTGACACCTGGTCGTATTATCTTGTTCTGTTGCCTCTTCCTGACACTGGCCTTGATGATTTTTTGGTGGGTATCATGTGAGGTTCTGGTAGCTTCTCTTTGACCGTTAGGACTGTTCTGGTCCGTCTAGACAATAGTTTCTCATGCCACCTTCACTTTGGGATGGGCTGGCTTTGCATGGACTGTCTGGTCTGTTCGTGAGGCTTGAACTCTTGGCAGATAGGATACAGTAGTTTTCACAAAGGCACTTAATGTCTTGTGGATTGTTGGCCAATAAAGTAAGTCCCAAGCTATTCTTATATAAACTATGTAATAGATAAAATACGAGCGGCAGATCTGTTGGGCATTTACAATGGCGAGTGCGTAGCACGAGCCATTGTAAATCCCATACAGATCTGACGCGAGTCAGATTATCGTACTTGTGAAATGAACCAATGAACGATTCTATAGGCTTAATTATTATTCATAACTTTGTTCAAGATCTTCCTAATAAGCATTCATAACTTTGTTAAAGATCATTCTAACCAGTATTCAATCTTTATGAGCTTTACAAAGCTATACATGTGACCAAAATACCACGCTGTGATTGTGGCTTAGCCTCATTGATTATGCATGAATTTCACAATATTATTAAACTGTAATTTTAATTGTTAGTATTTTGTGTACCGCGGCACCTGATGTGTCTCAGGTTACATTTCCCTCCACACCAGATGTGTCTCAGGTTATAATTGCTGCTATGCCCCGGGTTCCAGTTGCTACTGCACCTCACGTGTTTCAGATTCCAATTGTGCAGGCTTTTATTTTGGTGGGCGTGGCCACGAAAAACTTTTGGTGGGCGTGGCCGTGAGCTTATCAAACGTATTGAACAGTAGTTCTATTAAATAACGTTTTTTGCAACTTCATGTTACAGCATATTATATACGTTAAGGTGGCTCCCTACTGTTTCTTGAAAGGTGGCAAAAAAAATTTCAATCTCGAAAAGTGCCCATGGATATTTCGGAAAAGATTGAAACTAAAGCTATGCATAGAATAACTTTCAGGGCATCAAATACTATTAATGGCTAAAGTGTTTCATCTGTTGCTATGACAACAGTGACGTTTCAAAATGGCCGAAAATGAACATTTAATCTAATTTATTTCGCAAACGAGTCGGTGAACGCCGATTTTTTTTGCATTTAAACATTTCTTTTAGTTTAATTAATGAATAGGCAAATTTAAAAAAATTGTGTGGATCCAATTTTTTTAAAAACTAAAAAAACATGATTTTTTTTGTGTAAAATAATTGGATCCACAGAATTTTTTTAAATTTGCCTATTCATTAATTAAACTAAAAGAAATGTTTTAATGCAAAAAAAATCGGGGGTCACCGACTCGTTTGCGAAATAAATTAGATTAAATGTTCATTTTCGGCCATTTTGAAACGTCACTGTTGTCATAGCAACAGATGAAACACTTTAGCCATTAATAGTATTTGATGCCCTGAAAGTTATTCTATGCACAGCTTTAGTTTCAATCTTTTCCGAAATATCCATGGGCACTTTTCGAGAAATTTGCATTTTTGCCACCTTTCAAGAAACAGTAGGGAGCCACCTTAAATCAATCGCGCAATAAATCGTCATATCTGCATGTTTTGACAATAATTAGTAATGAAACCTATCGATGGCTAAAATAAACAACAGCTGACAGAAATAAAGAAACATTATAGAAAGCGGGAAACCTGTAAGTTGTTGTTTGAGGAAAATATTTTGTTTCGGCCGTCCATACGAAAAGTGGCCGTCCAAAAATCTGATTTTTCAAAAGTGGTCGTCCAAAAATCTGATTTTCCAAAGTGGCCGTCCATGTGAAAGCATCGGTGGTTTTATCACTCAATGTCCTACCTCCCCCGTCCAGCATCCATCGGTTTCATGGAATGCGTCCTGGTCTCGTATACGCATCCTGTATGGTGTTGGCCAACATTCTCAACGCCTGTATGTCCCGGACGTCCGATATCCTGCACCTTCTGCAAAGTCTTACACGCGTGGCCTGTCTGCACCATGTTATATTCTCAGCGCTTCACACGCCCGGTTGGGTAACCAGCGTTATCTCACTTTGGGTTGCAGGAGTTCCGCTGCTTGGTCCCCAGTGCAATACCCAATTCTCACCCACTTCCCCCACCCCTATTGACCCACCTGGTGCCACCTTGTTGATTGCTCAGTGTTACCGTATTCTTGCTCAGCGTTTGTCCTCCCAGATTGTATCAAGTCGCTTCCCACCTCATACTGTTCGCAAATTTCCAATATTATTCTTGGCACTGTCGTCCTACCACGTCCGTTCGGTCTGTTAACATCGACCTCAGGTTCCGGATCCTTATGTGGGGCCGATCGCTTGGCTAGCTTTATTGGGGGTGTTCGCCGGTCGCATTCTTCTCATACTGCTCTTC
This sequence comes from Chrysogorgia sp. JL179-B06, assembly GCA_035772405.1. NCBI lineage: Eukaryota > Metazoa > Cnidaria > Anthozoa > Scleralcyonacea > Chrysogorgiidae > Chrysogorgia > Chrysogorgia sp. JL179-B06. The sequence continues at coordinate 42,966 of JAYKKM010000054.1, read as the reverse complement.
GCATACTGCTCTTCGCCTGACATTCCGGCTGCCTCAAGTCTTGCACCGCTCTCTATCGTCACCGTCGCTCGACCACGAGAGGTTACCTTCGAATCAGTGAGTTCGCTTGTTCGGGCAAATTCGTTTCATCTCGGCACTTCTCCCGCGCAGATATTGTCTTCGAGGCCTCTGGTCACTAACGGCGCTTTTTGAAGACATCGAAGACTGACCCATTCCATTGAGTCTATCAGCCTGGTCGCCGTCCTAGTCCTATCGAGTTATCTCCACCTCTTGGACTTGTCACCAGATCCTCTTCGCATTATCTCCACCTCCGGGGTTGATCACCGCTGTCTTCTTCCATCGTCATTAACTGGTCCCAGTTCATTCTCTCATCCGCATGTGTGTTGGCTGACTTACAGCATCACCTAATTAACACACTTGGTCGTAGGTCCAGCGATGCCTTATTCGATATTCGTACTCCTCCTTTTGATTTGCATTTGTGCAGTTTCCAAGTCCCTCACCTGAAAGTACTAGTAAATGGCAACTGTATTAGTCCTGGCTAATAGAGGATATGCGGCGACCGTATATTTGCTGCCTCCCCTCAGGGAGGCAGCACACTATTCTTGACGTGCGTAACTCGTGCTCAGTCTCTTTGCCGCGCACTTTCCGGGGGGATACGGGGGGGGGCACTTACTAGGGAAACTAGGGAAAACTGCGCATACTTCCCAGACTACAGAAAGATTGCTTCTCTGCTTTCACGGTAAGAATAACCAGTTATCGAATAGTTGACACTAAAATCGACTCCGCTGTTTTGTCTGTTTTCGCTTGCTTATGAACTGCTGAAATTCGAGTGTATTTGAGAGCCTGTGGACAAGAATCACGATTACCCGATATTTCGATAACAAATACAATCGCTGTATGTTTCTTATTTGTATCGTCCTTAATCGACGGCTTCAGTAGTTTCATATTGACGACGAAATTAAAATATAATTTGGCCGCCATCTTCAAAAACAGCATCGTAATTTAACCCAAATACGTCGAACGTTTTGTTGACAAATAATCAACTCTACAAGCTCTCTTATGCCTTAAAACAAAGATAATTTATCTGCCTACAATATACGTAAACGTTATTGTGCTACCTTACTTAGTTGTTTTTAAAAAAGCGCAATATCGAACATGCCTTGATATTCGTGATATGTCATTCGTCAAGCGCGGGGTTTCCACAGAGCGCTCCATTTAAATTTTACAATTATTTTTACATGCCTGTTGCACAAGTTAAAGTGGATGTGACATTAGTTTCTATTGACAAAACAAAGCTACACGGTTCAACATAGTTCGCAGTTCGACATTGTTTACATTTAGATATCCAATTGTCCAAATTTAATACTATCATTGCTTACAATATATTAGCTTTTACTTCAATATAAACATAGCTCATTCCGTCATTCGTTGCCTTTCAAATTGCGGTATATTCATACGTTGTGCTGCGTACTTTTACATACCGTCAATCATACACAAGCCCAAGTAGCCTGTAGTCCGAGTTAACGCCTATTCCCGTTCGTTTGTTCGATTTGAAACATGACCGCACGACCGCCAGAAAATATTACAAACGTGAAGTTCGATTTGGCAGAAGTGTCGCTTGATCATGGAAAATCTATGGCTTGCTCTTTCGAGTAAATGTTGTTCGAATTAGTTGTATGGCGTTCAAACATTGAATTTTGACATAAACGCGCCATATGCATGATTACCGTATGTTATTTTAATATTACAAGGCGATTCTACAGTCTATTTATTGTATTCTCTATATGCTATAGAAATTTCTGGCATCATTCTGCTGGCATGCCTGATCAGTGATTCTGAACACTGCTCCAACCTCGTACCACTGCTCCTGTGTCAGTCCAGAGGCAGCATTTCACTTCTGATAATAACTCCTAGTTTCAATATTATTGTAGTTTATTACGCCTATCACTCGGGTGATAAACACATTTTTGCTAACAATGTACTTCAAGTGTGGCCTGTGGAAAGATTCTCTTTTTTGTGTTTTCGGAATAGCCTTGGTAAATTCATCGTTATGCCACAACATTCAGGAATTTACTCTAACCGCAACGGGATTACTCTTCCATGCAGGGGGGAGAGTGAAACCGCCGTTACACATAAAAAGTTATCAAAATAAAATCCTGTATTCCAGAGGTTACACTCCAAGGCACTGTTGTCCAAATATCGATTAGCTTATTTTTGGATTACCAAGTACCAAGAATATTTCTAAAATAAAGCATCATGACAGTTAGGAATTGGTTTATCTTTAGATTTCGGGATATTTATATGAAACTTCAGGCAAATTAGAATATTTAGGCGCTTGCACTACATAGGCATAGGCTGAGATTATAAACGTGAATATTTTATTATCTTTATAGCTCTATGTTCTTCAATGAAGATGGCGACTTAGCTCATGAATTTTATGAAGAAGTAAAAACTAGAAAGAGAAAGAGGTCTAAGATGAAGAAAGTTGATCAGAATTTACTAACACCACAGGTACTAACAAAATATTATATAAATTAACTGGCCTACGCACACTGTGATTAGGATTGTATACAAGGCTATACAAACATGCTAATTACGTCACCAATCGTATGTCGTACTCAGATTGGTTCAGCAAGATTATATCACAAGAATATAAAATTCGTATCTCCAAGCAGCCATGTATAATATTCTGCTTATTACATTGAAATTTATGAAAGGTTTTCAACTACATATATTCAGAAAAAATTGAATCTTCACATATGAAGATAAAAATGCTTTCTTCATTGGTCACAATCCACCATGTACATGTCCACCACTGCCATTTGATGGATTTTCGTGCATTTTTACCACCCAAAACTTCGCGTGCTGCATCGAGTAATGGCTGCATGTGCGGAAAGAGCACCGCGTACATTCATAACTCGATGGAGCACGCCAAACCACGAACCATTTCTTAATTTCAATTTTTATTATATGCATGACAAAATTACTGCATTCTGATTGGTGGAGAGGAGTACAATTATTTTATTAATTGTACTGCAATACAATTAATGATTTTCTCAAACCAAACAAAATTGCGGATCAAATTTTGTCATGCATATAATAAACACGTAATCATATGACTCGCGATATTTGGAAATTGTGACAAATTGCACTCGCCTAACGGCTCGTAAAATTTTAGCACAATTTTCGAATACCATATGTAGTGTAAATCCTTAATTGTACTCGCTATCATATGATTACCTATACAAATTCTGATCAATATTTCATTCTAAATTAAAGAACTATTTCGCAGCGTGAATTAAATGTAAACTAAAACATTGAATATTCAGTGTTATGAACGTTGTCTTTCCTGTGTGACCGCGCCTGGGCAAATTTGATAAATCTAATTTACGATAAGTACTTCATCTTCCATGGATAGCGAACCCATACCACTAAACAAGAGATTAGGATTAGGGTTGGTTTAGGGTTTGGCTATATCCCTGCAAGATGAAGTATTAACCTAATTTACATCAGGTTCGGCACATGAAAAGTTCGACGTTTGAAACAGGCCTTAGTTCTCACAACACATATAATGGTTAAATTTTCTTATGATTAAAATACGGAATAACATGTTATTTTTATAGGGCCAAATTCCTCCATTTTTATAAAATCTTCGTATTTTAATAAACATCCCCATGATGCAAACCTCAGCATCTTTTCGTGTACAGGAAACACATGCAATAGACACAGCTACATCACAGCCACATTTGGGCTTGTTGTGAAATGTCAGGTTTAACAATTTAAGTATAATATTCTTCAACAATGTTCCATAGCCTTTGGTGAATTACAGAAAGAAACAAAACATTGAATCAAGGCCATATAGTTTTAGTTTTGTGTACCGTTAATTAACTCGCCATGTTTTAAAACTTCATTGTATTTACAGGGGGTGTTGTTCTTCCTTTTATGTTATCGCTCCGTGTTTAAAATATATAACTCTCAGCACTCGAAAATGTTCTTCAACCATTAACCACGTACTGTATAGACACTTTTAATAAGTACATCAGAATGCGTCATTTTTCGTACCTGAAGTCAAACTCAACCTTTGGAATTCTTTTTCAATTTCGGGTAATAGCCGCAAGTTCAATCGGGAATGATTTTGAGGTTACAATGAATCGTGGGATGCTCACAGCTTCACTGTTAACAGTAAGCAAGTTTCAATAAAAATTAAATAAGCGAGTGTCTTTTTTCGTCGAAAGGTGAGGGATTTTAAAACAATTTATATAGACGTTAAAACGATATAGACGTTAAAATTTAAACAGTAGCACACGGAATTGAAACTGAACTAGACTCCATCCAACAATTACGATTTGTCAGCTACACAAATCATCACAGGACTTGAAAGACCACAGTCAAGACGCAGTTTAATCGAAAATTAATAAACAGAGATCGCATCAAGACGAAGCTAAATCAATAAAGATTTGCAAGACGCAGTAATAACACAGATGACATTATTAACAACAACTAAACTGAATCCTGTAACGCACTGCCAAGATTCTGAACCTCGTTCCCAGGGCATTTTGCTTCCACGGCGGAAGGTCGGCGAAAATGGCCCTGGGATCGGCTGGTCCATTCTATAATTCGATTGGCTTATCATAAAACTCAATTAATTCAGCCGAGTATAATACATTCATCTAAATCTGAATGCTGTCAAATTTTATAGCAAATTAGAAGCGATAGCTTTCGCTAAATTAGATATATGCTTCTTCATACCTTTTGTAAGAGATAACATGGATGTATGGTGGATTATTAAACTTGTTAGCTGCTTTTATGTCTACGAATGCTGACATGAACAACTCTGAAGAGCATTGAACATTTCTCAATTATTCAGGTCAACAAAGTAGACAAAGGAAATGGAACAAAGACCACAAAAATTATCATATCTAAACACCCAGAAATTCTGGGTGTCATGTGACCAGCCGATCCCAGGGCCATTTTCGCCGACCTTCCACCGTGGAGGAAAAATGCCCTGAGTACGAGGTTGCCAAGATTCTATGATTGATATCATTCTTATTCACTGATATCATTTCTTATTTACTTACTGATTTTGCAGTTATTTGGAAAATATTTTGAATTCAACTCTATAACGTGCTGGCTAGTGTTTAACAATTAACTTTATAAGAGTCCACCGACTCCACGGGTATAATAGATTTGGTAATATGATATATAAATTAAACACGATGAGGATATTACAAACAATAACATGTGTAACAGAAATTAAACACCGTGAATTCACCGAGCGAGCCGAAATATATATGAAGAGTGTATTACAATATCATATATAATAACCGCTTATTGTTTGAAAATCTTAATCAAACAACAAAAACAAGAATATCTGATACTCTGATGAAATTCTTCATTATTCTTGAAGGAACCCCCCAAACATGATCTTTTCTCCAGATGAATAGGCGTCGATAAAAACATAAATTAGAAACAGTAATTGCATGCATTTAAAAAAATGTTAAAATTGAGAAATTCAAATAACGGAATTCGGGAAAGTTTTCAAAGCATATAATTCAGAAATCTTGGCTAAAAGCTTTCACCGTACTAGCTTTCAGCCTTACACTCTCAGTCACCACATGAGGTCATAAGCAAACGAGACAAGCGGGGGCAGTTTTAGTGTTAACTATTCCTAGTTAAGGTACATTTACACACTGCCATTAATCGGGCCGACTTATGGTTGAGATGCATGGTAAGTAAGCAGAAATAGGAGAAGAGTAAGTATTATGAGCCCACAAAATCATTCCGCTGACAGTTTCGCGTCCTTAACATGCATCTAAACCATAAATCTTTTATATTATTGAAAATGATGTGTCCAATACACAAAGAAGGGATCAGAGCTCTGTTTATCTGAGTTTTACTTTTCTTTACAGGGAGAAGTTGATTTGAAATTTCCTAAGATACACCATGATATGCCAGTTATAATGTGCGAAGCTTACAGATGACAGATATTAAAGAGAACTAATAATGGAAATGTTCTGTGTTGGTGATTATATTTATTAATCTACAACATGAGGATAATAAGAAAAGATATATGATATGAAACGAATGTACGGAAACTGTATTTAACTAAACTAAGGACATTAAATGATTTAGTTTAGATTAAGAACTGACCTTCTGGTTAAGTCTAGTTGTTTCCATGTTGAACCAGTGTTCTTTTCAAGCAAAATTTAACGGACTTATTAAACGGTAATAAGTTATATCCAATATATAATACATGCAGTAATCATTTCATGTTACGAGGGCTCAAAATATTAGGGTCCATTGTGGCAGGAAATTATTACTTATTAAATTATTACTATTATCATTTGTAATTATTACTTATTACCATTTTAACAACCGCACATGTCTAAGATGACGAATAAAAAAATATACTGTATATATTTTAATATACCTTACCGAACTTCACCCTTCGGAATACGGAAGAAAATCTTTATTGTATATTTCATTTGTGTTGTTTGGACAGTTCGGAACAAAGCACCAATCCACTCCACTCCGGACTTCAGTTGACAAGACTTGGGATATTTCAGTTTGCAACGTTATTTGTTATAGTGACTTTTGTTTACTTAATTACCGGCAAAAGTCGCGGGAAGTTGTAAACTGTCGGGAACTTGCCAGGATGGCGAAAAATAGGACAGTTTTTCACGCGAGTTTGACATGCAGTTTATACTTATTCTTTAGTGTGCCCAAGACTTTCCGTGTAAACCAGTGAGCTCTCTCTCTCTATATACATGTATATATATATATATCTGAACGGCTATAGACCTCTTTCGTAATGGCGGCCAATTTAAATATTCCTTTATGTGCATCTAAATTAGCCTTTATGCCTATGGCCTCGTTTGCGTGTCAGCAATTCAAAAGAATTTGTTTCTATAAAAAATGTGCCATGACTTTGGTAATATAAATTTGAAATTATTGGTTCATTTGTACCTTTTAATATTATGTTTTGTTTATGTTTTCAAAATGAACATGCATAATTAAGAAAAATAGAAAGCCGCGTAGGGGGACTGAAACTGACGTATAAAATCAGGTTATAATTTAATTTTACGAGGTTCCAAATATACTAGCATATATATTAGCAACAGAACGATATATGTTATGTATTACCTCGTTCTTTAAAAAACCTGCTTTAAATTTATGTTTTTATTCAGAAAAGCGGGGTTTTTAAAAGAACGAGGTAATACATAACATATCTATCGTTCTGTTGCTAATATATGCTAATATATTTGGAACGCGTGTCCGCCATGTTTGGTTTCACATTTTTCCTGATCAAAGACCAGAGCATATATAGAGTTCTACTTACATACAGAGCTCACTGGTGTAAACATCCACCCAGTCCCTATCATTTACAAATAAACGCGTTCCGATCGATTAACTGTAGCAGTTAAAGTGTATATGAAATGAAAATTAAGTTTGTCTTATTTGAAAGAACTCTTGAAATGATAAAGGAACTTCATCTATAGTTTTTCTATATCGCTCTTCGTTCTTGAGATATTGCGATTTGTTTGATATATAAATAACACACTGCATACGTCACATTGTATAATGAGTTGTTGAGAAACCATGTATATTATTGAAATTATTCTGTTAAATCAATCGAAACTTTCATTATTAGGTGTCATAAGACAAATACCCCTTACATGCGCAGTTTAGTGTGACTTTGTCTGATAACTTAACGATATTTCTACTTTTACAACAACTCATTATTTAATGTGACCGGTATGCAGTGTGTTATTCACATATCAAACAAATCGCAATATCTCAAGAACGAAAAGCGATATGAGAAAACGATAGATGGAGTTCCTTTATCATTTCAAGAGTTCTTTCAAGTAAGACAAACTTAATTTTCATTTCATATGCACTTTAAATTCATGGTAATTTACAATCTTGTTCTTATTCAGTTTGGAAATAAAGAAGTCAACTGTCCTGTTATGAGATGTCATTAAAATTGTTTCCATGCAACACCATCTTTAGAGTGATTTATTATGTATAATAAAGTTTTATGAAATAAGTTATATGTAGAAAAAAAACTAAAATAAACATATGTCTCTTCATGGGACTTCAAAAACCGCTATGATTTTTACCATCTACATGCTACGATTTTTCATTACGATTGTCGTCTTGATGCATGTGATGCAGTGATGAAAGTGTAAAAAACATCATCATCAAATATCCTCTTTAATAATTCTTAGAATTCACAGAGTATCTCCTAGGTCTCGAAGATTTGATACATATAGAGACTTGAACCTGGCTTTATTATGTATTTCACGTTGTAGTTGTATAGTTGTAGTTGTATTGTTTTTCGTACTTTTTCCAGATATCTCGACTGTATTTTTTGACATCTGTTTCGCCAACAAATACCATCAAATCATCAACAAGAATAGCACTCCGTCGAGATGACGTCAGTATCCATGTTTGTCCGCTTTTACCCCATAATTATTGCGGACATAACAAAAGAAAATAGCTCTTTTGCAATCATATTTGTGAGTCAAATTTGGTTTGTTTGTCTGCATTTTGAGCTATTAATAGCAGCCAGACGCTACGCTATTGTGCCGTTTATTGCCCGGCGGTTAAGCCCGAAATTTTGCCTCAATTGTGCGTTTTGTGATACAAGCATGAAATTTGGCAAGTAGATAAAGTTACTAGCTAGTGCTGATGATATTCTGATATAGAGGCAACGCAGATTTCTTCCTGGTTAGAACTATTGAAGAACATTCAAGCGGGTAGGACGATTTTCTAAGCCTATTTTGACGCTCAAAAATGTGGTAAATGCCGCAAAATGCCTTTTTTTAGTGGGTTCAGCCTTCTGTAACTCAAAACGAGCTTGGAAAATCGTAGAACCCGCTTGAATGTCCTTCATATAGTTTTTTTGCGAACTTTCTAATGATATAGGTGATATTCGCCAAAAGTGAACTGTGAATTTTCACTTTTTTATAAGATAGTACTTTAATAGGTAAATTGGAAGAGAAACTCGATTTTGTGGCAACCAGGAAGAAATCTGGGTTGCCTCTATATCAGAAAGTCATCAGCACTAGTAACTCTATCTACTTGCCAAGTTTCATGCTTGTATCACCAAAACGCACAATTCACCCTTGCTGGACTATTACAAACGGTGGCATACGGCCTGCAGTATGTAATCATAAGTAAAAATCGTGTAGATGGCCTTTATAACACCGCTTCTCGATCTGATTGGCTGTCCTGCGTTCTCTATTTCTCCATGGAGCACAGGAATTTCAAGCGACCAGTCAGAACATTTTCGGTATCCGTAATTGAGAAAATTATTATTAAAATGATTAATTTGTATCTTGTTCCAAGAAATGCAGGTTCATGCTTTGGCGTGCTCCGTCGAGTTATGGATGACGTTGGAAGAGCAGTCAAAAATCTAGAGTTGCTCTCATGCTTTCTTCATGCATCCATAAAAACGACGGAGCATGCCAAACCAAGATGAATTTTAATTATGAACGAAAATGTAGAAAATTGAATGCATTCATTGTTTACGTCAACAAATTAAAATTCAGGGTGCCGATGACAGGGCCATTTTAGCTGACCTCCGTGGAGGAAAAAAGCTATGGGTTACGAGATTACATATATGTTCGGCACACAAGAAGTTCGGGTGTTCAAGGGGTGTTCATGTAGTGAAAAATTCAGTTCGAAATAAACTCTCTTACTTGAAAGAGCTATAGAAATTATAAAGATTGGCATTTACAACTCTTCCATATCACACTTTATTCTTGAGTTATTAAGATTTGTTTGATATGTAGATGATCCTCACTTTTATTTAATTTTCTAAACATGTTCTGTTCACCAAAGAACATGTTGAGATAATTAAAATTGCGTTGGTGTTGAGAAAGTGATACCGCGTGTTTTTAAATAAAGATGATTGATTGATTGATTGATTGATTGATTAATTGATTAATTGATTGATTAATTGATTGATTGATTGATTGATTGATTGATTGATTGATTGAGCCTGGCGCTGTGTTGCCACATGATATAAGGTTATAGTGATTATTTGTTTTGAAATATATTTTTCAAAAATCATTAATAATTCACGAGGAAAACACAATATACACTTCATGTTTAATCCCGACGGAATTAGTTTTGTTTTCCCTTGAGTCTTGATGTTTCCCAAAAGACGACGTCGTTGGGAACATCGTGACTCGAGGGAAACCTCGAGGGAAACATCGAGACTCGAGGGAAAACAAAACTAACTAGTTTCCCGAGAGATCATATAGGACATTAAGTATTTTGTTTTATACAATAAGCTGTTTACTATGTGCATTCTCATTGGTTGTTGGCCATGATGTTTTAGAGGACAGATGCACGGATCACGTCAGATCCACGTCAGCCGACTACTTTTATCTTTTTCATTCCCCAGAAATCGCCAAAGAGCTAAAAGGCCTTTCATTTATTCATATTTCTAATAAGCCGTTGTCTGTTCAGGTATAGATGCACACGAGAGGAGAACGACGTTCTGACGTCATCTGTGCATCTATAACTGAACAGACAACGGCAAAATGGAATCTATTTGTTAAATATAGCTGGATTTTCACTGAGCTTTTGTAGCCTGAGCGAACAATAATTGTTGCACTTATTGCTCGCGCGCGATACATTTGATTTATCTAAAGCCACGTGATCATAAACGAACCAATGACATTCTAGTTATATAACAAACGAAAATCATGACCTTTTCTTTATACGTGATAAAGACACGCTTGCTGCTACGATAGAATTTATCTTTCAAAAATAAAGAAGTGAATAATATTTAGACCTGTGGTTTGAAGCTCAGATCTGTCGTGAAATAGTTGTGTGACCTATAGCTATGGTCTCTTGTGCTGCGCAAAAAGAATTTTAAATTTGAAAGCTACGAAAATGAGCAAGATCCGTCGTTCTGTGTTTCATCCCCAGCAGTGTAGTTTGCCCAATGTGTGGTATCCTTTTTCATATGAACTACCAGTGTCTCCAAACCGCAACTCAATAACTGGAAGGGTATCTTTGTCGGTCAACATGCCACTATCTTCAAACCAGGCAGAATTAGAAGCAGTAGAACCACAGTTACAACCTTTACTTGGATCAGTGCAAGTATTAGTCATACCACATGCACACTTGCCGCTACCAGGTGCCGCACCGCCCCAGTACTTCATCATTTTTCCATGGCGCGATACCCAGTACGCTGTAGGATTAGTATACTGAAAATAAAACCCGGTACCAATACAGTCAAATTTCACAAATTGCTCACAGCTGTTGGATGCATTAATCAAACCCTCAATTTGATTTATATTTACTCCGTTGTATTGAATCAACTTTTGGTAACTTGCGTTTGCTTCATATCCGTCAACTAACGTCCTTGCTTCACTATCATGGCTTAATATTGTCGTCCCAACACCTGCCCTGGTTATCATATCACAGTAGACGGTAAACTCAGTGTACTGCCAGTTCATTTCCCTATCTGGTTCTATGTCATAGTAACCACTTTGTGCCGTTGGATAGTTTGCTTTGATAGATGAACAAGACCTGTATATGTTACCTGCATTTAAAGTCAATAAATACATTAATCACCCATTACAGCCAGTTCTATAAAAAATACATGTGCATTTTATTCTCTGTTATTACTTAACAATGAATTCACAACATATCTCTTACCTTTCATTTGAAAATGCGCAAATTCAGAGTCGACTACAAACTGGTTACCATTTTCATCATCGAGTTTTTTAGAGTTGAGTTCACATCTCCGTTCAGCTGTGTTTGCCACTCTCGGTGAGTTTTGAAAATTAATAGATTTACATAACATTGTATCAAGACATTGTGTAGCACAGTCAAAGGAACTTGGAACCAGTAAGGATTTGATGATATGGCCAGTCAAACGTCGCCCTGAAAAGCGAAGGTATAATCATTTGCATGATGCGTGTTTTTCTAATAATCCACTTTTTGTAGGGGTGGGCGCTACTCCTATCCCTAGAATTAACTACTTACCCCTGTCTAACCTGCAATTAGTACTGCTGATTGGATTATGGCAATACTAATTTTCAGTCACCCGGACCGATATCTGAATAATGGCAATGCGCAATGATTAAATCACTCTGATTAAATCTCGTCGCTCTGAAGTATTGACAGAGCGACGAATTTTAATCGGGGATTTCTCATTCCTAAAGTGTACATTGACAACTGACGAACGATATTTTGCCTTCCGTGGTGCCAAATTCTGTAACTTGCTCACGAGTGGTAATTGATAACGTCGCCTCTGAATGGTCTTCAGTCACCTCAGGTGTCCCTCAGGGAAGTATTTTAGGTTTATCTTATCTTATATTACCGGATACGCTGTCACCTAGCTCAAACATATCCGTTGATGCTGATTATTTTAAAGTGTATCGGCCCATACTTTCCTTGACTGACTCCATGGCTTTACAGTGCGATCTATATAGTCTTGATAGGTGGAGTATAATGAAAGTCATGAAGTTCAACTTTTCGAAGTGTAAAATTTTGACAGTATCAAGAAAAAAATCGCCCTTTATATTCCCTTACAGATTGTAAGGCAACACGGAAACTGATCTAGGTATCAACATAACTCATAAGCTATAATTTGACACGGGACTCTCGTGTTATGAAGGTTGTCGCAAAGGCTAACAAAATGTTGGGTCTCTTGAAACGGTCGTGTTATAGTGTAACAGATACGCGTAAGAAAGGCCTTGTATTTATCCCTTGTTAAATCGCAACTGAATTATGGTACACAGGTATGGTCACCTAATAACGTCAATCTGATGAAAAAGAACGAGGGATTACAGAGACCGTGCTACGCTATGGATTTTACGATGTAAACGTGGAGAATATACTTACACCGATCGTCTGAACCGTCTTAACCTCCTGCCACTCGCCTACGACTGGGAAATTAAAGACTTAATTTTCTATTTTAAATATAAATATTATCTTATCCATCTTGATGTGGATCATTTCACACCTACAGTCTCTAGTCGAACAAGACAAGAGACAAGATCTCTTTTACAAATTCCTTATTGAAAAACTAAAACTTTTCAACATTCTTATTTTAATCGTATTGGAATTTTGTTCTTCCGATGGCTCCCGATAGTATTTTTTTTAGAATTTCTAGTTTTAAGCTATTTCTACTGAAAATCTATGATGATCTTCTTTTAAATATGTTTGATCCTGACTTAGCTTGTACTTACTCGCTGTGCAAGTCATTCCCTTGCCATAGTTAAATTATAGCTTTGTTTAAAATTTTCACGAATTCTTGTATTTTAGTTGCATGGCTAACACCTCGCATGGGATTTCGCTTTATTTAAAAAATTAGTTCGGTGACCCCCGATTTTTAAAACGCGAATAATAATATTTTGTTCCAACAAATATTTTTTGTAAGTGCAAACAAATTCTGTAGATCCAACTACTTTATACCACTTTGTCATTATAAACAATTTAAATCTACAGAATTTATTTAAATTTGTTCTTGAATAGAATATGAACATATCTTTGTGTGTGCAAAATTTCAGGATAGGTCACCGAACTCGTTTTTGAACTGTTGGACATCATTACGCGCGCGCTGTCAGTACTTTTTCTCTCTCGCAAGTTCAATGAAAAACCATGCGTGTACATATACGTTATCGCGGGCACATTTTTAAGAAACTGGCTTTTGAAATAATTTTTCGCAAGTTTCCTGTTCCAATTTTTTGAAACTCCGCTATATTTGTCATAAGGTTATATATTCGTTGAAGTGTTGTTTAGTTTAGTTTAGTTTAGTTTAGTTTAGTTTAGTTTAGTTTAGTAGATTTATCACTCTTAGGTGAACGGAATAACCCAACAGGCTAAAAGCCCAATTACAGAGGTTCCGAGGGCCTACGATTTTAGGTCGTTGTCAAATGCCGTGTAAGGATGTTTTAGTGATTGTTTGAATTGTTTGCTCACTATGTATCTCGACCCACATGATAGGATTATTGTTTATTTTCGCAATCACAAAAATTATCTAAGAAAAAATGTTGTGGAAACAACTGTGAAGCATTTTTCAATATTGTCGGATTTTGATTGACGTGCTTTTACGTTGTTTGATTGATAACTGGTGGAATCGTAGAAGTCATTTTGCCACGGACAAAAATTCAAAAACTTTAATGTGATTATAAAAATCCCAACTCTTTTGTATTTTAATAGAGTAAGCTGTAGTTTTTATAGGTAAAATACTATGTCCCTCGCAAAACACACAGATCAACAAATCAAGAAGAAATTAAGCTATTATGTTGTATTCATTATGTTGTAATGAATTATTTATTAGTTCCCAGTCCCCCTATACTAAAAAGTGTATGGATTATTTAATTTATCAATACATCCATGCGTATTTTTTTGTAGAAAGTAACTTACGTTTACATGACAATAAAAATGTAGCATAATGTCAAAAATGACCGTGGGGAAGAGGTTGAAAAATGACAAAAAATTGTCATCAAATTACGTCATCAGACGAAAGAAGTTTGCCTACATATTCCACACATAGATAACTTGGTTGTACTTTGAATTTATTATACAATCACTCGGAATTTTAAGTTTAACAACGGAATATGTCCTACTCCCATCCCAGAATCCTTAGCGGGGTGTTTGGGATAGCATGGAAAGTGGTCATAAAAATCAGTGGCGTATATAAGAATTTCTGGTGTTGGGACAAGACTTTGTCCAACCGAAATTTTCCGACAAAAATAGATAAATTATATTAAAAGTGCGATACACATATGGGCGCACATCCTCAACATTTTCGTGTTTTCAATTTTTTTAAATTATCCGACCACTGGCCCACTATATATAGTATTTCAAAAACTCATTAATATTCATTAACCAAATTGTCCAATCACATTTCCGTATTTAGTCACGCGCAAGGCTTTTATACCTGATAAAACCCATGAATACTAATCAGCATGAAAATTATATAAAGTCTATACGAACTTTATATAAAATTCCTGCTAATTTGCATTTTCATACATCAACCCAATTTACCTCTAATAGAAAATAAAAACCAGTACACTCCCTAGTGATTACAATCAATTGTTTTTGAAGCTATTTAAAACACTCGAACTCGCGTTTTATCATATCTAAAATGTTCGCGCTGCGCGCTCGCATTTTAAATATGATAAAACGCTCCTTCTCGTGTTTTAAATACTACATAATATATATGTGACAAAAAATAATATCTGCATGAATTTTAGTTGGCTGTCGACGGCTGAATGATGGAGTTGAGTCCCTCACGTCACGTCGTCACCAACTATAACAAGGTCGTGGTTGGAGTTGAGGTGACCGTGAAGTACTAGGTCCAAGTCGTCAATATTAAGATTAGTGTTAGTGTTAGTTTTTGGGATAGTATTGAGGTTAGTATTAGGGTTAGTATTAGCGTTAGTATTAGGGTTACTATGATTAGGGTTAGAATTAGGGTTAGTATTGAGGTTAGTATTAGGGTTAGTATTAGCGTTAGTATTAGCGTTAGTATGGTTAGGGTTAGTTAATGGTCAATTAAGATGACATTGTAGTCGAAAATTACGTTTGGTAGTTTTTAAACTTTTTAACTTTTAACCTGTGTGTAAGACATATTATGAAGCGAACATTATGATGTATGTATTATATGTATTCATGTATCATCTATGGTCTGAAAAATATGATTCATATATTCCACTTGTAACGTATTCGTCTGGAATATTGGTGTACAGATGATCCAGAAGTGATCCATAATCGTTTGTAGGAAGCTAGATGCAACTTTTGCTGATACGAGGGACCAAATATTTTAAGTATCTGCTGTTTCTGGCTTCATCTGATAGCCAGTCAATGTTGAAATTACCACATATTATGCAATACTCTTGGGTAAATTTATCTAATAAGCCAGTTCGTAATGTCGACTGCGCAGCAAAATGACGTGTTCTGCGTCGGGATAAAACTTATTTCAATTCATAAATCAGGCTAAAACCACAATAGACATTTGTATTTCTATTTACACTTGAAAATTCGTTGTACTGAATTCCCCAGTCTGATATTATGAATTGAAATAAGTTTTATCCCGACGCACTGGCTTATTGTCTTAGAATTGTCAAATGAACACCAAAGACTCCTTGTCGACTCACTCCTTGTCCCAACTACGTATAAGTTAGACAATGGTCACGAGTGCTCTATGGATATAGAGTCCCGAATCTTGTGAAATTGTTGTAAATCCATAAGCCATTGAGTTTGTCTTTCAAATGCAAGGAACAGTGGGTGATTTTAGAAATGTTGATCGAAACGCAAAGTAGTTGTCAAGTCAAGCGACGATTTATATTTAGAAACGTAAACACTGAAGTAAAACAGAATCAGGGAGCAATTATGCCTGAAACTTATAAGAATAGAAACCCTTCTAAGACACACCAGTATGGAAAGAAGAGAGAGGGAAAGCCAGAAATTAAAAAGTGAGCTAGAAGTACTCGATAATATTAAATCTTCTAGAATCAAGTAAGAGATATAGATCTAACTTCGTGTACCGGACATGAGTAAAATGTTAGTTAGCACTGACTGTATAGAACTGCCTCGTTCTTTAAAAAATCCCGTTTATTTTATCTATAATAGGTTTAATTCATGAATTGGACAACTATAAATTTATGTGTCCGGGCCGCTAGGTTAGTAGGAACAGAATACCAGTAACGCTTACTATTAAATGGTCATAATAGTATTGCTTCGTTCTTTAATAAATACGATTTCACATTCTTGATTTATGTCAGTAAATTTAAGTTAAAAAGTTGACGGATATTCTATAATCGCTCCTGCACAGTATAGCATTTGGTCATGCTATGCTAAATTATAATAAGCTGCATATTTTGAAAACAATATATTTATGAATTTTGAATAATAATATGTAATTCATATCATGACCAGTTGTCATGGCCTGCTTCGCCACTACAAAATAGTGAAAGCTCAAGAAAAAGCTTGTTATCGTGCGGGGGTATATACGTCTGGTTCAATGCTAAACACATTGAAAATTCATTATCTTAACGCTGACCTTATAATTTCATAATGTTGACCTTATCGTAACGCTGACCTTATCATTTGATCTGGACGAAAACACGGACGCCGAGCGTATAGCAAATATATGGGAAAAGAAACTCTAGGGGTGGGGTGGGGTGGGGTAGTGTGGTGTAGAAAAGGCGGGCGAGGAGATTATTGCTAATTCGTATTTCTAGTATTAATCTTAATATTGGTAACCATCTTGAAATCTACCTCTCGATACTAAACGTTTTGTCCAGCTGAAGACGACTCTGACCTAGTCCCTCACGGTCACCTCAACTACAAGTTGGTAAATACAACTCTTAACTACTCCGATGAACCACTGAGATAAGGAAATATGATTGCGGGCGGAGAAGGAAACGAGAGAAAAATAGGAGACTTTTTTCAATTTATTTTTTTGTCTCGTTTTCATTTCCGCTCATAACCATATTTCCTAGCCTCAGCTGTTCCTGGCTGAAACCTCTACGAAGGAAATAGTTCGAGCTTCTCCAAGTGTTCCATTCCGCGTTTTAGACTATACCCAACAAGAAAATGGTGTTTTCAAAAAATTCTACTCTGTAGAGCGTTAAAAGTTCCGTTTTCGATGATTAAAACGCTGTTTATATTGTGGATGGAAGGCGAAAATGAAAGTTTTCAAACGAAAACATTGGGTGCACATCATGCAGGTGGCATTCCAGAACCGCAACTTTCCATGGTATACAACATGTTTAGCATTCTGTGCATGCGTGTAATGTAAGCGCATATATACTTAAGCCCTGTAAGCTAGGGCGTCTGAATCAAAGCAGATTAAAAAAAGTACGCATTCACGATTAAAGAAATGTAAATAATTACCATGTTTTTATTAAAGAAATATAACATGGTTTCTATGTTTATATACCGTGTGATATAAACACGCAGGATGTTGTGAGACTTGAAAAACGGTAACAAAAACAAAAGACGCAGACGTAAGCGCGATTTTTTTTAGCTTTTAGAAAGTCTCACAACTTCCCAAGTGTTTATATATGTCAAAGTATATAAACATGAAAAATAATTTTATATTTATTTCATAAAATAATAATAGACTTGAAAAAAGGGCGAGAAAATTCTCTGTTTATATATATACTCTTACTAGTTCAGGACTAGTGACCAATCAGATCGGCTCGCGCAAGAAGCAACTAATTTTATAATTCTTTTTTGGACATATAGTCTGAAACGCGGAATGGAACATCTGGAACTCTTTCCGCGAGGAACTTGTAATTTGCGAAGTTAATTTTTCTCTGTAGTTTTCAAACTGTTTTGTTCGTATTGTTTTCAAACTACGTGTCGTGTTTTTGTTACAGTTTCAACTCTCACAACATGCGGGATGTAAAAATATAAACATGGAAACGTATCAAAATATAAACATAGAAAACGTATCTTTTCCAAATTTGGTGAGTATACTTATGAATTACCATAAATTTGCAATTGTGATTTACTGCGCAGGGACGGATACATCGGGTGACCGGGATTATACTATAGTCACCCCCTTTGATAAGGTAAGATAAGGCAAGATAAGGCAAGATAAGGCAATATAAGGCAAGATAAGGCAAGATAAGGCAAGATAAGGCAAGATAAGGCAAGATAAGGCAAGATAAGGCAATATAAGGCAAGATAAGGTAAGATAAGGCAAGATAAGGCAAGATAAGGCAAGATAAGGCAAGATAAGGCAAGATATAGGTTTTAAGATAATTCACTCAAAACAAGAAATGAGAAAATGGAAGAATGTATAGAAATAACTTAACCTCTGCTCATGATATTGAAATTCAACTATAGTTTCCGAACAGATGAGTCTCAGTGGCCAATGAGAGACAAGAGTAATCTTGCCTTACCTTGCCTTATCTTGCCTTTTATATCTTGCCTTATCTTACCTTATCTTGCCTTATCTTGCCTTATCTTGGCCCTGTTAAAATACAGTGGCTGATTTAACTCAAATGGTTGGCTTATTAAAGGTTGGTTTTATAAAAGTTGCTAGACGTATTCAATGGACGTCGACTATGAAACGAGCTTCTTTAGGAACTGAGTTTTAGATGGTCTATTTATGCTCACTGTATAGTAATCATGCATAATCTATCCATGTATCCAGCTGCCAGCACATGCTCTTTACCAAGGGTTTGAAATATGATGGGAATTTACAGTATCTTATATGATTAATACGAAAAGTACTATGAAATAAAAAATAATTTATTCAAAGTCCTGAAGTGTGTTGTCTAGTTTTGAGTATTTTATATGACGTTTCATATAAAATATGAGGCCCCTTAATTATAATTTTCTGTTCAAATTAGTTTTTTTCCTTCTTGAGATTGATATTTATTATTTAGATTTGGATGAAATAACAGGATTTTTCCCATTTAGGAAAATTAAAGTGATTTCTTCACATGTAAACATGATATAAACATGATATCTTCCGTTTCATCGATTTCAATATAATCAACAAAACATTACATATTGCTTGGAGATATGAATTTTATCTTCTTGTCTTGATAATATTTCGTACTCGTTTGCTTCGCTCATTACCAACACTCGAAGATAAAATTCGTATCTTCGCACGGCCACGTAATATCCTCTATATAAACTAAATTTTAAGAACTTATACAGGGCTATGTAAAAGTGTCACTGCAGGTAGCACTTAGGAAGTGACGAATTTCCCAACTGACACAGCCAGTTTTGGCATTAAGCATAATATAATGGTAAGCATATTGATATGTTGGCATATTTCTGCCGTGGGTATTTGTTAGAAATATTTTTAACTAAAAATAATGCTGTGGCACCGTGGCGCACGCTACGGTTCTGATCAAATTTTAAGTACAGACCTTCCACTTTTACATGAAAAACTGCGTTTCTCTCCATTGAGCATTCACCATTTTCCTTGTTAACAATTATTATTAAAATAATGTTTAACCAAGATAACCAAAAGCCATCGTAATAATTTGACTTCATGAGTTTCATCGTTTCTGAAAAAAATCGCTAAACGTTAAGCCGGAAAGAAGTAAGAATCTATTGATATTTTATGCCGATTTTAACAGGTGGTGCAGATATACAAGGACAAGAAAGTTCCTACCAATATTTAAGGAAAACTGCCATGAAAAAAAAAAAATTCACACCTGCGTCCTCGAACGAGACATACCTTGAGGAATTAAGATGTCTCTTGAGAGTGATTTCACAAAACGTTTTTTCGCAGTAATGTTTATATATACTTCTGTGAGGAAAACAGGAAACTTTGCCACATCAAGTTTTCAACGTATTCGACGAACTGAACTTTTCCAGCTCTCAGTGGCACATTTACCAATTTATGTGTGAAATTATTCTGTGTGTGAGGTTGTTAACATACTTAATAATTAACCTTATTATGTTATTAATCATGAGCGCGCATTCATGCGGCTGCTTGAGCGGGTGTTTTTTGCTATGCTTGACCACAGACACAAAATCTTAAATGCTATAAGGCCTAGGGAAAACGTCGCTCTTCTCATGCGCCGAATCTAATGCCCTCGTCCGGCGCCGAAGGCGAGGGTGATAATCCATTTTTCACGAAAAGTTTGTATATATATATATATATATATATATATTTAAAAAACTCATTAATAATTCATGTATATTTGTATATATATATATATATATATATATATATACATATTTATTTATTTATTTATTTCAGCGGAGCATGGAGGACCAACTCCTTATAAGGAAGTAAAAAGTCGTTTTGGTTGATCCGTTTGAATCGGACAATATTTGGGCAGACAACGCGAAGCGGCAATTGGCGATTTGTGACCTGACGAACTACATAAGCAGGTTTTTACGAAGGGTATACACGTTTGCGTAATATAATAGGCAACTAGAGCTAGAGCTAACCTTCAAAATAATATACCACGGAGCGGCCGCCTGATTACTGACTAATTTCTAAGTATATAAACCGACTAATTTCTAAGTACATAAAACGAAGGGTATGCACGTTCTTGTAATATAGTACGTAAGTTATGTATTTAGATTCGGTAATTCCAATATTGGCCGAGATTACGTTCAAAATCTACGTATGACGAAATTGCCTTTTGCGATTATTTCTAGTAGGTGTATTAGTGCTAGAAGAGCGACGTTTGATTCAATTAAATGCAACAGAATGGATTAAGTGCGACAGAGTTCACTTGGAGCGACAGGGTCTGCCGCATTATGCGACACTGGAGCAACGCCGAGTAAAACGTTTATTTTTGCCATGCGCAGATAGCGGTAAAACTTGATCAAAATCCAACATATCCTCAGTCGTAGATTTCCAATAATTGGTAATTTTGGAGACTGTTTGGTGGAGGTAGATTGCATCAGTTGCTTTAGAGAAACGAAATACATATGTATTTTGTGTTTACTTCCCGTCTACAACATTTGCTCGTTTGCAGAATTAGACGACGAAATTGAAGGATAGTGACTGCAACAACAGCAAACCAAACAAGTGTGATATAAGAGCTCAAGTTAAGCAAATCGTGATTCAGTCAAGCCTTAATCTTAAAGCTACAGCTATAATTCAAGGTATATCGTGCTTAGATTCCTTTAACTTCCTTTATTCCTTGAAGTGAAGACACAAAAGAGCACCAATTAATAGAGGATTTGGTCAATGACAAAATGACAAATTGACAAAATGACAAACCTGACTTTCTGGATTGTTCCAGATTATCCAAATACACGAGTATATAGATTTTGGAAGGACCTGGACCTAAGTTGTTTGAGATAAAGGAGTATTACTACCATATTTTTAGGTAAATTCAAGACGTTTGCGTACAAACAACATTATTGAACAACCACAAGTACGACATATAACAACAAGGCGTCTATTTGTTAATATTTATGTGCACAGTTTTGTTCAATAAATTGAATTGAATATCTCCTTGGAAATATTAAAAATCAATAGAAATTGTCATATGACAAGAAATGTTTTCTGTAACTGCCTGTTGATTTTGACTATATAGTAAGCTAATAGATATACTTGTAGTACTAGAAATACGAATTCGCAATAATCCCCTCGCACGCCTACCCCCCCCCCCTACGGGAATTTCTCCATCCATGGTGCCCCAGACCTCGCACGCCGTGGCCGTGTATTATTTCTGTTTTGCAAAAATTGAAATTATTTCCAAAAGCCCGTTTCGTCGAAGAAATGTTTGAACGTTATCTCGGCCAATATTTAACCGATTTAAACTCGGAAAACACATTTGGAATTAGCGAGTAAACATACATAACATACGCGTTTACTATTATTACGAGAACGTGAGTACACTTCGTAAAAACGGTTTATGTACTTAGAAATTAGTCGATTATAAACTGGTCACTTCATCGTATATTATTTTGAACGTTATCTCGATCAATATTTAACCGTTTTCAATTCTGAAAACAGATTTGGAATTAGCGAGTCAAAATACATCACATATGTGTCTACTATATTACGAGAACGTGAATACCCTTCGTAAAAATGGTTTATGTACTTAGAAAGTTAGTCGGCTTTGTCGGCTAAATAATGATTAGCTGGTCACTTCGTCGAATATTATGTTGAATATCTCGATCAATATATAACCGTTTTCAATTCTGAAAACAGATTTGGAATTAGCGAGTCAAAATACATCACATATGTGTCTACTACACACGTAAAAATCTCACAAGCTTGTTACAAGTTGTTGGCGCAACAAGCTTGCAACAAGCCTGGGAACAAGTTGTAACAATGCTGTTGTTTCGTCAAGCCGTAACAAGTTTGTTGACGACAACCTTGTAGCAAGTTGTCGGGTTGCAGAGCCGTAACAAGTTGTTGGAACAAGCCGTATTAGGCTTGTTGACAACAAGCAATTTCAGACGTGTTGGAACAACTTGTAACAAGTCTGATGAAGTCGTCAATGTTGTTACAAGTATGGGACAACAAGTCTGTTGCAGGTTGTTTTCAACAAGTCTGGATTATAAGCATGAATAGATTGTGCTCGGCAACTTTTGAGCAACTTCTGGAGTTTTGAGCAACTTTTTGTACTGCAAGCAACCTGAGCAACTTTTGCTTTCCTTGGCAACTTTTGAGCAACAAATAATGAAAAACTAAATTATCACTAATTGAGCACCCAAATTATCCCAAATAAATGTTTCTGTAGTGTTAATTGAAACTGGTCGACACTAAAAATAGTATTGACCTTGCAAATGATTAACATTCCTTTGTTTTCTACTTTCCGTGCAATCGACATTCGACAATCGTGCATGAATTGATATTTAATATCGCCCACGAATTATCCAGCGGTTATTCGCTCCAACACAGACTCAGTATCCAGCAAAGTTCAGCATCTGCTGAGAGAGCCTTCAGCCTTCTGAAGAATGCCCTTAATGACCAGCAAAATAATTCCCTTGTGGATTACCTTGAGGCTTCAGTCATGATTAGATACAACAACGCAAAGAGGCAGTAAACTTTATCAAAGTACTACTATTGTTAGACGTTAGTTACGTTGAACTTTAAGATTATATTGAATTACACATCCAACATTTCCATGTTTTAGTTGTTATCTAGAATAAAATGGCTCGCCAAAGTGAGCAACTTTTTCAAATTTTGGTGGCAACTTTTTCAATTTTTGGCAACTTTTGAGCAACTTTTAGCCTTTTTTTGCAGCAACTTTGGCTGGATTTGCTAGCACAATCTATTCATGCTTACTGGATTAAGCTCTCTGACAACTTGTGACACAGTTGGAACAACAGGCAAGACACAGCTTGTCCTAGCAAATTGAAATAGACTTGTTGGTACGCTTGAACCTGTTTGAACCAGTTTGTAATCATGGATGGCGTGGATTATGAAGAAGAGGAAACTTAAAGTTAAACCATAGGTAGCCCAAATGTTGTTATAATTTCTTATTTTGTTCATTAAAGAACGTTTACCGAACGAAGAAAGACGACAAACAGCCGATCCACGAGCGAAATGAAAACTCGCCCCATTCCCCTCATAGCTACGCGCGACACAATTTACTGCAAGCTGACGTGTGCTTTCACTTATACATATATTATGATAATATATATGTATAAGTGAATATATATGAATAATATATATGTATAATATATATGTATAAGTGAATACATATATTATGATAATATATATCATAATATATGTATAAGTGAAAGCACACGTCAGCTTGCAGTAAATTGTGTCGCGCGTAGCTAATGAGGGGAATGGGGCGAGTTTTCATTTCGCTCGTGGATCGGCTCGGCTGTTTGTCGTCTTTCGTCGTTCGGTAAACGTTCTTTAATGAACAAAATAAGAAATTATAACAACATTTGGGCTACCTATGGTTAAACGGTTTTTATTTTTGCTGGTGTTTGGTTAACATATTTGTGAAACAGATACTGTTCAGTAACGTAAACATCGATAGATTTATACTATTTGTAAAAGTTGGCAGAGAAACCACAATTATATACATAGATATTGCAAAAGATAAAACGTTTGTACTTCATCTTGGGCTTTGCCTTGGTCATTGTTTTGGCACTGCGAAGAGAGCTATCCGTAGATATGTTTTAAAGAGGTAAGGCAATTTGTTTTTTATTCTAGTTATTATTTCCACTTTGGATCTCAATCTCGCATTTTCTCAACACATTTTTTTCTGATAAACCTGTTAAAAACTTCGCGTTGGCTGCTGTGGGTAACGTCATTTTCAACATTAACACTCTGTCTCTGTTTATTATCGTGTCACTTATTCAGTGATTACTTATTGCGATTAATGTACTTGTTTTTGTCCAGTCTCTTTTTAAATAATGAAACACATTCAAAACGCAATATTGATCAATAAATGCAGTCAAACATGTACAATACATTGTTGTAGACATTTTCTGTCACATCCAACTTGGCTTTCTTTCATAATTCCGAAGGCAAAAAGATAAAAATGGTTTATAAAAAAATCACCAGTGAATGCAGTTATAAAATGTCTTAAATTTAATCAGCAATTACTACTAATTTTGCAAATATTTAAATGTAAACTCTTTCTTTTTGCTTTTGTAATGCACCAAAGCATTTGCCAATATTTTGTTGTGGCAATTAATCCAGTCTGCACAAACATCTTGTGCACTGGGACAGTCAAAAGCAAGGACCCATGCTCTGGGTCAAACACTTGGTGCAGATTTATTTTAACTTCAATGTCTAGATTAGACAGCAATAATACCTGTCCTTCGCTCTTGTGACACTGACATAGATACCCCACACTATAACTATTTACATTTCTATACAATCTTTATATATTTTTAGATATTTTCTGAAAAGACAGACTAAATGACCCAAGAAGAAGATAAATAAACAGAATTGTCCATCATTGCCATGCATGAATGATAATGGATGAGGTAGCTCAATTTGTAAAGGACAGCAAAATATATGAATGACAATAGTAATGACAAATTTATTTTATATAAAAACTGCTTGGTACTATAGTGTGTATTTCCTCAATAAATTTGTGTACACTTGCGAGTCCAATGCAGCAACAAACTTTAATTTTCTTCATGCAATCAATAATCATGATCAGAATCAGATCAAACATCCAAAGCAGAGGACAATTTCAATATTCATATTTCTGCCCAGATCTACAAAAATGCATGACAAGTCAAATCATAACATAATACAGTAAGCATGCATGCATTTTGAGGCATTGATATTATTATTGAGTATTTGTATGAAAAATAATTATGCTTTAGCTCATCTTTTTTGTGAATATTTTGTTCTCTTGTATAAATGAAGATTTCTCATCTTTTTGTGTTGTCTTTGTAAACAGCCACGCGGGACAAACACCACGCGTCTCTCGCGGGTTTACACGCAACATCGCCATGTTTGTAACAGATTTGTAACAGATTTGTTGGTACAGATTTGTTACAGCTTGAATTCAACAACCTTGTACCAAGTTGTTTTGGTTTCTGTTGCAATTTTGGTTGGTGCAGACTTGTAACAATATGATATCGACGGACTTGCTGCAGCTCGGGCTCAACAACCTTGTACCAAATTGTTTCGGGGTCCTGTTTACAACCTTGTTGACAACAACCTTGTTACGGCATTGATCGGACAACCTTGTTACAGTCTGCCAACAACTTGTTACAGACTTGTTACGACAACTGGGAACAAGCAGTGCGAACACAACCTGATATCGGCTTGACGGAACAGTATTGTAACAACATTGTTGCGGGTTTGTAACAAGTTGTGCGTTTTTACGTGTGTAAATTACGAGAACGTGAATACCCTTCGTAAAAATGGTTTATGTACTTAGAAAGTTAGTCGGCTTTGTCGGCTAAATAATGATTAGCCGGTCACTTCGTCGAATATTATGTTGAATATCTCGATCAATATATAACCGTTTTCAATTCTGAAAACAGATTTGGAATTAGCGAGTCAAAATACATAACATATGTGTCTACTATATTACGAGAACGTGAATACCCTTCGTAAAAATGGTTTATGTACTTAGAAATTAGTCCGGGCTTGGTCGGCTATGATAATCTCGATCAATATATAACCGTTTTCAATTCTGAAAACAGATTTGGAATTAGCGAGTCAAAATACATACTCGGACTCGGATTTCTATTTCCTCAAAAAAACTATGTCTCTTGTGACGGTTCAATTTAATCTGAGTATCTAGTTACCAGTGCCACATTTTCCGATGCCGCGCATGAGGACGGTTGATCATATATATATATATATATATATATATATATATATAATATATATACCTATAAAGCCGATCCGAGATCAGGATCCGCTTGGATCTCGCGTGATAAGGGACTAAACGCCGGTCGATATTAGCACCCTCGCCCTCAGGCCTTCGGCCGGCGCTTGTCGCGCCGGGCGAGGGGATGATCATTGAAACATAATCTAAGTTGGTTTAGAAACATAATCTAAGTTAATTTAGTTTTGTTTTTGAACCCTTTCACCCCTATAAGCCAAATATTTAGAATTTTATTTTGCTAACGCCGATTTTATGCCTGAGAGGGAAGAGGCCTGGCTGGATTAGTGCATGACAATATGACATATGGGATGTTTTCATTCAAAGTAGCATATTATGCAAACTACCACAGTAACTTTCAGTGAACTCATGAATGTCAAAGTACACTTTTTGACCCGTGCAGGGAACCTCGTAATTATATTCACGTTCCCAGAGCCTGGAACGAGAATGGCGAATTCAATTGACAAGTTTTCTGTTACCAGTACATTTAATGCACATTTTAATGTACATTTTAATGTACATTTAATGTCCAAGTATTGAGCGCCATGATGGCCGCCGGTTTATATTCTGTGCTCCTAAGTATTTTAATTTTTTCTACAATTCGATCGCGATTTTACCGGAGTTGCGTCCTCTTTTAATGTCCAAGAACGTTATCTTCATGGAAACACATAGATTGCATAAGGATGGGCAATATTTTGGTTGTTTTGAGCCTGTCTTAATTCAGCGAGTCAAGATTAATCGAAGCGAACTCGAATCTCAATTCAGGATTTCGCTCGCCGTTGTCAAGTCTACAAAACACGGAGTGACATGTTTGGTTCTCCCATCAAAGCCATTTCAAGTTGACCTGACAATATGTGTTGATATTTCTTCCAACCCAGGCCCTGGCTTTCAATCTGGATCGAGGGTAGCAGAGAACATTGGAAATCAACACAAACCTACACATTTAGCTGCCATTATTGGTAATTACCATAAGTATAATTATTCCAAAACAGAATTGGTTTCGCTCAGGAAATATGGCACCGTTCACTTGCCTTATCTAGTGATAACAAATCTTAAACAACAAGGACTTTTTCGCACTCGTGGTGTTCGTAGTGGAAAACTGGTGCGGCTTAGAAGAGAGAGACAGATTTCTAAACGAGTTACATTTATACGAAGACCGAAATTGAATCAGCCGTCCCAAGGGGCTAACCTATCAAACCTAATCAACATCGAAATAGATAATTGCAAGCTATGGACAAGCATTAAGTTTGCTACGTGGAACGCGCATTCTCTGAATAAAAAATCTGCCTCGATCTGCGATTTTATTATCACGAAACATCTGGATATCCTTGCCATCACAGAGTCTTGGCTTTCAGGAGATTATCACGACAATAATACTGTTGCTGAGATCTTAAATACACTGAAAGACTTTAAGTTCTACCATGTCCCTCGTATAAACAGAACAGGGGGTGGGATAGGAATTTTCCTGCGTAAAGGTTTCGTGGTTGAAGAGAATGAGCGCTCCAATTTTTCATCCATGGAGTATATGGACCTTGGCATTAGCCATGGTAGTTCATATATTAGGCTAGTGACGATTTATAGACCTCCGCCGTCGAAAAGAAACAAGGCAACACCAGCTATGTTTTTCAGAGACTTCTCGTCCACTTCTTGAAATAGTCACTGTGACATCAGGCTATCTTATGTTAGCCGGTGACTTTAACTTTCATATGGACTCTACCACTGACCATTGTGCGGCGTCGTTTAAGGATATATTGGAGTCTGCTGGCCTTAAACAACATGTGTTACATCCACTCATCGTAGCGGTCATACCCTGGATCTAATCATCGATCGAGAGGAAAATCAAATGTTATCTGGTTTTTCCATTGTATCTGACTTACCATCGGATCACAATGCTGTGGTATGCTCAGTTGCCTTTGCAAGACCGAAATCTTCAAAATCTCACTTCCAACATCGCTGTCTACGGGACATGGATATGGATAGTTTTACGTTAGATTTGACCAACTCGCAACTATTATGTGGTGACTTCCCCTCAGATGCCGAAACGCTTGTAAATTCATACAATTCTGTACTACAAGATACATTAGATAAACACGTGCCAGAGATCTCACGTTTTATCACGCTACGTCCACACGCACCCTGGTACAATGAAGAACTGCGCGCTGCCAAGCGTGAAAGGCGTCGTTGTGAGCGAGCTTTTCGAGCTTCATGTCTTGTAGTACACAAAGAAATCTACCGGCAACAATGTCATGTCTATACCAAACTACTAGAAAATGCCAAGGTTCAATATTACAAGAGCAAGATTGAGAATCTGAATCAGAAAAACCTCTTCCGTCTGATTGATGGCATGTTCAAGATAAAACCTATACGTCCTCTCCCATGCCATGACTCTCCCGAGGAGCTTGCAGAGAGGTTTAGTTTTTATTTTTTGGATAAAATTGAAAAACTTCGCCAAAAGTTGTCTCTGTTATATCTGAAACGGAAATGTCTAGTAATACCAACTACTCCTGCTGCAGTACATTCGCAGAATTTGACGAGGTTCCCATGGAAACTATACGCAGGGTTATTATGGACTCACCATCTAAGTCCTGTCCATTGGATCCGGTACCAACTAAGATTTTGAAATCATGCATTGACACAGTATTACCTATAATTACTGCAATTATAAATTCATCATTAAGTTCTGGAGTCTTTCCTACTGTTCTTAAGAAAGGTCGCGTTCTACCTTCTATCAAAAACATGTCACTAGATTCTGATGAATTCAGTAATTTCCGACCAATTACAAACCTTGCCTTTCTATCCAAAGTTCTGGAACGGATAGTCGCCCGTCAGTCTCACAACTACCTCGTTAATAATAGTCTCTATCCTAGTTTACAATCAGCCTATAGAGAACATCATAGCACAGAAAACTGCACTTTTACGTGTACATAACGATATCCTTCGTGCCATTGATAGTAAGGAAGAAGTCATTTTAGTCCTCCTCGATTTATCGGCTGCATTTGATACCATCGACCATGACATTTTGATCAACAGACTAATCACTCAGTTTGGTTTCTCTTGAACAGTTTCTCACTGGTTCAAGTCATACCTTCATGGTCGCACACAGAAAGTTGTCATAGGAAATGTAGAGTCAGATCCCCAACCTCTTACGTCTGGCGTTCCTCAAGGCTCGGTTCTTGGTCCGATATTGTTTGTTTTGTATTTTGCTCCTTTACAAGATATAATTCACTCACACGGATTTGAATGTATGCTGTATGCAGACGATTCTCAATTATATATAACTATGAATCCTTCTTGCAGACAGGCGACATTGGAAAGAGTAAATCGCTGCGTCGAGGATGTCCATTTGTTTTTTCCTCAGAAATAAGCTAGCCTGTAATCAGAAAAAGACAGAAATTGTCCACTTTCTTTCGCGGTTCTCCCATCTAGAACCTATTTATGATATCACAATTGGCAACTACTCCGTAGAAACTACCACGGATGTCCGTAATCTTGGTGTAATTTTTGATCGTCATATGTCAATGTCTGCTCATGTCAATAAAATTTGTCGTTCAGCGCAATACTCTCTCAGATCTATTGGTAGAATCAGAAAGTACCTGAGTAGATCCGACACAGAACGTTTGGTGCACGCCTTCATTACGTCTAAATTAGACTACTGTAACTCACTGTTATATGGGCTTCCTTCCAAAGAAATATCCAAGATCCAACGTGTTCAAAACTCTGCAGCCAGGCTAGTCACTCGAGTCAAACGTACAGAACACATAACACCAATATTGCATTCTTTACATTGGCTACCGATAAGGGAACGCATCTCCTTTAAACTCTTGTTATTTACTTATAAGATAGTTAATGCTCTCGCACCATTGTATTTAGAAAGTCTTGTTACTGGTTATACTCCAGCTCGTAATTTGCGCTCCAGTTCTAAGGGACTTCTTATAGTCCCCAAGTCTACTTCTGTAACTTATGGGGACCGCGCATTTTCAATAGCTGCTCCCAGACTCTGGAACGCTCTTCCTACCAACATTAGAACTTCAGAGTCAGTTACTATATTTAAATCACGTTTAAAAACTCATCTTTTTAGCTTATGTACTATGGAATAATTTTTTAGATTGTTGTATATTTTAACTTTTTAACTCATTGTAACTTTATCTTGTAAACGCATTGAGGCTTTGCAAAATGCGTGGCAATGCCAAGAACTGTAATTATTATTATTATTATTATTAATATTAAATTCAGACAAGTTTTCTGTTACCAGTACATTTAATGTACATTTAAACTGTATATTTTAACATAATCTCTTACAATAGTCTTAAACAAGTCCCAATTTTCTGAGTAGACCTGTGAATTTTCCGAATATTGCAATTTTGTAAACGTTGAGGAGGTGGTGCACCCCCACCCCAATACCCCTCGCTACGGCCCTGTTTGAACAGAATTGAAATCGAGTAAATATTGACCGAGATAACGTTCAAAAATCTACGACGAAACGGCCTTTCGATTTCCGATTAATTTCTAAGTACATAAACAGGATTTTACGAAGGGTATGCACGTTCTCATAATATAATAGACACGTATATGTTGTGTATTTAGACTCGGTAGTTCCAAATCTGTTTTCAGAATTGAAATCGATTAAACAGTATTGACCGAGATGACGTTCAAAATCTACGACGAACCGCCTTTTGCGATTTGCGATGTATAAATACACGGCGTGATTAGGTTATGATTGGGGTTAGATTGAGGTTTGCATTGGGATTTACGACAGCTGTAAATAAATGTAATATATACGATATCAGTAAATTTAGAGTGATTTTTAATTTTATTGATATAATGAATTTGGACGGAGCTCATGTGTGGGATAGAACAGGCGGCGAGGCTAATTTGGAATCCGTAGACGGTCGGTAGCATCTTTTTATTATGTACATGGTTCACTTGGGATTACATAAATATTGATTATCAACGGAATATTTCAAGTTCGCTAGCATAGCTGAGTGGTGTGTGTCATTGATTTTTACTTGTGAGGTCGGGGTTCGAGTTGTGGGTGATTATGATTTTTTCCATTTTTTATAATTTTTACTTTACTTTTTTTCTTTTTAATAGGGTTAGGATTAAGGTTAAGGTTAGCGTTAGTTTTAGGGTTTGGTTTAGAATATTATAAAAAAATAGTCGCGCGTAAAAAAGTCCCAAGATGTTACCGACCATCAAAGATGCTACCGACCAGACCGTCTACGGATTCCAAATGCGCGGCGGCGAGGGGTAATTGCGGAACGTATTCCTAGTATTTGTATTATTTTTATCATTTTTTGTTTATTTACTCGATTGTACTATCTTATAGCGAGAGGCCTAATAAGCCTCATTCTTCAAGTGTAAATACCCAGCGGCACACGACGTTGTTTCGACGTCGATTTTCGGTCGAAATCGGGTCGCGACGTCGATCAACCACATATCGACGTCGATACAACGTCGCTTTGTCGACGTGTTATCGACGTCGGAGACTCGGAAACAGACGTTGTTTCGACGTTGAATCGACGTCGATATCGAGTCGTTGAATTTCACATCGGTTCACAACCAAACATCGACGTATGTTTCGACGTCTGATTTTCGACGTGTTATCGACGTCGGAAACAGACGTTGTTTCGATGTTGAATTGACGTCGATATCGAGCCGTTATATCACGTCGGTTCACGACCAAACATCGACGTTGTTTCGACGTCTGCTTTTCGACGTGTTATCGACGTCAGAAACAGACGTTGTTTCGACGTTGAATTGACGTCGATATTGTATCGTCGAATCTCTCCTCACTTAACGACCAAGCATTGGCCAAGCAAGTTACTTATATAATTGGTGATAAAATATTTTCGTTTCGACATCATATAAAATATTGTACATCAAAAAAATAGTCCCCTTATAGTTTCTTACTTTATTTTGTATGTATAAAAAGCAACCTACTTTATATCAACTCGGACATGCGATGCAGCGACAGGAAAAAAGCCAGTAATGACGGAAAGATATTCAGGGTACCTATAGACTACCGTAACTGTAGTTGGATTTGAAGTGTCCTTCGGTTCGAAGACTTTGTCGGCGATCAGGAACAAGGACTATGCTTCAAGAACCCATTTGTTTTTGAAGAAACCTGTCTTCCTGTCAAACAAGAATTTTTGGCATAAGGTTTACGTTCATGCTGCTCAGTAGCGTAGCAATAGGCGGTTCATTGAACCCCGAATGTCCAAGGGACATTGGGCCCCCGAATGTCCAAGGGACCCCAAGCAAGCAAAATCTGAGCCAACGGATTATTCCGCTGACTGTCCCAAATTTCTGGACACGCGACTACAAAAGTCCTCACTCTTGAACCGGGGCCCCTGAAACCCCAGCTACGCCACTGATGCTGCTGTCCGACTATAGCCGCCGCTTTTAAGTCTGAATGCCGTACTTATTGGCTTTTTTTACCTTCTTTGTAAAATCGTATTATTGCCTTTTTTACTTTCTTTGTGAATCGTCTAGTACTGTCCAAGTTATTAAACATATATTTCATGTCTAGTTGAGAAAAGTTTTGTTCTGTTCTTAACTTGTAATACTGCAGTCTGCATGCTCAACAAATTTGTAAATCTTCGAAATCAGATTGTTTAAAATTTATTACAAGTAATATACAATATTATATAATATTAAAACTTAGCCGGTTAAAAATTTGAAAACGAAAATAATAGCCATCATTAAGAGGGGCGGGGTAGCGCAGCGGGTTAGTCGCGGGTGGGTAGGTAGGTACAGGTCACCGGTTGGTCTTCCGAAAGTGGAATCTCATTCCTGGGATGATTATCTGTTTATCATCAGTGATACGCTTGTTAAATTCACAAAATCTCCGATATAATCTTGGAAAGCCATAATACCTTAGTTAGTCATGGGTTGGTTTTACTAAAAAAAAACGGGTGTAATTTTTACTCCGAAAAAACGGACGGTTTTTGAACCTTTTTTGTGCCTCCAATAACTGAAATTGACGTTGAATCAACGGCGATTTCACGTCGTTCAACGACGTTGTTTCGACGTCGTGAAAACAACGTCGATCCAATTTGCGTTTTCAACCTTTTTTCAACGTCAAATCGACGTCGAAGAGCGAAGTCGTGAAATTGACGTTGAATCGACGTCGAATTGACGTTGAATCGACGTCGATTTCACGTCGTTCAACGACGTTGTTTCGACATTGTGAAAACAACGTCGATCCAATTTGCGTTTTCAACCTTTTTTCAACGTCAAATCGACGTCGTAGAGCGACGTCGTTTCAACGTCGTGAAATTGACGTTGAATCGACGTCGAATTCACGTCGTTCAACGACGTTGTTTCGACGTCGTGAAAACAACGTCGATCCAATTTGCGTTTTCAACCTTTTTCAACGTCAAATCGACGTCGTAGAGCGACGTCGTTTCAACGTCGTGAAATTGACGTTGAAATCGACGTCGATTTCACGTCGTTCAACGACGTTGTTTCAACGTCGTGAAAACAACGTCGATCCAATTTGCGTTTTCAACCTTTTTTCAACGTCGAAATCAACGTCGAAGAGTGACGTCGTTTCAACGTTGAATCGACGTCTTTTTGCCCGCTGGGTAAAGGTTTATTGTACTGTATTGTATTGTATTGTATGTTTCACTGTAAAATACTCATGAATATTGGCCTAAATGGGAATTACAATTGAATAATATACAGAGCCAGAATTTTGTGCACTTCTGAAAAACAAACTTTATGAAAACCAGAGGTTACTTCTGGTCTCCAAGGTATCTTTTGGAATACAATGTTGGTGTTACAATGTTGATATTATATTTTATCTGCCAATATTAATGGCTGACAAACAAAATAAAAGTTGGTATGCCTTGCTCAAATGTCATTATATAATGTGTATGTTCCACTGTTGTTGAAGATGGCTAGTGATGTTGAAGAAAATCCTGGGCATATCATATATATCATGATATTCAATATGTACCGATTTTAGCCAACGCAATACCTATATTGACATGTAGCCATATATTTAACTGCAATAATACATAATCAAATAAAATATATTACTACAGGTCAAGGGGGTAACTGTCCAGTCTCATTACTATCTACATTTTCAATCCTCTTTTAAACAACAAATAAGTAGACACATGTACGCAACGCGTACCTATTTTTTGTAAAAGACGACAGATTTGTTTTGGCTGGGATTCTGCTAGGTTCTCGTTCACGTAGAGCAACATGGCGGCAGATGTGTCTTACAGTTAACACACTCTTATAACGAGATCGACAGTGGGTCAATATTGCACAAGACTCCGATTTGCCAGCAGTGACTTTTAGAGATAACTGGGGGTTTTTCGGATTATTATTAGGCACAGACATTCCATAACAAATATTCTATAACAAATGGACATACCAGGAAATATATTTAATTTACACACTTGATTAAATTATAAGCTGTTGAACGAGTTGAATCGCATCAAGTTTATTTTGCATAACTTTATTAACACCACAATAAACAATCCAGGCGAAGATAAAACAAATTAAAAATACTAAAGTTACCTCAATACATTCAAAGCTCTCCCGTGTAGCGTTTATTTTCTTGGGTCTTTTCAGCATATTTACCTGTCCTTTGCAATTTGTCTTTGTCAATATGTTCATTGTCTTTCTCCTCATGTTGGATTGTATTTACTACAGTCTTCAGGTTTAGAGCTTTAGAATAGCATTTGGCAGTTCAATTTAATGACACATTTAAGCAATATTCAGTTTTGTATAAGATTGTTTTGAATTTTGTATTGAATAGTTTGAGTTTCTCTTTTTAGATCGCGGACCAACCCGAAATTGCTCGACATCTTTTACTGTAGGTCTGCCGCGATCGGCGTGCATGTGCAGTTGTAAGCATTGTGAGCATATACACGATCATTCAAGACAGTTATCAACCACATCCAGTGGCGAAGCTGGCCATAGCAACTGGTCATGCTATGTTAATTTATAAACATCTGCATATTTTGAAAACAATATATTTCTAAAGATCTGAATATGTAAATCGTTTCAAAATTTGCATAGCATGACCAGTTGCTATGGCCAACTTCTCTACTGACCACATCGCTGATTAAGTTAGCCAGTCACTTCCAAAATCTATCAACAGAGTCAGAGTACAACTCGACCAAAGGCAAAGCTGTCCAAAAGAACGAACTCGGCGACATGATTCTGCTTTACATGCCTCGAGGTTCGCAAAGCCTGATGGAAAATATTATTGCGCAATTTTGCAAATTTATGAAACCCCAAAAATACTAATAATATTAATAATAATAAAGCCGAAACCTAGACTCGCGCTACCACAGTAGCCTGAGTAATAAGGTTAAACTAGAAATACGTATCAGATAACAAATAATAACGTGAGTAGCGATGGAAAACCTGCCGTCGTTCATTATGTGTCTCGCCCACGTGTTCTCGCCTTTTTTTGATTTACATATGGAGATAAGAATAAGGGAGTTGCGTACCGCGTTTGGCGTTTCGAAGTCGAAAGTTCTATTGAAGAAGGTCTTCATTTGAATGACGTAATAGCAGAGCAAACTCGAAAGTCATTACAGGGTGAAGTCAAGCACAAAATCATGGCTTTCGGAGCTGGAATTCCACTGAAAAAGATTCTGGAACAACTCGATCAGTTTTATACGGCGAAACGGGGGTAGCCATCGGAGATGAACTGTTGACACAAGTTTACAAGTTAAAACAAGAAGATGGTGAAGAAGTGTCGGCCTTTGCATCGCACCTCGATAACCAAATAAGAAGAGCGAAGAAGAGGGCACTGAACTGTTGCCTAACGACGATGCGGTTGACAGACATCTACGTCTGCTTTTTTGGGAAGGTTTGAAAGACCATATAAAGGATAAAGCTCGACATAAGAAGGACAGCTATACAACGTTTTCTGAGTTGATTTCCGCCGCAAGATATGGGGAAAAGGAAGCAAAATCCTCTCAAGTGCCCAGACGAATAGTCCGTATTAACCAGACTGGTGTTGACAACCACATTGATGAAAACACTTTCGAATCAACGCCGCCATCCCAAGCCCCCTCGTGGCTTACTGAAGTATGTTCAACGATGGCAAAGGAGGTGCGCGAAGCTCTGAAACCGGACGACAATCTTGGGGGAGTGATGGGGGCACAACGTAACAGTTTTGGACCAACGTGGACCAACAGTGAACCTCCAAGATAATAATAATAACAATAATTGGTGTTTATTTACACATAATCGCGTTCCAAAAAGCGAATTACAATGTGTTTACAAAACTTGAAGAGAAAAATTACAAAAAATTAGCTAGAACTATATTACCTAAATTATAGAATATTTAAAATAGAAAAGTAGTAAAAAACTAAGAAGATTTAAAACAAGTACTTTATAACTTATGAATGCTATAGTATAAGGTAATACTATTAATAGAGATATATAAGATCCTAAACCATAACCTAACTAGCAGTGATTAAACAATTTTATCGAACTCGGAAAAAAACTAATGCGTAAACGTTCAGTTCGGCAATGGAATAAAGTTAGTGAATTCGAAATTCTAGTGTTATAACCATGAACACTATCTCTAATCTCTGGGAGATTCTGCGAAAGGGGGCCCCCTTCACATATTTTCTTAATAGTTTTTAAACATAGCTGCTCGCGACTTTCAAACAATGTTGTGCAGTTTAAGGTCGTTAAGGCGTCTTTATAATGAAAACCTGGTAAAATTATCCTAAAAGCTCTTTTCTGGACACGTTCTATATCTTCAGATAAGTACGAAGTGGTGCCATAGCGCACAGCAATACTCCAAGACAGAGCGAATTATCGCAAAGTAGATGGTAAGGAGGTCTTCAGCGGGAAGACCTCCACGACACAAAACCTGGAGAATATGGAGGCGTTTCGAGGCCTTGAAAACAGTAACATTTATGTCATGTTCATTCCATTTCAAATTACTTTGGATCATCAAACCAAGCACTTTATAACACGAGACAAGTTCCAACTCCTGACCATCAATCTGAAGTGGTTGAAGCTGCGGTTTCTCCTTCAGGAAACACACCCGTAATTCCTTACATTTCTTGGCGTTGAGTTTCATCCAATTCAAAGAGGACCAGGAGCTAATGGTGTCGAGGCTAAATTGGATATTAGAGTCACTGTCCCTTGAAAGATCCTCAGATAATGACACGTCGTCCACATATTTCCAAGTCTTAGTGTCTGGAGAAGAAATGCTCAGATTGTTAATCATAATTAAGAAAAGGATAGGTCCCAACTTAGTACCTTGAGGGACTCCCAGCCTTTACGGGTAGGGTAGCCAATGTGATGTCGATTCTGCTAGCTTGACACGTTGACGCCGATTTAATAGAAAACTAATAATCCACGCAATTAAGAATCGCCGAACTCCAATGTTTATTAGCTTTGTTATTAACACGTTGTAACCAATACGGTCAAAAGCTTATGGCGAAGTCAAGGAAACAGATTCGTATATGCTAACCAGGGAGGTCCACATGAGTTAGCCAAGTATGCACCATGTCCAACAGGCAATATGAAGTGGAGGTTCCTTTTAAGCAACCAAACTGATTTAGGTCGATATTCTCTCTAATATCATCCATCATCCACGACACAACAAAATCTTCCAATGTTTTTGACAAACAGGGTGTTAAAGATATAGGTCTTATATCGCCTTCAGACGTTGGTACTTTCATTTTTGGAATCGGGGTAATGTTCGAATCCTTCCATAAAAGTAGTATAGAGAGTGGGGCTACGGGCTCACCAACGCCAACCGTAATATAAACGCCAAAACATCGCCAAATTTGTGCCAAGCCACAACTCAGCAATGTTTTGGTGTTTATGTTTTTACAGTTAACGTTGGTGAAGCCCAACACCCCCACTCTCTATACTATTATGGTGATCATTAGTCAATCTAGACACCCCTACCCACGTTTTCTACTCGATTGATACCAAATACCAAAATCACAATTTTCGCTAAATTTTGTGCTAATTTAGCCATATTTAAAAATAGAATGTGTCGTTTCATCATTTTCACGTCTTTAAAAAAGTAGAAAGTGCCGTTTCAAACATTTTTGCGTATTTAAAAAGGGTATAGTGTGCCACTTCAACATTTTCACATATTTAAAAAAAGTAGAAAGTGTCATTTCGGCATTTTCGCGTTTTTTAAAAAGTAGAAAGTGCCGTTTCAACATTTTCGCATGTTTAGAAAAGGTAGAGTGTGTCGCTTCAACGTTTTCACATATTTAAAGAAGTAGAAAGTGTCATTTCAACATTTTCACATTTTTTTGTTCAACAAACCACCAACACGTTCTGCTGTTGTCTCACAAATTCACACGCGAAAAAACCACTAGATTTTGACTCTAGTGGTGATGTTTATCCAAATGGATAGCGAAATGGCGCTCTTTTGATTGGCTAACAAATAGCCGGTTGTTTCGCGAGTTAGTCCGTTTGCTCACTGTTTTCAGTGGTGTCTCTCACTACAATGTTTTTGTGACCATATGCGTAGGAGTCAATACCATTTTCTAAAAGGTGTCGTTTATCATCAAAGCAGGATAGCGACACTTTATTAATTTCATAACTACCTAGCTGATGTTTGACACTTCTAATGGTCTTCATTGTGTGTCGCAATTGTTTCTGCTCAAGTAACACACTTTTGTAATCTTCGTGTCTGATTACCTTTTTAATTATATTTTTTCTAATACCTTTAGCAGTTTTTCCACCACCTCCATCCTCTTTCAAATAACTAATACATTTTACTACGCAACCCAACAAACTCGATAATTGGCGTTCCAGCGCACTCGTCTTTCATCTTCCCAATAACTTTCTTATTCTCCTTAAAGGCGAATGGGTTGTCTGCAGGGTAATCACTATTATCAAACTTTTCGCGCTCCTCCATGAAGTCAGAATAAACGTCACCAGTTTTGATTGTGTTACAGCAGACTGTCGGTTTGTCGGTGAAGTGCAATCTGCAGGTGTCGCTAGAGTACTTTTTCATAATGTAATTATAGTGAAAATCGTACATCAGCGTTTTACTCAAGTCTAGTATGCACATACCCACATATGCAGGCCTGTTCAATGTCAGCGTTTCTTTAACTTTGTGGACAGCGACTAGGTTCTTGCTAAATATCTTGCAAGAGACAAACGTCGGCTTTGAGACAAGCTTTTTAAATTTCCTCCTAGTGGTCACTAATCTCACGTCCACACGCTTCCTCAAATTTTCCATCGTTTTTCCAAACACGCTGTTATTCATCAACTTGAAGAAGTCCTTCTCAAAAGCGTTCTTAGCCGCAGTTCTTTTGACTGTGTTAAAGTCAATGTACTTGCCCAACCACTTGGACTGGTCAAACTGTAGGACCCTATGCACCTTTTTGATTTTCAATCCAAAGATCCGTATACAAACTGCAGATTTTTATAGTGACACACATACTTTTTTTTGTTCATCAAATTAGTCACCAGCTTCTTCACACCGCCAACACTCACATTAAACTTATTTTTGATTTTCGTGCAGTACTCTGACAACATGTCAACGGTTATCTCCATCTTCTCGGGGGCTAGCGGGTAATCGTTGTGTAGGTCATGCAAATGGTCTGGATACTCCAAGTCGACTTCGAGCAGCAGACCCTTTTCACTATCGTCGTGATAGTCGCGCAGATTAACTTTTTTTATTTCTTTCTCAGTCAAAACCACTTGAAGCCGCCCGTAGGTAAACTTTGACTCATTGCCCATCCATACAAATTGTTGGCATCAAGGTACATCAAATACTTCGACTCTATGCGCTTTGTCATACCCTTCCATGTATTTATTATTCGCCACACCATATCCTGTTGCATATGTAGCTCACACCACCACGCATACCTAATTCTACAAACTGGAACATGTCGATGTCGGACAATAATTCGAGTTCTACTCATCTTTAACATGGCATCCCAAGCCAATCCAGGCGACGTGAAATAGTGACACGGGTCTAATTTATACTCACGATGACATGTCTTTCTAAAGTTCTCAAAAACGTCAGCGAGCAAGAGCACGTCGCTTTTCAAATACAGGTCGTGGTACCCACCCATATTTTTAACGTCAAAGTAGGCCCACACATCGCAAGCACGCTCATGCATTTCTTCGTAATGTGCTCGTCGTTCAGAACGCTGTAAAAGTCTTTTTTAGAGGGTAACTCGCATTCATCGAATTTTTCAAAGGGAGTCCATATAATCGTAGGGATAGACCCCCTTTCTTGACATTAGTGCCAACCCTGTATTCATGAAACACATTCTGACGTGTATTTTGAAAGCGTCCCTTGGTAGGTTCCTCACCAAGTTGTCTTAGACCACTACTCATGACATGAACTGAAAGCTGTCCAAAAACACCAAGTTTTTTCCAAGCATGAACGCCATGTACTTCTCCATGTTGTTCGGTATCACATTTATGTCTTGACCAAACTTGCCAATCTCCTGCATAATGAAATGGCTATCGTAGCCGCGTAAGTTATGAAAGATCACAGGAATTTTATCAGTCAACTTAAAGTTCACGTTACATTCACGATGGTGCAGGACCCTCTGTACTTACCTGAGACATGACAGTGGTCTCTCACTCTAACGTCAGCGCTAATGTACTCAACACTGGCCAAATATGGCAACTTTTAGCCTCGTCAAAGTTCTTCTTATCGTCGTCAGTCAGCACCATTTCTTTGTTAAAGTGACTCTCAGATGTTTCCTTTAACAATATTCGACAATTTCTAACATCTCCCCAATGAACTTGTTGACTGCGTTTTCACCGCGGTGCACTTTTGCTGGCTTACTATACTCGTCGTCGTAGCAACAAAACCAATTTAATACCCATAACCACAGTCAACGTGCCTCTGGTAGGCATTTTTGTGTAGCTACACTTGCTTGATGGTGTCGTTGTGTGCACCTTCTGTGTGATAGCCTCGAAGTCTGCATAACACCACAAATGGTACGTTTAGCTGTCTACTAAAATTCTCGTATTTCACTTTCGCACCTTTTTGCGGCATTTTAATAGCTTGCTTCCCATTGATGACTCAAACACACTTCAATATGACTTTCAAGCACATCCTCTCGGGTAAAACACTGCAGGCAATACCTACAAAAGTGTTTTCTCGCCTTATGCTCTGTCTGACGGTACATGAACTTGTTGAAATCGCGAATATACACATAATGCTTGTTGCCCACGTCATTAGTTATCAACAATAGGTCCATATGGTCAGGATACACCTCCTTAGAAACGTACACAGGGAATGGCTGCTTATTTTTCATACCCAAAAACGTTAATGCTAATTTCGTTAGCCTTTTCGATCTTGTTTGTAATCTTTGAGTGTGACTGGGAAGTCGACTCCATCGTAATTCAACTCACTGACATGTCTAACGTACTTTGACGTTCTATCAGAGTTTTTTTCCAACGGGAAACTTATGTGCTAGGTGACACACATCTAAAGCACTCGTTGTCATCCCTCATTATTTTACGTTTATCAAGCCCTTCTTACTATTGCGCAGCTCCTTTGGCAACGCAATGTAGCTACTCCCATATCAAAGGTCTATAAATAGCGATATTAACGTAGTGTGGCGTCTATTTTGTCGATAGTCCATCCAGACCCCTCAGATAACCACCCAGCTATCCGCGTCAAGATCTGTTCCGACCCATGATTGGCAACACCTTTCAATGTCACGCTCGTTAATGACGACAAACGTCTCGCTGTTAAAGTAGGCAGTTTTGTATGTGGTCTTATTGAGTTCTAAAGCCTTCTCAAAAGTGACCTTAACTGTCTCTACCACTTTCATTCCGTTGGTCTCACCTAGTTCACGTCTCAAAAGATTAATGACAGCGCTTCTACTGCCGATTACCTGATTGATTGTCTCTGTCATTAACCACCTCGACTGCATAAGACCTT
Source organism: Chrysogorgia sp. JL179-B06 (assembly GCA_035772405.1). Lineage (NCBI taxonomy): Eukaryota > Metazoa > Cnidaria > Anthozoa > Scleralcyonacea > Chrysogorgiidae > Chrysogorgia > Chrysogorgia sp. JL179-B06. The sequence goes on along the minus strand of JAYKKM010000054.1, from coordinate 342 downwards.
GTGAACCCTCTCAGTGCTCGATCCAACAGCCGTGGGCTATGGTCTTCGACTGTGGGTTGTGCCTCCCGGTTTTCTGACGAGACGGTTGTGCGTTCGACTGCCAACGTTAACTCGTCTGTTTGTCAGCGGATTAACAATACTGACATTTGTCCGTGTCGCTAAAAAACACCATCTCTAACAAGTTGATTGTAGACTCGCCCGTGAACGTTAATTGCTCTACCTGTTAGAGGATTTACAACGGCTGCACCATTTCTAACAAGTGAGTGAGTTTTCTGTGACGTCACCCATGGCTTCTATATACTACACATGTATTTTTTTTCCTAAGCCATCGTTGTAATAGCG